>CM037778.1:28450780-28500780 GCA_021229015.1 Solen grandis
CACGTTACAAAATAAACAACTTCTCCACAGTAGTTACCTCCCCTGAAGGCCAAGTCCACTTTTACAAATTAAGGGAAATTGAGGTCTAAAAATAAACATATGCCTGCTTCTTATTTAGTTGTTTTAAATCATATTACCAAAGAAGCATTCCTAAACTGATATGGAAGTGTTAAATTTTCATTACTGTGTTACCTTTCATGTTTAAACTGAAAAAGAAACCTGTTATATCAAGTAGAAATATTATTCAACCTAAAACTCCCATTTTAAATAGGAATATCCTAAATATCCTAAACAAAATTATACAAGCCAATGATAGCATTGCATTTACTCTGGCTTCATTTGCATACCAACATTTGATTGGTTGAAGAAGTGGGTCAAAATCAATTTTATACAGCTATGCTGAAAAAATAATCATCATCATAACCCTTACAGAAAAGCATAATTCAAAAGTTTTTTTCTGAAAACAGCCACTATCAGGTCAAACTTCAGTAAATCAATATTCTTGTATACATAGCTCTATTCATGGTTCAGCAAGAGCATGTAATCTGAACTTAATTATACCTTTTCTATTAATATTCCAAATCAACAACAATGTGACAACAACCTTCACACTATCTTAGGAAATAGATTTTTTTGCACTAATTGCTTTCCCGTTTACCAATCTAAGCACTTATCAGGTACATCAACAAAAGCTCAAGTAACTATTGGATTTCCAAGCAAAACATATACTGAATTTCCCTCGTTGGTCAACTTTCTATTTAATGAAAAGCAAACAGACAATCAATGCATTCATACTTTCTCAGTTAAAATGTCTTTAGGGAATATTATACCTGATCCAATAAGTGATTCTGCTAGAAACAGAAATAATCCTAATAAGAATAAAATCAGGTTTAATGAGCTGCCTTTTCAAAGCACATTAGTAATCTGTACTTGACATTTACTTTTTTCAGAGCTAGACCAGATTCTGCTTGACCTACCCTAATCTAAACTAGATCAACTAAAATGAGGTTGAAATGCTTACATTACCATTTAACCCTCTCCCTCATATAGACTCATTTTGACGCCCTCAATAGGTATCACATAAAGCCTGATCTGCAGAAAACTACAGTTAAACCTTACCAAATTTAATTACAAAATACTCATTTCCAGACCACTGAGGAGCAGCGAACAACATAAAACCTGATCAGCCTGCGATTACTCGCAGGCTGATCAGGTTTTATGCTGTTCGCATAGGTCTTTTCATGGTGTCCTCTATGAGGGAAAGGGTTAAATAGAGACCAAATCGTATATACAGCTGCAGTGTATCAAATCTTGTCTGTTTATATAGTGTTCCAATACTGTCAAATCAGTATTCACATTAATTTTCAAGGAATATTTTATTAAGTCTACTTCATGGGTACATAATTATGTTCATGGATACATGTCCAAGAAAATATGAGGTCTGTTTTGTTTGTTTGTTAATTGGGTTTAACATCCCGCCAACACTATATTTTAGCCATTTTGAGATTTTGTCTACTTGTTGAACTTGCCACACTGCAGTATAACGCCATAGACATGAGGCATGATATCACACCCAGTCACATTATCCTGACACTGGGCCAACCAGTCCTGCAACTACCCTTATATGCTGAGCGACAAGCAATGGAGCTATACCAGTACCATTTTTTATGACTTTGGTATGTCGCTGGCAGGGATCGAACCCGCAAAATTTGCACTTTTTGTGAAATTGCAACAGATTTTTCATTCTGTTCTAAGTTTTGCCATGATTTCACAAATTTAGGTAATGTTACACACAATCAGGGACCTACATAGCAAGTTTTGAGATTTTATGTCCTTACAATGCATAAAAAGTTACTACCAAGCCAAACAAAGTTAGTCTTGGCAAAATATATCTTCCTGAATTTGCCTTGATTGAACACTAAGCAAACCCTGGCTATATCATACTATAAGGTGAAGACATTTAAATGTTTACATATTTGTAAAAACATTACTACATCCAACCAGAACAAAAGCTGATAATAACAGCGTCTGCCCAAAACATATAAAAGTGGTTTGAAAAGATTTGAAGACCATATTATAGTGTTGAACTTGAACAGTAATTGCAAAATAAAAAATATTGATTCTTTCTTCTTCCATGCCAGGATTAGAACTGAAAAAAACACAAGTCAGTAGAGTACTTAAAATTTTGGTTCCTGAGTGGTCAGGTTTCTCCATAACCTTGCAGAAAGTATGAGTTGTTACAGAACAGTATCAAACCCAATCATGAAGCTACATGGTACAATCAGGTTGCAACCCAGAAACCACTTTTGAAGTCTGGTTGTGGACTTCCAGATTTGTCTGTCTTCTGCAGCACTTAATATGACCTAAGTACACTGTTTTATGTTCAGCTACTATATAACTTAATTATGTAGTCATAAAACAATTACTATTCTGTGCTGTCCTAAAAAACCCAAATTGGCACATTTTGATGCCATTCCTACCCAATCTGTTCATGCATTTTCAAAATTGGGGAGCTGCAAATATGATTAGAACTCAGTGTAAATAAAGTGTTAGAAAAATTTTAATGGATTAAAAAAAAAAAATGCAACAAATTCACCAATACCTATTGATTTTCAATCAGCAGGATTGAATCAAATCAGAACTTGATCAAGTGTCATAATAATACAAAACATAATATTTGTTTCATATAATTAATTCAAAACTAAACCGATTTGTGATATAGAACAAAATTACTCAACAACTGGATATCTGACATCAAAAAACATTGGCTACAGCTGGCATTTGCATTCATTCACCATTAAACTGGCTAACTATGCAAATTGCCTTCTGTGGGTAGGGTGGGGGAGTAAGCAAACTGCATCTTGAAATTTGTCAAAAGTGGATTAACACAATGAAAATATAACATCTCTATCCATTTTAATGGAGCATATGCTACTTCTGCACCCTCCCCTCCCCCCTCTTTAATCTGCCCATGAGATATTACTTAGACAAAATCTGGGTGACCAATATCTCCCCCATCAGCATTGTGAGTTTAAGTCAAGATCTGGTCACTCAGCTTATCCTTCCAACTGGCTTGCAATGCATGGGAAGTTCTAACCTGATCCCACAGAGCTTGGGATCTTCCTCCACTGGACATCACTAAATGACTAAAATACTGTTCAAGCACTGGTAATATCCTAAGCAACAACTGTTAGATTCAGGGATATGCAGCAATGCAGTGCTGCTCCAATATAACACTTGTTTTATGGGACCAAGCCTAGGTACTATGCTATAAATCAATGAATTAAAGACTTGGGGTCCATAGAGGGAGCTGTATAATAACAACATGTGAATCATTATGAAGTGTTCAGAAATGGAGCTGCAGGTTTTAAAAAGCTTTGAGCAAAATATAATGTTCCAAATGATTATTGATTCCTTTAATAGATAATATGACAACAGACACTTTATAGATAAACAAAAAGAAGAAACTTACGGCCTTTTCACCATGATGAAACTTGGAGACATGAAGGCATTCACATTGTTTTCAAGCTGGGCTGGTTGAATCTGTACCCCATCAAAACAAATGGTCTCAGGGATTCCACTCATTGTAAGAATGTTGAAATGACAATCAAATTGTGTGTGTACTGTGTTGTTGTTGTTTTTTGTTTGATTTCACAAATTTTCCACAACTTGCTTAAACTGCAAATAGCAAATAAAAAATAATTTAATCGGGTTTTATTTTTCGCATCAATTTAAAAAATAGTATGATTGATCAGAGTTGATCTTGAATTCATTGAAACCATATAAATGTATTGCTGAAACCAAACGGCTTCATTCCTTATTTATACACAAAAGGGCCACAAATCAATTTTAGCTATTCATGCTGAACATCATTACAATAATTTTAGCACAAGGTATCCCTGTATCTGTATGATGCCCTATGCAAGGGACTGTGTGAGCTCAAGTCTGGTGGTTCTGCAACTGACATATGTGGGAGATTCAGACATTATCAACACTTCTTTTACATACAATTTTTAATTTCAGTCTGTCTGTGATCTATATCTGTAACATTAGCCATAAAATATGTATAAATTCATACATGGATCTTAACATTTTCCTATTTCCTAGCCCTAGCTGCCTCAGATTTAAATGTCATCCCTTTGTCTGAATACTACAATTTCAAAGTCATTACACTCTACCAATTATTACTGATTATGTAAAGCTAGAAGTATTACACACATCTAAATACTTTTTAGTAGCATTGAAGCATATTATTTGCTCATAGATATTCGGTGACTAGGAAAGGAAAAGGCCTTTGCCAAAGTTGCATTTTAACAGCAAATGTCACATTGATTTTCGAAAAATGTCAATTTAAATTATTAAATGTCATACAGATTTTTGTGAACGCAAAATGTCAAATTGAAAAAAACAACCCAACCACCATGTACTTACATAAATGTTTATCAAAACTTGTTCAAATGACAAAAAAAAAAGATCATATGTACGTTATATGGAAACGATACTACAATAGGCAACATATCTACTTTCATTATGGAGAAGTGAAAATAAATCGCTTTTTTTTATATGAACAGTTAATTTCGACCAACCCTGCTTGTTAAAATTGATAGGCCACATACAATATATCTGATTATATTCCTTGACCTAACAGGCTACCTCATCGGATTCAGCAACTTGTTTACATACATGTACAAATTCCCCGCGGTAACGCCCCCTTTTACCGGTGTCGTGAGAACAATAAACATCTAATGTCGGTTATACAAGCAATCGGGCCCTACATACGCCGTATCTCTGTATAAAATGCTTAAAGCGAGGCAGGAGATATTCTATATATATAGGTCCTGAGCGATGTTAGTAACACTGCAGGCACAATACTGCCACGTTACTACTTCCATCATAAAAAAAAAAAAAAAAAAAAAAAAAAAAAAAAAAACGAATCATCACGGCTAAAACCTTTCGCTAGTTTAAATTTATTTGTTTTTCTTAAAAACTTAATCTTTCCGGTCCATTTTTTAAACATTTCATACGGGGTGAATCACACCCCGAAGTCTGCACGTATATAGCCACATTACGGTACCGACCGACCGTAATCATCATTATAAATATACCTAGATTCGGCCCAATAAGTAGAATTCATGACCTAGGTTTCGCATCTTTTTGAATTTCAAGAACACATGCTTTCTGAAAGAAAAAAAAATGGCGAGGCAATTTGAAAAAAAGTGCGTTCTATATAGCACTGGTGGCGCGAGAAAGAACGCGTCTACCAGTAGACCATGACGTCTAAACTGCCGCCCATACAGCGCGCCAGATCGATGAAATATCAGAAATCAGACACCATTAAGTTGCTATGCATTAATAGCATATCCTCCCAATAGTAACCATATTGTCCTCATGGGATGCTTCCATAAGAAATAATAATTTAGCTTTATTCATGAAAAAAAAAAAAAAAAAAAAAAAAAATATCAGAGTACTATTCATTTCTCTTGATTTCATTTATGTACGTATCTAGGAAATGAAAGTAATCTTGACTTTGAAAACATTTCATATATGCAAAACAGTTTCCTGTTGTGAAGGAAATGCATTTATAAGGCTCGAACGTTTTCATGATGTATAAGCATGACCTCGCTCTCTCCTTCCATGAACATTGCTGGATATAAAATATTGATGCTGAGGTTCAATACTAAAGCGATTGATAGGCAGAATGAGAGAGCCGCTGAAAACTGACTTTTATTGGCATCTCACATCCACCAAGCAGGCGATGTAGCTCCTGGCAACTACAAGTATAGTACAATCGTTACCGTTCATCTAAAACTGATATATTGAAGCAGAAACTAACTGTTCCACTGAATAAACGCTTCTCGCTGCGATCAATTCTGATTAACAAGTTTGGGTGGGGTAGCCATTGTCTGTATAAAAATGATCCAGTTCCTTATCGGTGGTCTCGATCCCGCGATCACGAAGGTTGCAATTCGATCGCATTCGTTTCGTTTTCTGATTTATTTAATTCAGTGGAACACCCATTATCTCTCCGGATTATTATATCGGTGTTGTAATGGAATTCAGGCAGAACGATTTTCTGACTTTCGTTGGGACGTTAAACCCTTCAAACAAACACTCTTTAACCATACTTTGCCGCTACGTCCGATTTAAAAAAAAACAACAACAAAAAAACATTAGGATCGGGGGAGGGAAATATATCAACATATCACACACACACGTATATCTTAAAAGTTATCTAAGGACACAGTTAAGTATGTGGCAGATGACTGGTGTTTCTGTCGCCAGGCAATTACTTCTCATTACTATTCTTGTCGCGTGTGTTCCTCGCCTCATTTGTTGTTGCAGAAGGACCTCTCTCCACCGCTCGTAACGTGACTAGCTTGCTATGAAGGAAGGGCACAGTGTGGGTCAGCAAGCCAATAAGCTAACCAAGGCCTAGATGGTATTAAGCGCTCTGCCGGACATTTGAGCTGCGGCACAGCTTAGTTGGTCATAAGTTTATCCACTGGACATTTGGGCAGCGACACGGTTTAGTTGGTCATTAAATTATCCACTAGACATTTGGGCTGCGACACGGCTTAGTTGGTCATTAAATTGTCCACCGGATATTTGGGCTGCGACACGGCTTAGGTGGTCATTAAATTATCCATCGGACATTTGGGCTGCGACACGGCTTAGTTGGTCATTAAATTATCCATCGGACATTTGGGCTGCGACACGGCTTAGTTGGTCATTAAATTATCCATCGGACATTTGGGCTGCGACACGGCTTAGTTGGTCATTAAATTATCCACTAGATATTTGGGCTGCGACACGGCTTAGTTGGTCATTAAATTATCCACTAGACATTTGGGCTGCGACACGGCTTAGTTGGTCATGAAATTATCCATCGGACATTTGGGCTGCGACACGGCTTAGTTGGTCATGAAATTATCCATCGGACATTTGGGATGCGACACGGCTTAGTTGGTCATGAAATTATCCATCGGACAATTGGGCTGCGACACGGCTTAGGTGGTCATTAAATTATCCACCGGACATTTGGGCTGCGACACGGCTTAGTTGGTCATGAAATTATCCATCGGACAATTGGGCTGCGACACGGCTTAGTTGGTCATTAAATTATCCACCGGACATTTGGGCTGCGACA
Source organism: Solen grandis (assembly GCA_021229015.1). Taxonomy (NCBI): domain Eukaryota; kingdom Metazoa; phylum Mollusca; class Bivalvia; order Adapedonta; family Solenidae; genus Solen; species Solen grandis. Next base: position 28,457,928 of record CM037778.1, read on the forward strand.
CGGCTTAGTTGGTCATTAAATTATCCACCGGACATTTGGGCTGCGACACGGCTTAGTTGGTCATTAAATTATCCACCGGACATTTGGGCTGCGACACGGCTTATTTGGTCATTAAATTATCCACCGGACATTTGGGCTGCGACACGGCTTAGTTGGTCATTAAATTATCCACTAGACATTTGGGCTGCGACACGCTTAGTTGGTCATTAAATTATCCACCGGACATTTGGGCTGCGACACGGCTTATTTGGTCATTAAATTATCCACCGGATATTTGGGCTGCGACACGGCTTAGTTGGTCATTAATTATCCACTGGACATTTGGCAGTGTCCCATTTAGCATTCACGTCATGTTTTTCTCAATGTTGTTGAGTTTTACGTCACAACAACATCTGTTCAGTAATTTGGAGACATGTCGACACCATTCAATACTAACCCACTTCTGCCATCGGAACATCATCAAACTCTTAATAAATGAGCTCGACATACTCTTTTTGGTATTGGTTGTCACGCATTTAGGGGATAGCGCCAAACCGAAAGTAAAACAATATCACAAATTACGGGTACACAATTTGACCTATTTATAGATGATGACGCAAGACCAAATGGTTTTCGTTTTTACTTCGGGTAAAGGGTTACACAAGATATGGCGATAGCTGAAATGTATGCTTCGCACTCACAAAGACCTATGACATTCATGAAATACCAAAGCATTCGAAATGGATTGCAGCACGTTTGATTAAATCAGATGTTACGGGCCGAACGTAATTAACAGCCTGTTTCACTGTCTTCAGTAGGACTGTTGTACGGTAATTTAATGCGTTTCATTATAAACATGTTTACTCGTACTTAAAAAACAAAAAAACAAACAAAAAAAAAACAAAAAAAAAAACGAGCATATGGAAGGAATCCTGAACAGAATACCCAGACTGGGTATACAGTGCAATGCAGCACGATTTATCTGTAACAAACCATTTAACCCTAGGAAGCCGGATAATCAAGATCTGAACTGGGCTTCATTGCAGGCTGAATGCATGTGTTATCCTTTTGTACGAGACGGTCAGTGCCCTAGTTGATGAGAGCCACAAGTCAGTCAAACATTGAAGCTTATTCCATTTCATTGCCGTCTCGGTTGCTCATTGAACCGGTTTACCAGAAGCAACAGTATTTAAGGAACTGAGGGTTGTGTGTAGTGTAATATACGTAATTGATTTTTTCAACGTTTTCTCCGAACCAGTTCAAGCTGCAATGCATGCCCAGTATTCGGATTTTGACGAGTAACCGTTGAAGTGGAACAACCCTGTGATCTGTCGCCCCAATTACCTTCCCTAAGTCCTTATAATATTCTGCACGAGTGTGTTTATTAGGCTTTAGTCGCAATTTTAGAACTTCAACAAGGAGAGACGCAATAGTGCTGGGTATAAAATCCGACGCCACATTGTCGCCAGGAATTCGGTTAGGCTGTAATGTACTTGGCTCCCGGCCTACACGATACTTTTCTGAGTTTTTAATGTCGGAACCAGTCTCTAATCCGGCACGTTTTGTTTTGTTCTACGCCATTGAGCTTTCATGACAATACTTTGTGACAGGTAATTACCAGGAAACATTTCAAAGAATTCCATTCCTCTGATCACAAAAAGCAGACAGAAGTTTCACTGTTTCTTGTGAAGAGGAGAACTGATCACAGAGGATAAATGCAACTGTGTGCACGCGCTCCTTATTCAGCAGTCAGTTATGTAACCACCACATGTAATCTACAACAGCAGTCAGTTCTGTAACCACTACATGTAACCTACAGTCGAGGATAAGGAAAGTATGCACTTAGTCTCACGTATTGACACTTTCCCTACGTTTAATTGTAATTCGACACAAGGTGCAGATGCAGAGCGGACATGGAATTTCAACAATGACAACACTTAGCCTGTGTATGACCTTGGCCCGGGTCATGTAACCAATCTCGAGATCCAGGAGATACAGCAGACACGATGTGCGACGGACAGCCAATTCGACGGAAATCGGTAGCCTGCCATTTAAATCTGAAGGACATACATAATGAGAATTGGATAGTCAAGGATAGTAGCATTAACTGAATAGGGCTTTAACAGGTCTAAATTGTTCGCTCCCGAACAACTGAATAGGGCTTAAACAGGTCTAAATTGTTCGCTCAAGAACAAATTTCAGTTAAATTCACTGTTGTATGAAATGTTCAAGTCCTCAAGTATGTAATCCATGAAAAGATAACAAACCACATCATTTGAAGAAAAAAGTATAAGTTTTAATTCAACACGGAAAATTTATGAATAAGACATGCATGATTGACAACGGGTTCACATTTCACAGTCAACATTTATGGAAAAAAAGTTGTTTATCTATATGAAAACAGCATAGACTATACTGTCAAAATGTTCTATATAATTGAGGAAAATGTACAAGACAGTAATCAAAGAGTGCACTATTGCAATTGGTAAAAAAATAAATTACTTGTACACAAATACAGTTTTAAAAAAGTTTAAATACTGGTGCATTACTATTTAAAGAGACATAGATAGGAAAGGATCTGGATGTTACAGTTCTGATGTCACATGGCAGTCTATCTCAGATGTCACGTGTCAGTCCATCTTATAAGAGTGTCAATAACGTTTTGTTGTTGTTTTTGTCATGGAATCTCTACAGAGACTAACTGTGGACCCACATCAAGACCTCTCGTGCATAAATTATTTGTTCACTTGTCAATTGTTCTCAAATAAGATTAGTGCCACCATCATCAACAGCTGGCTTGAGATAAAGTAGATATATGAAGTTCCAGATCAGTTAATCCCCCTAGGATTGGGTGCTGCAGACCTTTCCAAAACATATAAATATATTGGTATGTACACAAGGCAGTAGCACAACTTAGAGACAGAGTTTCAATTTCATTGTCCAGGTTTTCACCAGACTAGATTTTCACACAGGTTATGCTCAAGCATTTGCCAAAGAATAAATTATTTGTGCTATGTGTTTGTTCTAATGCATAAAATTTAATGAACCATCTCATATAGAACCATGTTTCACCCATGGGAGTATTATTTCAGGACCAGAAGTGAGAATGCTTTGTTCAGTCCCTTAATTCAGCAATGGATATCCAAGTAACCTTTGTCTAGAGTTGCATCTAATCAATTTTGCAAACTGTTCAATATTATTCCTGTGTTAACTGTCTTTACAGCGTTAGTCTCAGCTGGCTTTTTTAAGTGACAGTACAGAGTGCATTGATTTTGAAGAAAAAAAGGGGGTTAAACACCTGATGATAAATTACAGATCTATTGGGCAAAAACATTATCTGGAGGTAAATACAGGTTGAGTACAAAGACAATGTTGCATGATGTCTATAAAAAAAGTCCATATACATGTATATAACAAACAAACAAAAATAAAGTCTTTCAAACACTTTCTCAGAAATACACCATGAGATGCTTGGTGATTCCAATGACCCTCGGCTTTGTCCTGTCATACACCTAGGTTACAGTAAGTTTACTACACATCGTTCCACAAGGGTACACCACAAGCTTTCTTCTCCCATTGGACAAGAAGCCACACCCTGGCAGTCTGGGTGCCTTGTCCCTATCACACATTCTACCTACCACCACGCCCACCCCTACCGTCTCCATGGGCAGGATTCTAACCTTCTGTACCCATGACAAATGGCAAGCTTGCCCATGCGACTTGTATACTGCACTGGAAACACGCATAGTCAGCACTCAATGCCTCCAGTAGACTATGCACAATGAATTCCAATAGTTTTTAAGTAACCTGCTACTGGATCATGCGAAACTCTGCAATTATCTTTAAGGAACACAAGTCTACAGTAACTGTCAATATACCATCATAAAACACTGAAATGCAAAATAATTGAAAGCAATTCATACACCCAATATCAGTAACACCCAACATCCACCTTCATAATACAAATGATTTTTCATTCATAACTTTATAGCTTAATAAAGGAACAGAAGGTAAAAATCTGCAATATTCAACCAAGATGGAAATTTAATAAAACATTTATATGCATAAAAAGAAAGCACATTAACAATAACGTTTGAAATGGATATCCTTTTTACATATTGCACCTAACATCTCAAGCAAGCCAAGATATAGTGCATACCTGTCCTGACCCAATGCTGCTATATTTCCTAGACCCTCATCACATGTGGTCGAAGACTGAATACCAGTAGTATTAAGGTCAAATCGGTCTATTAATTCAACATTGTTATGAACTTTTTATCTGAAATATTCTACACTGTAAATCCTCATAACATTTGAAAACTTGGTTAATGAAAATGTCAAAACAACTTCAAAACAAGGAATAATGAAAATTAAATTGACTGAACACAGGACTCTCAACAGCATTTGGGATTCTCTATATGGATGCTACACAGTTTCTCAACTGTGGTTTTGCAGTTTCCTACCTGCTGTATTAGCAAAATCCAACTGGTCAGGACAGATAAGCAACATATACACTCCAAAACACCTCACTACATAATAGGTAAGAGAAGAAATAAAATGTCAACAACAAAAATAACATTCTAATAAATTTGCCCAATTATGTGGCTAGTCTCTTATTCAACTTACAAGCTATTGGGAAAGATATCTGCTATAAAATAGATTTAATTAATGAAATTTAATCCACTCCCCATATATTAATACAGATAATAAAGTTAATAATAAATGATTATGTTGTACTGCCAAACACATTAATGAAATAAACCTTTGGAATAGAAGACAGATAAAGCATCAACAGGACATCAATCCTGATTTATCATCAGTGCTGTATACTCAACTACATCTGACACAAATTAGGTTTGCTAATAAACCAGTACCATCCTAACAGGATTAAACCCTGTGTTTCATAAAAATCTTCTGATATCAATTGTGTTGCTTATCCTTTATAGGATATCAGAGTAATTATTAACAAACATTCTAACTACATTCTAACTTTCAGTAAAAACCCACCTAGAACATACTGTGACACAAGTTGAGGTTATACTTAGCACTATGAAAGGATTCTCAAAGCACATTTCTAGAGCACCTGAACTTTCCTTAAACTGTTATCTAGATACATTTGCCATAAAACTTGTACTGAAAGGACTGTCTGCATTATGACACTTTTATACGCTATACAGCTCTTTTCACCTATTACATGTCTGAGTGAATACAAAACTTGTTAAGTAGCTTAGGTCTGGCAGGCTTTAGGAGTTAAAATATTTCTTTACATACTAAACTTTTGTATCCCTTGTGTATGGAAAACCTTACCTTGTATCGTGCTATCAAGGCAGTTTAACTTTGTACAATATAGTTTCATATTTACAGAAGTAAATTAAAGTTGACCATTACAAGTTACCTCAAATTCAATAATGCCCTACAAAGAATTTTTTTCCAAGCTTCCAATATTACACTATGAAACCACTGAGGAAATAAATAACTATAACCGTATGTCTATCTATATATAATCATTTCTATGCTTCACAGTATTAGAGAAAAATATATATAATATATATATAAAAATCCATACACAATACACCAGTATAAAGCTCTCATATACAGAAATAATAGCATTTCATCTATTATCAACATCAAATATAATATCACAGTAAAAATAAGGAGAATCAAGTAGATGGAGGAAGGGGGATGGAGGGGGATATCAAATATTACCAATAACAATCCAGTAACAAGATTCTTCCTCCAGAGAACAGTGACCACAGGGAGGATTTCACACCACAGACCTTCTCTCACAGACAAATACCGGCAACATACCAAGACATATAGGTATTATCAATTTTTCCACTAGAATTTGAATCGATCTGTTTAATAGCAAAGAATTTCCTTATCAATCTTGCTTGAACAGGATATCCATATTCTCCTTTCAATAGGAGAAAATTCCTGACCAGAATGTCCAAGACATTCGCTGATCTATGTGCCATGTATATAGCCATACAACTGATCTATATTTACACTCCCTGCCATCACAATAGGAATGAGGTCCAGTGGTTCAGCCTGCATTGTCACAGACATCTCACTGGATAACCCTACTGCTGATTAGAACAACTTGTTACAAGTTCCAGGATACACTGAAGCATCGTATAGAGCAGAGGTTAAGTTCTAAAGCTATTTATAGTATCGGTAAAACACTCCACACTTAAGAAAATGTAGACTGGACTGATTTGTGTTTTAACCATGAACAATACTGTGAACATTCAAATCTTGGGAACTGCTACTGAAGGAAGCGATTCCACATGGTAACTTGGAACAAACCATCCTTTGTCCACTACATCTGATTGCTGAGCAGCTAACTGGGGGAGGGGGGTAAGAAACAACATACAGTCTCTGTGTCAAGTGAAAAATCAATAAATAAGAAGCAAAAAAAAAAAAAAAAAAAAAAAAAAAAAAAATGCATTACACACATACACCTTAACCAATCTTTGTTCATCTATTTCTACAAGAGCAACATTCATAATGCCGCATATTAATTGCAGTACCATGTTACTATTCATTAACACATCTTGTACAATCGTTGGCTGAAGCTGCCCTTGTGTTCTCAATCTTCTCACATCTCCATCCCCTGGCATCTTTGTTCCTACAGCAAGATTCCCCCATCCCCTGACAATCAGTATATATGTTTATCTTTCAAACTGCCAGCTGAACAGAATACACTTAACCAACAATAACAAAGTAGAAAAATATCAACTTTGACTAGATGCAAGTCAACTTTGTAGATCCTTGTACTACACACATTAACACTTTCAGAGTGTTGATGTCACTGAAGAATGTTTTTGTGCTCAAAGTAGTATACATACATGGTAGCATGTCCCCCAGATGTCCCAAGTACAAAACACCCACACAATATTATAGGCTCAACTCTGTTTCAGCAGAATTTGATAAAAGACTCCCTGCAGACAAGCAGCGCAGTTTAGACAGCGTCATTGTGCCAATACTTGGTAGCGACCCCAGCAAACTTGCCCCTCAAAAAAATGCTGGTCAATCCACCATGCAAACATTTCCAGGAAGGTGGTGGCTAATGCACCTTCATCTCAACAATTGTTATAAAATCAATTCCACATAGTAGTCCTCACACTGTATTGTTTGCGTTGTTGTCCGTCAAGAGAGTAGCCCATACATTCTTGATCAAATGTTAGGAGTCCAGCCATCCTTCTAGCTCTTATTTGAATTGTTCAACGAAACCTCTTTCCGAGGTGGCATGCGTTCATTGACTTTGTCTAATGTCTTTGCCTCCTCGAAGCCACTGATTTTATGAGATGGATCAAATCCTCCTAGAGCTGAAAAGGCAAAAATACCTAAATAATACATTCATAGAAAAACATCAAATTCTTTAAAATAAACCATTAAGGCTATGTGCAAATGGACAAATCAAGCAACTTGGGGTCAGCTTAAATTTCTTTCAAATGGTTAATTTGACAAGTAAAATTGGAGATGAATATTTAATTTGGTATGTAATACGTATTTTATTTACCAGACAGGCAGTTCACTTATTCTATCTACCTGTCCAGATGACTGATAGACACATGAAATCTACATTATTCTCATGAGGGAGGGAGATATGGACTTGACTATTTGAGTTTACCATCGCTTCGACAGTATTTCAGTCATATAGCGACGTCCACCTAGTTACAGGTGGAGGAAGACCCCAAATGCACGGAGGCATCCGGGTAGAATCACCGACCTATAGCAAGCAGCTGGGAGGCTTCCTCACATGAAAATCCGAATGACCCTGTCGGGATTCGCACCTACACAGGCGCTGAGTGAGGAAGATAAGGAGAGACCATGGCTGCATTACAAAGTCTGTTCACAGGTCCAGACTAAACAATATTTTATATACATGTGAATTATGAACAGATGCAACTAGATAACCTTTTGTTTTTAAAACATAACAGATGGACAATATCACCTCCATAATGGCAGCCAACATTCTATGATTATAATCAAATGATTAGTATTTTAGCAACAAAAATCTCATATATCCAACTGATCACTAGGCATGAAAAGAAATGTCAAAATGTGTCACTGTACTTAATGATTCAAAACACTATTCCCATGAGTAAAGACATTTCAAGGAGACTGGCTCCATCCCTGCTGCCCCTCATTTAACAGTTACATACCATTTGAGAGTGTATCCTTGCCACCAGACAGGGCGCCCAGCGGTAACAGTCCATTTGGAGTCAATCCCTTCAACTGCAGAACACTTTCACTTTCCTCTCTGAAACAGTATAACAAAGCCTAACTGAATCATGCTGTATAATTTAATTAAGACAAGAGAATATCCAACACATTCAAATGTAATGGTGTTCAATTGGTGAAATTGCATAAAGCCCCGCACCATCTTAAATTCTTATCCAATAAAGCCAAAGGTATGTTTGCATGTTTATTGGGTTTAATGTCCCGCTGACTGTGTTTCAGTCATTTGGAGACTCTACTTGAGACCAGACTGTAGTATCATGCAAGACATATGGCATGATACCACATCCTGACGTTGGGCCAATCAAAGGAGTCATACCAGTACTATTTTTTACTTCTTTGGTGTGTTGCAGCTGGGGATCTAACCCACGACCTTCCACTCCCGAGGCAGTTGTTCTAACCACTCTCCCATTGGGGGCGATGGCCAAAGGTATGGACTGGTTGAGAAATTCATTATATATGGCTTCTTTTTTAAAATCTTTTTCTTCATATCCAGGGAATTCAGCAATAAAACTTGACAAAAAGGTTGATTGGTCCAACTAAATATACCACCTAAAATGACTAATACCTCAACACTTACCATGTCTTAATGTAATATGAGCACAAGAGAGAAAATGACAAACATGATTCCTATATACAGATACAGCCCCACTCAATAGAAGCAGGGTTATAATTGGACCACCTGATGTATCTTAACCCTTTCCCTCATATATACTCATTTTGACGCCCTCAATAGGTATCACATAAAGCCTGATCTGCAGAAATCCACAGTTAAACCTTACCAAATTTAATTACAAAACCCTCATTTCCAGACCACTGAGGAGCAGCGAACAGCATAAAACCTGATCAGCCTGCGAGTTACTCGCAGGCTGATCTGGTTTTATGCTGTTCGCATAGGTCTTTTCATGGTGTCCTCTATGAGGGAAAGGGTTAATATAATGCAAATTCATTTTGAACATTATCCCCTGTTGCCTATGATCAAATATGGCACAGAATATAGCTTGCCCAAGATCTTAGATCCTGCATATTTTCACTAAGTATCACCATACAAGGTGATTAACTAAAGAGACAAATGTTTCAACACAACATTATGCTTATGAATTAATGCTTATGAAGTGCTACCAAATGGTTTGATATGGATCATCATTATACCGATCTGTGTTCAAATGGTGATATATATTCATAGCATCAAAGTTTAATTATGTGTCTCCAGATATACAGGTTGAGAGGATAACAAATAGAAAATAAAATGTAGCAAGATGGGAATATATGGGTCATGAATCAAATAATTGCAGACACACTGTAAAAATGCTATCTACAATTGTTTTTCATGAGTTAAACTACTTATTAAAATATAAAAACCTAACTGGACAATAAAAAAAAAACTTGCATATACTAAAGTTTTGCCTGCACATGTAAATGGTTAAAAACTGAGGGCTGAAAAAATACAAGTAAAGATGTGGGTATATCTGAATCATCCCTGCAAATTTTACCAAGTCATGTTGATTCTTACCGTAAAACAGTGAACACTCTGGCCATCTTGCCAATTGCTCGTATTTTGTTTCGTATGACTTCCTTCCTTGCTGCAACTGCACCCCCTGAGTTAGACAAAACACAGACAGGCCTGATTAGACACAGGTTGTAGATCAATAACTACACATGTTTATTTCATAAAGTTGTATTATACACTGACAATACTCAATCAATAGTAATTGTATGAAATAATTCCCAGCTGATAATTTACAAATGGGACTTTGTCACACTACATGTCTTCAGAGACAGGTCAGTCAATTTTCCATTTCATGTTACTTATGCATGAAGTTGTCAATTGTGATTGTGTGTGGGGGCAGTTGGATGGAGGCAGATAATCAACTTGCCCGAGTCACACAATGTTACCAACTCAAGTTTACATATTGTACATTAACAATGAACCGATTGGATCAGTGATGTTACATCTATTGAACAAGTCATCCAGTGCAGCATGCTTGATTTACCAAGCCACTCTCTGTTTGTAAATAATCAACCTAATGCAACATAGTTGTTTGACTTGCTTTTACAGCCCCGAGGATAGTGCTGCTGCACACGATGACAAAACTTTCAATGCCATCATAAAATATGCATGTCGAGGAGGAGAGCCATAAAGGAGTTCCCCCATCATGAGTGGGGGAGCCATGGGGCAAGATACTGGAGAAACAGACACCTCAATTCTGTGAGGCCCAGAGGGAAAAAGCTGGTAGCTGAGTACAATCACTTGTATTGGCATCAAGTGACATCTCCTTATTGGCTACCTATGTCAGGAAAGGAGCAGAGACTGAAGTACTGGAGTAGATGTCATGCACCATCACTTTGTACAGCAGAGAGAGGATGCAGTATGACAGTTAACAACACCTCCTATTAACATCAAATCATAAATACAAAATTGTCCATCCTTACACTTGTGGAGAAGTAGAAAAATGTACTGCTTCAAAAGAAGAGACTAAATTCCATGATAAATCAAAAGTGCCCACGTTACTGTAGACATGGGTAAAAGTTGGAAATTTGAAAAATCTGAAAATTCTGATTTTAGCATTATATATATAGTTTTATATAGAATAAGAAGTCATTTGGCATTCAGAAAAACCAGAAGTTCAGGAAAATTCCTGAAAACTTTTACCCATGACTGTAGATCAATGCTATGTATAAATTTTTAAATATTCTAGCAAATATATGGAATTTCTTACTTTATTCAAATCAATCTATGAATTAGCATTACTTTGCTAGTAATTTACTATCAATAAAATCTTACTTTCAAAAATAATTATTTAAAGTAAAAAGTACAACAAAAGGTACTCATTACAAAGAAAAAAAAAATCTAACAAAACTGATACATCATTTTGGTATACATGTAAATGAAAAATACATCTCTGATGAGTCTAGTCTACTTTCAAGCAGCATTCTGTGATGGTGTTCATGTAGATTCTTAAACCGATGGTGTTTGTTATTCAATGAGAATAGAGAAGGAAATAGCAACACATAAGATACACATCCTATCTGTGCAGCTGTGATGTGAACCATATTGCATTAGGCTGATTTAGTTTACCTTCTAATCATACTGTTCATGATTAGTTAACACGGACATGCTATTCAGTGATATATTTGGCAAATCATTTGTCAACACACACACTTGGTCCTGTCATGGGGACACATAGCTACATTGGTGCAACCGAGAGTAACACGAAATCAATACTGAACAGCTTCAGTGTGAGGCACACAAAAATTGGGGGTTATACAATGTACACATCTATAGTTAGGTGATGAGCAGCAGCCATATTGCAGGTGAAAAATAAACACGCTCACAGCAACATTATATACCACACACAACACTGCAGCAATTCAACTGGGGCCCCTTAAGGGAGATATTAGGACACTTCTACTCGGTTCCCTTTTCCTGCAAACCTTCCATCCATTAGTGGTTGTCATCTGTCAATTAGACTCTTTTTCCAAGAGTATTCATGAAGTATTGTGCTCATTGCTTATCTGTTCACAATAGCATGCTAAACTCTCCTAAATATAATACTAAGGAATTGAAATTGCACAAAACTGACTATGAGCAGAAAAACAAAAGTGCAGGAAGAAAAGATGAAAAAAAAATCTACAATTCTAAATATATGAAAGCTATCAGCTACAAAATTCACTACATTCTAAATCAGTTTCAACAACAGATTTTGAAATTTTCTGCTCGTGTCTTTACAAATTTGATGCCTACTTTTTTTCTTCTTTCTTTTGATCAATTTTAAAGAAGTACCTCCCTAAAAAAAGGCAGCCAGAGAAAATGACATGACACAGATGGGAGAAGGCTGTCTCAGCCACATGACAGGGGAGGGTTAAACTGGTCACAGTGATTAGCAGCTTTCTGTTACTGAGATCTGGACACTGGACTTAAGTCGAACCACAACAGAGAGCAGGACATAGGGTCAAGGGAAAGGGGGCAAGACAGTTAAGGTTTTCTGGGGGACCTCCAGCAGAGTGAGTCGAGGTGAAGGATATCTTCATCTGGACACATAAGAAGCAAAGAGTATTTGTGGGGCATCAACTTGAGTCGGTTTAGGGGCTGTGACATAAAATCACTGGGAGACTGCTGGAAAACCAAAAACTAAAACCACAAAAAGGAGGTTAGTTCTGCACTTGTTTTGGCTTGTAAGTTTTGAGTACGCTTAGCAACCTAGAACTTGATATATTATTGCAAGAACATTTTAGTAGCAGTTGCCATCTAGGTAAAGACACACTATACCTCTTGGATGCTTCACTGCAAAATAGCAGAAACATATCTCTGTCACTACAGTATTCACAATGACATATAATTGTTATCATACCAATCTACTAAAAATGATGTGGAGCCTTAATGAATTAATCGTGCTTCAATGATGTTTTATTCCTATTATTTTGTTAATGATGAATGAGCAAGTGGTAAAAATTGTTTAGATAATTAAAGAAAAGATCATAACACAAATATAGACAGAAGAAATAGTTAATATAGTAATTGTATTTTAGGAAGCTTCATCGCAAACCTAATTTTGCTATTGTTTTATAGACTATGTAAAATAACCACCATTTCATTCATCTGGAAGAGAAGTGCAAAAATAAATTGATAAACCAAATTAGAACGATGACAGCTCAAATGATGCACAAACACAATACAAGGACCAACTGGAGCACACAAACAAACTGATGCAGATAAATATATGCTAAGACAGCTGGTGCATCAAGGGAGCAGATTGAACCAATGTGTACCAACAGTAAAAAGCTAATGAAAATTCTAAGTATAACAAAATCTATCAACACACTTCACCAAACATATGAATCTAAAATTGTAAATAATAATTTTATAATCTCCCTAAAAAGGAGAATATCTCAACTCTTTCATTCCTTCTCATGATTTGTATATCCCCAAAAGGTGCTCAGAAATCCTAGAGCCAAACCAGAAACACACCAAACCCTCTAACATTAACGGTACAAACAACAACATCAGAACAATAGCACCAATGGGCAAATAAACAGAACCATGGTCTAGAAGAACACCATCCTGGAGTTTGTGAACAATGCTAACTTGGAATGATTACATTAGGTCATATAACCCAACCTCAACCATCTAAAAGAATTTGGCACATCAAAAGCCTTTAAGACAGTGAAAGTACCAAGCCTGTCCTTCATGTTACCACAACTCACGGCAAGAAACTTGCATGTATCCAGTCCTGTTAAATTACAGCAGGGAATGGAACCAAGAATGTTCAAGCATACAGGCATCACAGGCACTACTAGGCAGATGGTGACCAGTCAAAACAATATATACCACTGGCATACTTTACTAAATGAACAAGCACACATTCAATTAACACCTTCACACAATAGCAAACATTTCTACTGCAAAAATACAGCAATAGGATTATTTAAGTACAATTTTACTTGAAGGATGTAATCAGATCACTTAAGCATTTCAAAGGAGTATCAATAATTACTGTAAACTCCTTTCAATTATATAGGTGATACTTGTCATCAAGAACCTAATGTAGGATTAACAGCATCTAAGGAAAATACAACTGGAATTGTATCTCCCGACATTGCTGAAGCAAAGATTGTAGGATGGGCTAGACAGCATCATTAAACTTGTAACCCACCACTCTTTCCTTGTTACTGTTTCTGCTTTAACATCAGAAATGGATGAAATAACAAATCAAATTCTCATCAACAGGACCTACATAGAGGAAGAATTGTCCACTTTTTTTCTTTCAAGAAAACAGAGTTTAAGGGGTTAGTTTTCACGAAATAAAAAATACTTTGTAACTGTCATTCAGCATTTCCAACAAATTACTACTGATAAACCAAGGAATGAACAACAACAATAACTAAATCTTCTTGAGAAATTCTCAAAGGATGATTCACTAAGTTCTATTACCGTTCTTAGACAAAACATACAAAGCTGCTAACAAATATTACAATGGTAATATATATATATATACACACACAGCAAAGAAAATAATTATAAACAAAATGCAAGCAAAAGAAAAAGGGAAAGAAAAAAAAAATATGTGTATAATAAGCAACTGGCAGTTTACAGGAGCATGGTCAATCAACAGATCTATGCAGAACAGAAGACGAAGTTGCACATTGCAAAAGGGCAGGAAACTGGACTACTAAGAGAGTAGATACAAACAAAGGACTAGCTAGTAGAGATTGGGTTGGGGGCAAGCTTCACTACACAGCCATACCATAAGGTAGAGGATGCCATCCACTTACCATTGCGGGACCCTAGGGAAAAATGCATGCACAAGAAAGTAAGCAAATTGTGCTTGAACTGTGCCAGATTTCTTCCAGACATCATAAATGACAAAAGATACGACAGAAGAAGAAAAATTCAATTTACATTCACAGTCATTGTGTTAATGTGTCAAGTTCATTGAGAAAAAAAAAGGAACTGCAATGCACAATGCTAACATGGATTTTATAATAACCCACAATACAATTGATACAAGACTTTAAAGCCAAATGCAAAATACATTTATTTATAAAAACGGTATCTATTCAGTCACTCAAATAACACAGATAACCTTGTATACTTTATGGACAGTTCAGAATTTTATCTGATAGTCCAATCTTTAAAACATAACTTTGAATACTTTATGGACAGTTCAGAAGTTTATCTGATAGTCCCATCTTTCAAATATAATCAACATTATTCATTCTCGACTAAAAGCCGATTTATCTTCCTTCAAAGCTGGCACATTTATACACAAACAGAAGGTTGCTATGGGTCAGAGGTATGAAATAAAACAGCAAAATTACTGCTTAACTCCACATTCTTCAATATAAAAGGGGGAAACCTCAATTCTGAATCTCCAAAAAAAAGCATAATGGCTGCCAAAATCTTGACATTGAGAAAATGCTCATTTTCACACTCAAACTTACGGTACTGCGAGACTGCCAATAATAAAACAATAAAACAACAACAAAAATCACAGTATTGATCTCTTATACTCTTATATGATGTAACAATTAACATTGTTGGTTATGAAATGTTGATTTTACAAATGATGTACATTCATTTTGAAGGAAATAGAATAAATTTTGTTACCAAATATATATATATATGTATATAGGTCATATGGGATTGTTTTAAAAGCCTTTTATGGAAGTATACCAATGTTTTCTGTCCTTATAAGGTTATAAAATTTCTAAATTTGGCAACTGCTGTGAGGTATTATTTTATGAAGTAAATTTCATGTGTCCACATAAGCATCTATTTCTAAATATCACTGAAAATAAAACTGTTATTTTTAAATCAAAATACTTCTTCCTTGAAATAATTAATTTTGAATTTTACTTCTATTATATAGTTTTCTAGCAATGAATGCTTCTAACTTAATTGTTTGAAATAAGGGTATTTTTTTTTTTTATCCCATAATTTTTTTTTAACTTCAAGTAATGCAATGTAAAGCAAAATAAGTTTGATGCATTTACATTAATAAGAGTGATGCTGTTAACGCGGTTTTAGGTCTTCTCAATTTATCGTTTTAACCCTTTCCCTCATATAGACTCATTTTGATGCACTCATTAGGTACCACATAAAGCCCAAATTTAATTACAAAATCCTCATTTCCAGACCACTGAGGAGCAGCGAACAGCATAAAACCTGATCTGCCTGCGAGTTACTCGCAGGCTGATCTGGTTTTATGTTGTTCGCATAGGTCTTTTCATGGTTTCCTCTATGAGGGAAACGGTTAAGCTATACTCTGCTGTAAAATATCTAGCAAATTACTATCAACATTATTCTTATGAAACCAATATCTACTGAAATGGAACAAGGTAAATAACAGTTAAGCAGGGACAGAAAAGTATTGCAATGGTCATAAGGCATTCTTCTTTAACTGGAACTTGACCAACTTAGCAGGGAAGCAGTCTTTTTTTTTTTTATGAGGCAAATTAGCTTGATCAGGTTCAAAACTGTTCAATTAGTTAAGTAACACACATATCAAACAGGGGGCTGACCATGATACTGTTCATCTCCTATTCACACTCAGAATAGTTACACAGTCAGCCCTTACAATGTAAAAATACAGGGTATAAAAATATCAAGCAACCACTCAAGGGATAGTCAGCAGATTTGTGATAATTTTATCACAAGGGAATAGAAGCAAATCATGGAAACCAGTAAAAACTATACATCTGAAACTTGTGCTGGTCATTATAAGACCAGTACACCAATTGCAATGTCATAGATGTAATAGGTGTGTGTATTTTTTTAAGTATAGAAATTATCTTGCAAAGTATAACATATTAACTTGTCTGTTGGGAAGATAATAATTATGAACAACTTACTTGTCCATGTGATTACTAGTCTTAAAAGTGTCTTTTTTTTCTTCATATTTACTAGCATCAGGAAGAGTAACCCAAGTAAATCATTTGTATGACAGACTTGTGGATTAACAATATTGATGACGAAATTCCAAAAGGAATAATTATGACTTCTTTAAAATCTCATTAGTTTTATTGTAGAATGTTAAGGCAACATCAATATAGACACATTAAAATATTGAGGTGATGGTATAATTTTCTTTCTTCAGTCTAATAACTGATGAGCAGGCAGTATGTAACGATGAGGACTGGACATGTTCCTTTCATATTATCAAAAGCCTAACCCTAAGTAGTTTATGGTTAATATTCTTTATACTGGAGACCATAAGGCACAACACATGGGCATTGTGTGTTAAGTCTATATATGAAGACATAGCTGCCTTAAACACTGCAGGTTTCTCATTATGTCTCAAAGTATACATGATAATTGTTGGGGAAAAAAAAGGGTAAGTACCAAGTTTTGGAAAGGTTTGACCCCATCTCCCCCCTCATCCGAACACAAAATATTTATTCTATTTTCATATTTCTTGATCCTGGAATTGTATACTTAAAAACAAATCTTTAACATTAAGTTGGAGACTGTATAGCAACAGCTACATTTAGAATGACCTATTGTATGGAAACTATGAAGAACAAGCACCATTTCAGTGTGTAAAGACAGAGCATTTCCTCAAGACAAATTCTACCCCACTATGAAGTTTTTAGTTCATAAAAATATATGCTATATATGCAGACAATTAGGAAACTGTAAAATGAGTTGCACAGTTGGATCAGCAATTTATTTCTCAACAGGCCAAACATGTCTCTGCCGAGAACCTATTTAAAAGATATGGTTCAGATATACTTATGCTTTCCCCCAGACATTGTGCAGTCTCCTCTCCAACTGAGCACTTCATTCCCAGTATTTATGCTGAAGTCTACTTGACTGCCATGCTTGACCACCAGCCTCTAACCCCTCTCCTACAGCATGTCTATACACTGAAGGCAACAGACACAGTACAACAACCACCAGATTTCCTATCTACTGGACCCACTAAGCCAAGCCCCCAAATCCAGACACACCCACAGGACAGATACTAAATGGGCACAATGAAGGCAGACAATGTTTTTGACTGCAATCTCTATTTCAATGTGTCTTTACTATGATCACAAATGAGGATACATTATGAATAGCTTGATTTAGAAACTGACATTTTCCCATGCAAATGCGTTCAGAAAATTACAAACTACCAAGAACCAAATTATTATTATGGTACCTCTTAAATCAATTAATCGATAGGTAAACTACTCAATTCAAGGTTCTATAAAGGAAATATTGCCCACATTTAACCCTAAAATGGGCAGCATTCAGTATGAAGTGAAAAAATCTAAGAATCAGTTTTAAGACACAATTACCAATGCCTAGTTCACTGTCATGCTCATCAAGGCATGTTTCACTACCACACAACCACTGCAGAAACACCTCCCACAATCAATCTACACATCCTTTACACTGTCTCCTAAACTGATATACACGTTAAACCAAGTGTTCAAACATCACTCCTCCACAAGTACAAAACCATGAAGATGCTGCCCCCACCTCTACAAGAGGTAAAATAACATACCAAGTATAAAATTTCAAAATTAAACCTCAAGCAAAACAAGAGGGCCAAGATGGCCCTGAATTCCTCACCTGAGAAACATTGCCTTCAATTGTTGTATTAGGAGTCATACTGAATACATAATCCATGCAGAAGTACAGCAAGATCATTTAATTCCACACAAAAACTGTACCTGCCATCCAAATTTTGAAGGTCATAGCTCTTATAAGTCTATATAAAATCAAGTGACCCCTGGGGTGGGAGTCAATTTTGACACCAGGGCCATGATTTGAACAGATATGGTAGAGGTCCACTAGTAAACATTTTAACTCCAGGCTTTGTGGTTTCCGAGATCTTTTGAGAGTTTTTCTATACAAGTCTATGTAAAATCAAGTGACCCCTAAAAGAGGACCAATTTTGACCCCAGGGCCATGATCTGAACAAACTTGGTAGAGGTCTACTTGGCAATGTTATACACCAAATATCTTAACTCCAGACATTGTGGTTTCTGACAAGAAGATTTTTCTAGTTTTCTTAAATAAGTCTTAGGTAAAATCAAGTGACCCCAAGGGTGGGGCCAATTTTGACCCCAGGGCCATGATTTGAACAAACTTAGTAGAGGTCTAATAGGCCATGTTACACACCATATAAGTAAAGCCTTGTGGGTTCGGAGAAGAAAGATTTTTGAAGATTTCACTTTAAACAAGTGACAGGAATTGTCAAAACCAGGTTTTCTTGAGGTCAATTATTCCTCCAAAAATATATACTGACAATATGTGCCAGAGCAAATGTTTGGACAAAATTTATTGAGAAATGTAGGGGGAGTTGCACACAGAAGAATATTTCTCAATAACTTACACATGTGTTATTGAAAAAATAACTAAGGGCCATAGCTCCATCAAAAATGGTCAAACTGCAAAACCAATCATTACTATATATTTTAAAATTAAGGAGTTATGTTCCATATCAGGAATTTTTACGAAAGGGCAAACATGTAACTCCAAAATTATGAACCAAAGAGTGAGGTTCCTATGCACTGCATTCCGCCTCAATGAGATGTATGCACCTATAAAGTTTCAAGTCAATACCTCTTATAATGTAACAAGAGTGTCAGTGCTGCCACAATATACGCCGCCACAAAATATAAAGACCAAGAGGGTCCTTTTAATTATTGCTTTTAACATTTCTGTAAGCATATGCTCATAATGAAGTATATGAGACTAATTAATTTAGCTGAAAGAGCAGTATATTCACAAATATACTTTTCTCAAAGTGAGACAATCACTAAAGATGATGAAAAGACAGGGGCCTGAGATTGTGGTTGCCTGGGTAGTAGGTTCGATCGCTGCAGGGGCAGCTGGGTGTTTTCTTGAGCAAAACAGTTTATCCACACTCGTCCAGAGTTGAAAGACTTACTCTGCTAACCAGCCTAGCTGACTGGAATTAACTTAAATCAGAAAAGCTCATACATGTAAATAAATCTGTTTGCTCCTAAAAGGGTGAATGTAAGTTCATATTTCATTTGTTTAATACCCAATAACTCCATATTTGAATTTGTTTTGTTGTTTTTAACATCTTTTTACCCAATGAAAACCACCAAACTTCTGCAGGGATTGTAATCCCTTCTAACATGTCCCTGAGTGGATTCAAACCAACAGTAGTAAGAGGCTCCGGGGTACGCCCTGTTGAACCTATCAAGACACCAAGCCCCACCCCATCCATGAGAGAGGTACTAGTTATGTGAATTATAGTATATATGCACTTTATGCACATCTACCCATTATAGAAATAACTTTGACCAAGTTTTGAAAAGATTCATTCAGAAATGTAGGAGGAGTTGCGTTCACAAGGCTGCAATATCAATCAGCTACAGAGACTAAGTTTCAAAGGACACAAATCTTGTAAAAATCAATGGACCGGAAAATCGCCACTTCATGCACATCTACCCATTATAGTAATGACATTGAACAAGTTTTGAAAAGATTCATTCAGAAATGTAGGAGGAGTTGCGTTCACAAGGCTGCAGTATCAATCAGCTACAGAGACTAAGTTTCAAGGGACACAAATCTTGTAAAAATCAATGGACCGGAAAATCGCCACTTCATGCACATCTACCCATTATAGTAATGACATTGAACAAGTTTTGAAAAGATTCATTCAGAAATGTAGGAGGAGCTGCGTTCACAAGGCTGCAGTATCAATCAGCTACAGAGACTAAGTTTCAAGGGACACAAATCTTGTAAAAATCAATGAACCGGAAAATCGCCACTTCATGCACATCTACCCATTATAGTAATGACATTGACCAAGTTTTGAAAAAATTCATTCAGAAATGTCGGAGGAGTTGCGTTCACAAGATATGTACGTACGGACGGACGGACAGACGGAGAAGATGACGCCAATATACGACCGCCTCCGGCGGCGTATAAAAAACCATGACAATATGCGCCAGGCCACTATGTAATAATGCTTCTGTAAAAGTTTGGGCCAAATCCGTTGAAAAATGTACGAGGAGTTGCGCACAGAAGAAATTGTTTATGCCCGCCCGCCCTCCGACATACCCCAATCTTATAACCTGAGTTTTCCTATGGAAAACCTGGTTAAAAATCTATTTCTAGCTCCTGTTACCCAGATATTCAAAAAGCCAGAACCATTTGAACAACTTTGGTAGAGCATTACAGGCAATTTTCATCAAATTTAGGAGGAGATGTCATTCAAAGAAAATTGTTGACGCCAGATGCAAGTATGAACGGACGCCGGACAAAAGGCAATCACAATAGCTCACCATGATCACATTGTGCTCAGGTGAGCTAATAAAAACTACTCTCAGAAACACAAATGCCTTAGATTCATATCAATAAATATCAGAAAATGATGCTATGAAGGTTTTGTTTGACTAGAGAAATATGGAGGAAAAATCAATATGCCAGGCACACACTATAAAATCAAGAGGATAAAATGTTTTCAAACTAACTCCAGTCTATTGACCAATGAAAAGCTTTTTCTTGCATAGATTGCTGTTAACATAAACAAGCTCATTTCAGTAGTATGGTACTTTTAAGTGTAGCTAGCAGAGATCCACGCCCTCACTCCCACTACCATTCTTTGGGTATCACACACTTACAAATACTGCACACACCTGTTTTTAACACAACATACTGATCTTAGTACACAAAGCAGCCCTACAGGTAAAATACCTCCCCCACATTTTCCAGACAAGTACACATCATACCTGGTTCTACTATCATTAATGGCACATGTCTATGATGGATGCTCTCTCACTGAGAAAACTTCTGATTCCCAGACATCTCTGAGAGTTCTGAATCATACTAGGACTGCTTGGTTAACATGGCCTACAAATTTCTCCATGCAGAAGTACTGAGGTGTATTTAGTAAAGCTTCCTGCTGGCATATTACCATACGACAAACCCTGTGGCCACTAAAACTAGGCTTAATACAAACTGATTATTGTAACATACAAGAACCCCTCAGAAACTTTTTTCATAACATCTAGATTAATGTGAAACTTGTATTACAAGAAACCCAAAGTATCACTTTTTGCATATAACTGCAAAAAGAGCAAATTTGTTTGCCTTATAACAAGCAAGAACAGATATTTGTATGAACACCAAAAAAAACAACAACAACAAAAAAAAAAACCCTATGATTTTAAGACAGTGCACAGATGAAATTATTAGATAGCTAGTATTCAACATCCACAAATTTCTGTTAGCTCTGGGGATGTCTAAGTTAATTTCCATTGATCAACAGCAACATGATCAGGAGCTGGCATCAAAAGCTCTCTTAGACAAATAACAGTATAGGGAGACAGGGTGGCCATCTCTGATCTAAATTGTAGGGTAACCATATGTGAAGGACAACTGGAGCACGAGATATATAGTGACTTGATGTACAGAGATGTAGAGCAGACCTTTAACCACCAATCTCCTTTGGATTCCTAAAACATTTAGCCACTGCTAATATTCATTCTCTGGAATTCATGAGTATATTTGTTGTTAATCTTAATGACAAAACACATTATAACTCTCTGTGTATCTGACCATTAATATTCAAAATACGTTCAAACTCATTATCACTATATATAGTTGCTGTTTTTGTGTTTTTTTGTTTCATTTTTTTTCCTCCAGGGAAAAATGAATTATCTCCTACCAAGGTCTATGCTTTCTTACGCAAAACATATGAACTAACATGCAACTCTACACATACCTGTATGAGCATACTTCATGCATACTAGAGACAGAAGCTTCATTTGGATCACTGTCCAGGATTAATTTATAAGGCCATTCTTGTGCCAAGGACCTCAATTATTGATAAAACCATTATCATTGAATAACATTATACAAGCATGTAGCCTCAATTATTATAAGCAAGACCTGGTTATCAGCAAAAGCCTGTAACTTGTAGTAATTAGCATTGTTCATTTCTCCTGGGAACGCCAGCCATAGATTTCAGATAGTCATTATGTGTACAATCTACATGATTTTCCGCCTATGGTTAAACAGATCAATACCTCTGTGCCTGCCAACAGAATATGGCAGTCCTAGGCAGCTCTCACACAATTCACTGTGAGGCAACTCCTGCCAGCTAGACAGACTTGACCATTGCCATCTACAGCTGCCTCACATCTGAAAATGGCTCTATAGAGGGAAATATACTTAAACAATCAAACCAGTCCATAACCAGCTGATCCAATCCTGATACTTCAGGGATTAATAAATGATTCAATAAAAAAAAACAACCAAAAAACCTGACAGTAATTATGTCAAAACTGTACTTTTGTTCTTAATTCAATAAGGGAGTGATGCTAATTTTACGAGACAGGAAAAAACATAGATTATGAGTTAAGCATAAGCTGATTAACTTGAGATATGTAACATTGAAAGACAGATTGAATCAATAAAAACTATAGCCTTGACCTGCACATTAACAACTTAACTTTGGCTGACAGGATGTGCCTCCTTTAATATAGTTTCATGCAAATTATTTTCTGAAGAGAAAATCTGTAACTCCAACAGTAAACTGTATTTATATTCAGTATCCCTTAGTGCACTTGGTAAACACCTAGAGCAAACAGCAAGGTGAAATGTATACCCCATAGAGTGTGGGCCACATAGGTTACACATAATTAGCACTTAATAATGTCCCTACCCAAACTTCTGCAGATGTTATTGTAATATCATGCTCCTGCTCACTGTAATCCATAATGGTTGTATATGTTATCTTAACCGCCTCTCTTTTTCAAAATAAAACAGTACTTGATAATTAATCATCCCATGTTTCAGAAGGGATTAAAATCTTCTGAGTTGAAGTCTTGCTCAGCCAAAAAAGCCAATGCCCAAGTGCCAGATGTTCCAAACACTCCATACTATAAATACAGTCTTTTAAATCTTTCTTTGGAAGTTTCTCTATCATTTAACACATTTCACCATCATATTAAGCCGTTAATCAAAACTATTTCTTTACAGTAGCGTAGGGATTTACCACCAGTACCTTATTGATTTAGAGGGTTATTATGTTGATGCACGTGACCTATCTTAAGCAGTCGCTTCTTGATAGGTTTGTCCAGCTCAGGTCAACTCACAAGAAACTCCTTGTATGCAAGATACTATTATTTTCAAGTAACTAGAATACTCTCCAAATTCAAAAGGGACAAAAGAGTACCGTAAGTTGTGGTCGGTTTCAAACCTGGTGGTACCACCAGATTGATGTAAATGATACTATAACAAACTGTCCCTTAAAAGCAGTATAAAGAACTGCTGAACTCATGTCACCCTTTTTCAGACTCAGCTGAAAACTGAAACCATCAGGTAGTGTCTACACAACACTGATGCCACTCTACAGCAATGCAAGATTAAGATTTACACAGAACTGCCTCAGATTTTAAAGCAATCTCATCTGAAATATGTGTAATAATAAACAAAAGATGGAGAAAAAAAAACTTACAGGGGAACTGACAGTTTGTGCTTCAACAAATAACAAAGATGCTAATTGTTTAATATAAAAAAAGTACACACAAACCCAATATGTAAGTAAATTA
The DNA here is from genome assembly GCA_021229015.1 of Solen grandis. Lineage (NCBI taxonomy): Eukaryota > Metazoa > Mollusca > Bivalvia > Adapedonta > Solenidae > Solen > Solen grandis. Next base: position 28,482,177 of record CM037778.1, read on the forward strand.
TGTAATATAATCATGTATAGATAAATTGATGAAAACACAAACATACAAATCTGCAAGCAACCATCATTATTAGAGAAGCCATGCATGATTTGTGACTGAGTGAACCTAGTCTAAATATACTGACAAGCATGCATGAAGAAAAATGAAAAAAGAGTAAGATGAAAATATCCTCACCAAAAAATCAGGTTTGATGTTTCAAAGAAAGCAAAATGACAAAACTCAGAATTATTTTCAACACATTTGACATAACCAAGTCATATATCAATCCTACCTTAAAATAAAATCTTGTGATTTAAAATCTAACAACAGACAAGAATATATGCCATGGTAGGTCTACCTCTCATACAAGCCTAGAGCTCTTTTTATATAACCCTTTACCATAACAGAAATAGTACAGAAATGGCCTTATTCAAAGATCTTAAAACATTAACTTGCTGGCTGGTTTTGTTTGCCAACAGTCAGTATCTTTGAGATAAGAATATCATTCTTCTAAACCAATTCAGACTTATTTTTTCTCTCAAGTTTGATCTGGCTTTTGATTCAAAGGTATGGTTAAAAATGGTGTACTCCAGAGGTAAAAGGTTTGACATCCAAAGCATGACATATATTTTTGTTTCCTAAAATTAGCCTGATGAGCCGATGAAGGTGCTGGCATTGCTTGACCCTCTGTTCCAGTACCCAAGTACTCACCAGTTACAAGCAAACAATGCCAGCTTCTTGTTCAGTAGACCAGACTCAGTATTGTACAGATAGTAAACATCTGTAACAAAAATGTCCATGTCCATTGCTCTTGTAAAATGGTTGTTATCAAAAATTTAAAATTAAGCAATTGCAACAGGTGAAAATCAAAATTAAATGCATATAAAAGCCTATACCTAAATACACGAAAGCAATATTGATGTTGTATACATATAAACGTAGATCTGTAAATCGCGAATCCAGCCAATGTTTCGTGGACAGCCACCTGCCTGAGACAAAGACAATAGTTACTGCTATACAGCACTGTACACTTTGGACTACAGCCTGTGCAAGTGACCATCATTTACTATGCAGAACTCACAAAGACAGAAAAAAGTGAAGTATGTACAGTTCGCTGACCAACTGCTATTGAACAGTACAACATAGATCCCAGCCCAGCACTTACGTCCCCCACACTTATGTCACCTTTTTCTAAACATAAATTCGTCAAATGCTTGCCAATTCTTCATTAACAACTCTTCAGACAGAATGTAACTAATGGTAACAAAACAAAACTAGTATATTGCACTTATCAGCTGCAGAGGAAACTGTATCACCCCATTTCTAGGAAAAGTCAGGCACAGTGCCTAAGCATCACAGCAGTGCTTGTTCCTGCCTTTGTAACAATCATTATTGATTCATTGTGTTTGCAGATCACACTGAATATGTACATGAAAAGGTTAAAATGTTAGAAGGTGGAGCAGCAATGCTCCATTACAGCTGTACAGTCATGCAGACAAAACTCCACTTTCCCTTCTACACAAGAGTACAGATTGTTAGCTTGCCTGTATGCACCTAGTAGTCATTGTTACCTGTGCTGGTAGACTCTTTCAACAAACAATGAACAGGTCATGTTGCTGGAAAAATAATAAGTAGAAAAAAGTTCCATACAAATTAGAGCCTGACCTACTCATTCAAGCATGTCAAATAAGCAAATCCCAGCTTATCCAGGCTAGCTAAATCAATCAGACCTGCTGCCGGCTGAGCCACAATGTAACTAGATGTGGAGACACACTCCACCAGTGTGATCTAAATGCAATCACTTCAGTAATGGAGTTTTGTTAAACAATATTGATCCCTCTCCTCACAAACTCTCTACTCCCATCACATCAAAATGAAATGACCTCAAGTCGGGTTAAATAACTATGTCTGAGAACAAGCTGCTGATAAATCATTAGCCTCTGTTGGTATGTCCAGAGGATGGATAAAACTAAACTAGTTCACCTCAAGCTATGACTGACCATTACAAAACCTTCTGAGATATCAAATTTAGTCATTTGACTCCTCTGTCACAGGTAGGTGGATTCAAAAGTGTAACACTACTTATCTTGATTTACATAATATTTCCTTGGTATACCAGCACTAATGAGCAACCAAATTTCTTTGTAAAAAACGCTCCTTTTTATAGCCTTATTAAAAGGAGGCCCTATGGGTGATTAACCAATGATATGTGTTCTAATCAAACATGTTTATACCTTCTAAAATGAAGGTTTTACAATAGAAAATATTCAAATAACTTACAACCATCAAAAAATCCCAGGTAACCATGGTAACTTGAAGAATATACTTATTAATATTCATTGTTTTGTGTGTATCTTGGAAAGGGGAGAATAAGTATCAATTAAGAAATAATCAAATTGCCAAAGACAGACCAGAAAGAGCAGCCACTGTACTATTTCTGTATGGCAAAAGTAGCTTCTAAACCTGCTAAGTGCTACAGTGTGACAACTAATGAACAGCTTCACTCCTGTCTAAGTTAACACTGAGATGTACATCACAGCAGACCTAAATTCTAATCATTTCAAATCCTTTATTTTGTAGGAACAAACAGGACTTCTACAGAAATCTTTACTGTGCAAATAAACACTTGGTTGCTTCACTGGGTATTAAGAGATATATGTTTAAACATTTAAATCAAAGGATGTTGAATAACTGCAATGACCATCCAAAACACTATGCTATGCAAGCTTCCCCACTAAAAAGCTATGTTGCTTTCATCCCCATTGACAACACTCATGAAATCGTTCAAGACAAAAGTATGATAGAACTCACAAAAACTTAATATTTGTAGGTATAAATTAGCCCTTCATATGCTCACACATTCAAACAATTGAAGCCAATAAATTCCAATGTCAAGAATGCCAGGGACACAAGGGAAATGTAGACAAGCAATTAGAGATTCGGTGTGACTAATGACAACTAACTACAGACGACAAGCACTGGAGACGTGCCACATTCCTGCTTATTTATGTAACCACTAGTAAGGTTTGCATTCAAACAGCTCAACCTTTGTACCAAGAATACTATAAAATTGGAGAATCATGAAGAACATATTTGAGAATCTTGTTGATTATGATATTTAAGGAGAAGAAAATCAATATCACCACACTATCAACCACTTGTAAAATACACCCTCAATGATTAAAAGAACATCAAAAAGCTTCAGGATTTCAAATGCCCTCATCCAGCAAGTTAAATAGCATTCTTCTAGCTAGAATTCTTAAGTCGTGATCTGGGCAACAAGGGGTTGAATAATGAACAAAATCAAGAACATGATTTGAGTCCTAATCAGATAAGTGAAAAACTGCAAAACCGTTACAACTCCCTACTGTCGACTTACATCACCAAAAAACAAAATCAAAGAGAAAATAGGGAGTATAAAATTGACAAATTCCAACTGTATAGACTTCAACTGGTCCAACACAAACCTTAAACCCCTCTAGTTTTTTTAACCTATTTTGTGTCTATTTTTGAAATCATATGATAGCTCAGTTCAGATTTTCTTGAAGACTTATATTATTCTGTCTGCATATCAAAGAAATACTCCCACCCATAACTTCACAATTTCATCACAGAAAATACACAATTCAATCCAAAAGGAGACAAAATATACATGCAAACTGATAAAATCTGTATATAAAAATACTTTGGTGGGGCAAAATCAAAAATATGTTATCACACAAAAAATGTAAAAAATAAGAACACCATATTTCATCTGTTTGACCCTCAACAGAAACAGAGACCAGAGGGAGATGATTACTGCTTATTAACACAGCAACGCCTAACAAACAAAATCGTTCAAAACAAGGTTACAACATTTTTCTTTGAAACCATGTATGAAATCGGGGGGAGAAAAAAAAAAAAAAAAAAAAAAACTCCTTAAAGATTTAAATCTGTACAGCTTTTATAAAGCTATCATGCTTTCTTGTCTGTGATTGAAACTGAAATGTAGATTGTTCATGCATCTATAAGACAACAAATCATGCGTAGGACAAAATAAATATAGATATAAATAAGAATAAATTTAAAAAGCAAGCAAAAACAGAGGCTGGGATATTCATCAATGAGGTGTAGATTTTCTTATGGCTGGTTTCATTATCATCTTAATATATATTAATTTCTTTCCCAGACATTATTTAGGAAGCTCTATCAAAGATTAGAAACAAGCATACTATAGTGGCTCAATTAACTAGCATTTGTACATGTTTTAAGTATGTAGTTGCAATATGTAAAAAAAAAAAAAGGAAAGGTTTAAAAAATAAAAAGAATATTTTTTTTCTTTTCCTCCGTATGATGCCAAATTCATCACAATTCAAATATTGTTAACATATTTTCATAATATACATAATAATTCAGCATGTATTTTTAATTGAAATATCACAAAAAAGGAACCATTTACAGCATACAGAATGATGAGAAAACATATATATATAACTATTTACCAGGTAATAAGGGTAAATAGCATGAGAAGGTTTGAAGTAAAGGAGGAGAGGCCAGAGAGGCCATCAAACATACCTTCGAATGTGTCATCTCCCTCATTCATCAACTCATCATCTGAGCAAATATTCAATACATTTACAAGCATCTCTGTCACTGAAATAGAAACAACACAAATGTGAAAGTAGTAACAAGAAAATCAAAAATTCTTAAATTCTCAATTTTCTGAAAAGCCTACATCTGTGTGGTTCACAAGGTGATAGTGATGAAGGTTTTATGTGTTTTTTATTCCACTTAAACTTTGATTTTTTTTTAATTTTTTTTTTTTTTTTTTTTTTATCACTAGCAAAATCTATAACTGCAGAAAATACAATGACATTATTCAATAAGGAAGAACAGCAGCAGATAAACACAACTACTTTTACTTGCATTACAGCTTTATTAGAAGTTAGAGTTTATGTACTTAATATTTCTGGAAAAAAAATTCAATAAAAATAATAGAAATGCTAAACATGAAAATTGTCTTCTACTATTTCAATGTCAAAATGGTTGATCAGAGGATCATGCAGGAATTGGGCAGCTTGTATTTGTATGAACCCCGTCTAGACATTCCTCTTCATGATTTTGACTTTACTGTCATTGCCTTATTCACTGAGAACCAAAAGATAGCAGTAGCTACTTCCTATCACAGCACCACATTCAAAACAGTGACTACTTGAGACCTGACAAGCTACTGCCCGAGATGCTGTCATCCTTCAGTTGGAAAACAGCATCACTGGCTCCTTCAAGCATCCTTAGCAATATGATAATGTACAATTTTCTGCTGTAAATATTTTATGTATTCAAAGTAACAAAAGAATGGCTTAGCACATTTTTGTTGTGAAGAAGCTTAAGTAATTTTCTCTAAAAGCCAATACAAGATTCTGAGAAACAGCCAGTCAGCACAGTTTTATGACTTGTTAGAAAACCCCACATTTCACATTTCCTAGTGCTTTTTTTAACCTAGAAAATGTTTTTAAAGTATTTCATATTGGAAAATAAGATATCCAATTACTTCCTATAAATGCAAATAACAAAACTGAAACCCTAATTATCAAAGGAAGTTGACAGACGAATACAGAATGATCTGTCCCTAAAATATGTTGACAAAACAACAACATTCAATTCATATCATCTCTATCATCTCACCTTTTTCTCCTACAAATGGTAATGACCATGTAAACACGTCCATAAAATTTGGCAACCAATATGGATGGGGAGAACAGTTGAACTGTCGAATGTTCATCACATTGTTTTCGTATTTCAATATAGCAGCTGAAAAACAAAATAAAAGCTAGAAATGTCATTTAAGATAATTAATACCAAGTATCTCACCTTGCCTTCATGTTATATGTGAATGTAGGATGGCATATTACCTGATCGACAAGAAATTGTGAGCGGGATTCCTCTATGAAGCAGGGTATATAAAAATACAGTTACTAGACTATCCATATCAGATTCTTTTTTAGAATTCAATGAAGCTGCTGCACACATGAAGTTCACAATGTGATTTGCATAAATATCAATCTCATTTAAATCAGATTCTGTATCGCGAACTGAATCTGACCACAATGTGTAGAAGGTCGTTTCAGATTGACCTTTGTGTAAGCCTATCAAAATCGCTAGGTATAACCAGAAGTAACAGCATTATACTGATTACTCACAATAGGATGTGTAATCGGCCAGGTAGCTCAGTTGGCAGAGCATTCCCCCTGTAAGCAAAAGACTCCAAGTTCGAGTCTCGCTCAGGCTGTCCATTTTTCTCACTATGTGACAAATGTTTTTCCGAGGTCAGTTTGAAACGCACTATTTAATTCATTTAAAAACGAGCACTTGTGTATGCATATAAATAATTTCAATGGTCAGGCTGAAGTGACCATTGATGTGATGTTGTCAGATCATAATCACGGATAGTAGATGAGCGCAAATTAGGGTATGATTTTAATGAGATTGCATAAATATCTAACACTGATTTCCTCCCTTAACATAATAACTTTAAGTATCAGAAATTCTAAGCTTATCAATTATTGAAAAACATAGTCCGCTCAGATACAAATCATGATAAATGATATGTTTTCATGTCATTATCTTTTATGACACAAATTGACAATGAATCAAAGTCATTATGTGGAGAGAAATCCGGTTTTAAATTTCAGCATAAAATTCAGATTCCAAACTCAGAGGTATATTATTAAAAACCAACAGAATATGACCAACCATTAATCATAACATACAAATCCAAACGAAGACTTGGGAAGACCAGTAAAGTTATGTCTCTTTAATGCAACTTCTGCTATGAAAAATGCAAAATGTCTCACCTTTATTATTATACACATCTAAATAATTTGGTGCTGAAAAGATAGTAATCAAGGAAGGAAATCCTGTGGTCTGACTTTTTCTATACATTCTGTATCTGAAATGGAGAAGATAAATCAACATGATTTCTGTAAATGCATATCTCCACTCATTCAAAAATCTTTATATATCTTTTTTCATTTATTCTTAAATTTCACAAACACAAAATACCACATATCTGATGATCATACAAACATCATTATCATTTACAAAAACTTTCTTTTCTTCTCCTACTTTAAAGTTCAATTATACATGCAGGCTGATCTTGTCACACAGCTTACTTCCAGGTAGTTTATACATATCTTCAAGTTCATACCCATAAAAGTCATTTTCTATCTCTATACAAAACTGCAGGTTGTCAAGACACCCTTCTACCATGGTACATAATTATGAAAGATGTGCATTTTAACAGAACATGATATTTTCCCCCATTACAATCTAAGTAATTCATATTAGTTACTATTTAACATCACATACCCAGCATCCTGTGCTTCGTGTGCTCGTATAATTGATAATAAATTATTCTGTTGTAAGAAATCACAACAAGCTGCATAGCTGAAAAAAAAATTAAAGGGAGTTTTATCTTCAATTCATGTCAAATATTCACCAGAATCAATTACAAAATCAAAATAGAAATTTGTCTGATTTTTGGAATGCAAACTAAGACTGTACCAAAACACTTTCCCATATATAAACCTAAATACAAGAAACACCATATTTTTGTAAAAGGAGTTACACATCAGTCTTAAAATAACTGTCAAGTGTTTTAATATATGATGCCATACTGAAAAACATGAAATATATTCTGAACTTCAGAAACAGTACACAATATGAAAGTGTATGCATGAAATAACTGATGACACGGAAGCTGTATCAATACTAGAACTTCTTTTCATCTCAAAATATATACAAACTAATTAAGCTTTTAAGCAGAGCCTTTCCCTCAGTTCTGCTTAACCTAGTTGTCAGTTATTGGCTCAAATTGTAAATCAATATTCTTGTTAGGGATTATATTCCTATAAGGGATTATACTCAAGTCTCGGTGTAAATATAAAACAGGCTTTAAAATGATGTATTTTCTAACTGACTGGTCAAATTGCTCAATCAGATTCACTAGACTAATAATTTGATCAATTTATTTTCACAACTAATAAATAAATGGAATGATATCTTTTCTACAATCCAAACTGTTTAAGTTTGCAACAGTCTACTGGCTAAATCTTTATTTCCTCCAAACGCACATCTTAAATCACCTGTCGTACAGATCTTATCATATAATTCTATATCTTTTTTTTTTCTTTTTTTTTTTCAAGAAAAAGAAAGCAAGAACAAATAACTCATTTCTCTACATCAAATTAAGGAAGCAGATATGGAGCTTACCTATAAAAGTATGAGCAACCTCGAACACTGTTATGTGTAAAATGTTCTGTTGTTTTTTCATTTCCAAAGTCCTCCAGAGGGTCTGACCAGAGCAGATCACACATGGGTCCAAATGCTGGAGGTTCTTTAAATCTATCCAACTGTGAGAGAGAAAACAACACAGTTTTAATCTTAACATACTACAAAAAATTTAAAAATATTCTTTCTTTTTTTTAAATTTCTAAATAAAAAAAATAATCTTGCAATACCTCTCTTCAGTCCTTTTTATGCGAAATCAAGAGGACATGTATAAATACATCTCACACTGCATTTCCATGTTTTTTTGGTGTTTTTTTTCCCCCATAACAAATCAATCTACAGGTGCATACAAGTTCAAGTGCTCATCTTGACTGTGGAAAATGTACAGTATGGAATGCAATTTAATTAAATGTGACTATCATCTATGTACGATAGTTTTTCCTTTAATCTAACATAACCATTAACCCTTTCCCTCATATATACTCATTTTGACGCCCTCAATATCACATAAAGCCTGATCTGCAGAAAACCACAGTTAAACCTTACCAAATTTAATTACAAAATACTCATTTCCAGACCACTGAGGAGCAGCGAACAGCATAAAACCTGATCAGCCTGCGAGTTACTCGCAGGCTGATCTGGTTTTATGCTGTTCGCATAGGTCTTTTCATGGTGTCCTCTATGAGGGAAAGGGTTAAACATTATATCTTTTACATTTTTACCATTATAAAATGTAACTTGTTATTAGCCACCCTCCTTCCAAAACCACAGAACAAGATGTATTGATTTCCATTGAGGCCTGATAATTCATATCATCAATCATTATCGGATGCTCATTTATACATCATTATATCTCTTGCCAGCTTTTGAATGGTGAAGCTTACAGACTTTACCTTGTTAGCTTCAATCGTGATGTTGAAAGCTATAACACATCATTCTAGTATCAACTCTTATTATCTGGTATAATTGGCCTAAACCTAGACTAGTTTTCATTGGAAGGGGTGAATTGTGATGTTTTTACAGGAATGTAGAAGCAGGACAGTTAATTTGAGGTTTCACCTTGTATAACTGTTTGATTCCGAACACGATGCTTGTAGTTTGTGATCAGAACAAGAAAAATCCTCAGCAGAACATCAAAATGAACAAGCATTAAAAGAACTATTGCAGGTGAAGATCTTGTAAATTGTTTAAGTCCTGCCTACCTTTCTGATATCATCTAAATTGTGAATTTCTGGTGACAGACCGCCATGTACACAAAGGAATTGCTGATTCATTAAAGCTGACAATGGCAAACAATCAAATGCATCCATGCATGCATCATAGACCCGCTCTGAGTACTTTATTTTACCTGCAAACATCAAGAACAGAAGTCAAATATAAAAATAATGTCTCCAGGAGAAACATTTTTTTGTCATAATAAAGAGCAGATAATATCAATACAAACAAGACTTAAAATGATCAAATTATAGAATTAAGATGGGGAAAAAATTCATTAGGTGTTGATAAACTGTTATACCATACTGAAGGTTAAAAACACCTTTAACATCATCGGACCTGAAAGCCTACTTTTTTTTTTTAACACTTCACACCAATGTCGCTTGCATGGTCTAATATTTATTACAGTGTTTCTGTATTCCAGACAATTTGCTGATACAATCGGGACTTGTCAGATTGGGAAAGGAAATTGAATATTGATATAAATCAAGCGGCACTGATGAGAATGGCTTCTGGTCATAAATACAATCTCAAGTCACAGACAGGTTTAATACCAGCTGCTGCTGCTTCTAATGTTAGTTTCAAGTTGCATAGAAATATGGACAGATGAATGGAAAAGCTTCTTATTAAAAGAAACCTGGTCCTGTATTTACAATACTACTAGTTCTTAAGTGCATTTTTTTTTCAAATATCATGTTTCCCTAAAGAAACAATGTGGCAATATATTACTATACCTTAAATTGAAGAGAACTCAGTTTCAGATTTTCCTTCAACAAAATCACAAATTTTCATTTTTAAAGAAAATCAATGTTTTTAGACTTCATACTTACATTCTTGTTTGAAGGTGAAGTATTCTGTTAAATGCCTACATTCATGGTTGCCCCTCAAAAGGAAGAAAGTGTTTGGATAGAGGATTTTCAGGGCCCACAGGTACAGAACACACTGTCAAGATTAAATGATAGAAGATATACAGGATATATATCAGGATATATATTCAACAAAATTAATACCAGTACTCAAGACACCATTCCATTGCAGGTGTTTTTTTTTTTGTTGCTGTTTTTTTTCTTGTAATGGGGCTGCTTCATAACTGTCTTCCCCTCTGAAAATTTCTTTAAATTCCTGCAGTTTTCCTCAAACAGACTTGTTATATAAATGTGAGTTCCGGATATTGTCAATTTACCCTTCCCAGACACATCCACAGGGAAAAATTGCAGATATTTCCCCCTAAAAATGTATTAAGACCCCTTCTCCATCACCTGGAAAAAAGCATGCAGTGAAATGTGATGCATTTTTAAAACTCTTTTGATTTAAGTCTGAGTCTTGTGTAATTATAGGCTCGAGATCAGTTATTATATAAGGTCAAAACAATTACATTTAATCAGAGAATTGGCCATGAATTATTGTGTATTTAAACAAGATCTATTTCCCAAAGTCTTGTTAATAATTCTCACACTTCCATCTACTGATAATCTGTGTTGAGTTGACAGTGTTCCTTTTGAGATCTAGTTTTCTTGAGCACTGCCACAATGAAATACAAAAACATGTCAAAAGAAAATAGAATAAAACCAAACTCAAGAATGTTACTCAAACATCTAATATGCCGAGTACCAGGTATGAAAACCAGAAAAATACTTTTTAAAGGTGATGTAGTATTGAGCTAGGGACCGATCTTTGTGAATGTAATATGGAATGGGTGGTCGGAAGCCACTTACCTCTATACTGAAGTAACCCCTATCCACATAGTCACCTAGGAAGAGGTAGCGGGTGGTTGCTGGAGGCCCTCCTACTTCAAATAGTTTCATCAGATCAAAGAACTGGCCGTGAATGTCACCACAAACTGAAACATAGTACAAAATATAAATATGGCACCTGCAAACCAAGGTTTCTTATATAAATATATAAATGTCTTGTTTTGCTGTTAAGCATTAAATCATTTAATTTGACGACAATTACTTTTGAGACTGGAAATGTTTAATATTTGCCAAGATATTGCCAAATTTCACAATCACATTTACAACTTCAAGTCAACATTCTGGAAATATAAGTTATCACTATCTTCATAGAAAAACTCATATTAGTGTGTTAGACAAACACCTGACATATGCATCCCCTACCTGTGACAGGGGCTTCAATGTCAATCATGGTTTTCTCTTGTCTGAGGAGGGCAGCTCCCTCGTTGATGACACGCAGGGCTACATCCTCTGTCAGCTTGCCCTCCAGGATGAAGTGTTGCTTCAGTACATCAGGCTTTGGTTTTCCCTTAGCATCAAACACTTCACTCATAGTCAGCCTGTGACTTGGAGGAAATGGCACACCTGTGAAGCAATGACAACAAATATTATTCTTTGTATAACCATTGCAAATGGATAATATCTAGTTTCAAAAATTCAATTCGGCTGAAATTTATTACAAATTCAAGAGAACTGAAAATTTCTACATCCATTTCATTTTACTTGTTTCTGTATCTGTACTGGTTTTTATTACAACATGATGGCAGCAATTATCAATCATATTACTCTACTGGATATTGGTTTTGGTCAAAATGCAACAATGTAGTGCTGTATTTCTTTGTGATTTTTGATAAAGCCCTGTGGGCGAAAATTCATAAGAGAGTTATTTATCTGTGCATATTACTCTGAATTAAAAAAAATCAAAGCACTGAGAGAACAAGTTTTTTTTATTGTAATGATGTCACATAGAGATTAAATGATGATCGATTATAAGCAATGATTGATCGAAAGCTGCAGAAGTCAGCGATCATCGATTGTATTCCTTCATAATCAATTTCTCTTATTTCTCTCCTTGTTGGTAATTAAGAGTAAGTGTACCAAGAAATGAAAGAAAAAAAAGAAACAATATGAACACAAGATTTACTCTATTTCTGAATTCTTTTTTTAAAGTTTTTCTCTCTTACTTTTCCGATTGTTTTTCAATCTTGCATGAATAGTCTGCTAATTCTTGTCTCTTGTAATTAATATTCTATGATGATATCTTTGTCTATTAAATTAAGATATTTTTTTAGCTTTCAAAGTCATATTCTACATAAAAGTGATGGTTAAATAAAAAACAAATCAATTATATAATTGATGATTGATCGAAATGTCTTATCCGATTATTTCCGATCATCGATTTTGAATTTTAGCCCATTTTGGAACTCCACATATGTTATTATATTCCAAGTAAATATGATAAACAAAGATCAAATTTCAAGTTATGCCAGTAAAATCTATTGCAAAGCCATAATTTAAACCTGCTAGACAGACACCCAATGTTTTTTTTATACTAGCCATTACTCGATAACTACATACAGTGCAGTCTGTTTACCTTCATCTTTTTATGCAGCAGATTTGTAACACTTAAAATGTCAAATGTGTTAAACACAAGATTTTTTAGCTCTTACGAATAACAGTAGTAATCAAATTACCAGACATTGTTGATATATTGACAATAATTATACATTTTTTTTTTTATAGAGTATTTGTTAATAATATAACTCGGGCATCTCACACTGAAAAGAGAGTGATTTGTCAATTTGTCTTCATAAAATATATACCATTCATTAAATTGTAAGTGAATGATAAATTTTTAGAGTTGAATTTCAGCTACTCGCAAAAACTTGCAAGTTGCAAGAAAAGTAAAATTCAAGCCCTGAAAACCATGCTGAACTCACTCAAAAGAATCAGTAATGACTCAATTTTTTGTAGCCCCTGACTGACATTTCTCTTTCTTCTGTTCTCTGATTTCACTCTTCTGATCAATTTCAAAAATTGTTTCTTCTTCCGTTTTCATGCCACTTTTAATATATTCTCTGCAGTTTTCATTAATACATGTTAAACTTTGATGAAGCATTAGTATGTTCTCCCCTTCATCCTAAAGGCCATTCAGCTTTGCCATTGTCAGAGTTAAAAACGCATGATTTGTTTTAAAAAAACTATGTGCCTGTCGGAGTGGTCAGATGTCAAATAAAAGATGTCAACTGAAAGCCATTCATGAGTGGAGTAAGTATGTCAAACATAGACGTCATTCAATATATATTCAGAGTAATGCTCAAGACAAAAAAATTATTTAAACAAGAGGGCCATGATGGCCCTGTATCGCTCACCTGAGTACCATTGCTCTAAAGGCACTGTATAATGCTACACACTAAATATCTTAACTCTTGACCTTGTGGTTTCTGAGAAGAAGATTTTCCTTTCTTCCTCTATATAAGCCTATGTAAAATCAAGTGACACCTGGAGCGGACCCAATTTGGACCCAAGGGCCATTATTTTAACAACTTTTGTAGTAGTTCACAAGACAATTCTACATACCAAATATCCAAGCTCTAAGCCTTGCAGTATTTCAGGAGATGATTTTTCTATTTTTCCTATGTAAAATAAAGTGACCCCTGGGGCAGGGCAAATTTTGACCCTAGGGCCATGATTTGAACAATTTTTGTTAAGGTTTATAAGGCAATTCTACACGCTGTAGGCCTTACAGTTTTGCAGGAGAAGATTTTCTAAGATTGCATTTTAAAATCTATTTTTAGCTCCTGTGACCTACTTTTTCAACCAATCATAATAATTTGTACAATTTTGTTAGAGGACATCATAAGGATGACTCCTGTGAAATTTTGTCAAAATCCCTTCAGCGGATTAGGAGGAGATGTTGTTTAATGGAAAAAGTTGACACAAGACGCACGCACGGACAGATGGACGGAAAACAGAGGCCGGACAAAAGGCAATCATAAAAGCTCACCATGAGCACGTTGTGCTCAGGTGAGCTAATTATCTAAGCTCTAGGCCTTATGGATTCATAAAAGATTTTTAAGATTTTCCTATATAACTCTATGTAAAACAAGTAACCCCTGGTGCGGGGTCATTTATCACCATAGGGCTATGATTTGAACAATCTTGGTAATGAACCATTAGATGATGCTACATACCAAATATCTTAGCTCTAGGCCTTATGATTTCATAGGAGAAGATTTTTAAAGTTTTTCCTATATAAGTCTATGTAAAACAAGTGACCCCCAGGGCAGGGCCAATTTTGACCCCAGGGTCATGATCTGAACAACTTTTGTAGATGTTCATAAGACAATTCTACATACCAATTATTAAAGCTCTAGGCCTTACAGTTTTGCAGGAGAAGATTTTCTAAGATTGCATTTTAAAAATTTAGCTCCTGTGACCTACTTAGGCCACATTTAAAAGTATGTTTGTTTCCCCTCGCCCGACCGACCGAAAAATATCCCGCCGACCCAAAAGTTTTTAATCCGATTTTTCTGAGTTTTTTTTTTTTTTTTTCATCTAATGCCGATCTGTGGTTTTAATGCTGAAGACGTATATCTTTGTATTTTCTCTCGAAAACAATCGCAGGTCGATCTCTGCATTCTTTATTCCCGAAAAATCGAAGCCGTTTCCATTATACCGATATTGGATTTTTAGTGTAACCGGAAGTTTATGAAATTCTAGCCTTTTCTCTATGCTGGTACCCGTCTGCTCGCTTACAACAATATCATTACGCGGGTGCTAAATTAAGTAACCGAGAACCAGTCTATAATTTCTTGAAAGTTGTCTGCAATGGAAATCGTCGGATAAATGTCTGTCAACGGCGGAAAAAGAAAACGTTCGGACGGTGGAACGTTTACTTTGTGTTCTTCAGTGATTGCCAAATGCGGTAATGTTACGAAACAATTATGTCAGAATCGTTTGTACGAGTTCAACGAGGATGACACTTGGAAAGAAGTTTTGTATGATGTTCTTGACGGCGGGGAGTTTGATTTTCATAAAACTGATACTTTCGTTGCGTGTGTCTCCAGCAAATTATCAGGGACTGTTACATTCACTCCAGATATGAATGAATCAATTCGAATTTGACAATTCATTAAAATACGTTATGTTCACAATAAATAGAGACGAAGAAGTTGGTTTTGCCAAACCAGACAGTGAGTGCCGAAAATCGACAGAAATGTCGGAATTTACTATCATGATGAATGCAAGCACAACTAAAAAACCCTCAAAATTAAAAGACAAAACAGTTGCAAACTTCACAGGTTTTTATTTTTTTATTTTTTTTGTTTTTGTTTTCATTTCTTTATGGTTCCTTTAGGATAAGGGGAACCATCTGCTATCTCTTCTTTCCTTTTCTTCCATATAGAACCTGGTGGGTTGTATTACCATGGTATTTAGCTTTCAGAAATAAGTTACAAATAGAAGAAGAAGCACACACATGAAAAATTTATCTTTCAGTAATCCTCAACATTTCATTGATAAAATAATTGATTGTCACTTCTCTACAACAATTTCTCCTTGATAAAAATACTGACAATGTAAACACTATGTAATATATTTCTGAAATTTCTTGGTAGGGTATTACCAATGCATTTATAAACTTCACCTCTAGTAATCTTTTTAGATCAAATATCATCATAATAATTTTTCTGTGACGTTCATTATGCTGTCCTGCAACATTTAGAATGATTTTTAATTATGTTGTATATATTTATTTTTTAATTATTGCTTCGAAATTAGTCTGGTAGAAAATATGTTATATTTCCATGGAATTTTGGTTGTTAAAATGCATTTTAGAAGAAATGCAAAATCTCACTTGGAAATAGCTCATACCTAAGGTTTTAAAGTTTTGACAGATAGCACATAGTATGTGTTTACCTTTAGTATACAAATGATATTGAGGCAGAATTCATGAAACCAATATTCTTCTTATTTCTGAATACCCCGGTAATATACGACCACCGGTAATACCCTACCCAAGTATATATTCCTGGGATAAACATGAAGCTATTTGAGAAACCCTGCTCTTTTTTTACAAGCAAAACTCCAAAATTCCTGTATCTATGCAGACCCTTTTTTAGCTCACCTGAGCACGTGTGCTCAGGATGAGCTTTTAGGATCGATGAATGTCCGTCCGTCCGTCCGTCGTCCATCGTCCACAATTTGTTCGTTTGCACTCTAGCATCTTCATTTTATGAGCAATTATCTTCAAACTTTATAACAATGTTTATAACCATAAAATCACGGCCAAGTTCGATTATGGCTGATATCGTACCATTAGGTCAGGAGTTATGCCCCTTTTAAAATTCAAAAAAGCCAGATTTCACATTGTTTGCACTCTAGCATCTTCATTTCTTGAGCAATTATCTTCAAACTTGATAACAATGTTTATAACCATAAAATCTCGGCCAAGTTCGATTATGGCTGATATCATACTATTAGGTCAGGAGTTATGCCCCTTTTAAAATTCAAAAAAGCCAGATTTCACGTTGTTTGCACTCTAGCATCTTCATTTCTTTAGCAATTGCATTCAAACTTAATGACATTGTTTATAACCAAAAAGTCTCAGCCAAGTTCGATTTTGGCTGATATCGGACCATTAGGTCAGGAGTTACACCCCTTATATTATTTAAAAAAGTCAGATTGCACTTTGTTTGCACTCTAGCATCTTTATTTTTTAGGTCATTGTCTTTAAATTTTATAACAATGTTTATAACCATCAAATTTTGGCTAAGTTGGATTATGGCTGAAATTGGACCCTTAGGTCAGGAGTTACGCCCCTTTTAAAATTGAAAAAAGCCAGATTTCACTTTGTTTGCCCTCTAGGTCACCAGGTCAAATCTTAGAAAAACCTTGTGAACACTCTAGAGGCCATAGTTTTGGCCCAATCTTCATAAAACTTGGTCAGGATGTTTGTCTACATGATATCTCAAATGAGTTCGAAAATGGGTTATGTGGGGTCAAAATCTAGGTCACCAGGTCAAATCTTAGAAAAACCTTGTGAACACTCTAGAGGCCATAGTTTTGGCCCAATCTTCCTGAAACTTGGTCAGGATATTTGTCTATATGATATCTTGGATGGGTTTGAAAATGGGTCATGTGGGGTCAAAATCTAGGTCACCAGGTAAATTCAGGTAGGATCAAAATGTAGGCCACTTAGTCAAATGTTAGAAAAACACTTTAGATGCCAGATTTTTTGTCATTTTGCCTAACACAGCCATCTTAATCAGGTGAGCGACACAGGGCCATCTTGGCCCTCTTGTCTTTAACATACTTCCATATGTCATAAAACACTTTGTCCAAAAATATGGAATTCCATTTAATAGCTTTCTCGTGTATTCATTTTGATTTTTGGAGCAGGGATAACAAAAATAAATAGGAACATAAAAATTCTGCTTCTATGTAATTTGAATAAAAATTTGCTGAATTTATTAATTTTGAAGATAGCCACATAGATAAGGGAATTTTATAAATAATGATGAAATCTTAATCAAACAATATCAAAAGCAAACTGTAAAGTATTAAGACTTGTTTATGACCTTTTAAAACTAAAAAAAAAAACTTTTGACCTACCTACCTACCCTACCTTGAAATTTAGGGTCGGGAGAGGGGAAACAAACATATTTTTAAATGTGGCCTTATTCACCCAATCAAAATAATTTGAACAACTTTGATAGAGGTCATGATAAGGATGATTCCTGTGAAGTTTGGTCAAAATCCATCCAGTGGTTTAGGAGGAGAAGTTGTTTAAAGGAAAAGTTGACGCAAGACGCACGCACGCACACAGGACAAAAGGCGATCACAAGAGCTCACCATGAGCACGTTGTGCTCAGGTGAGCTAAAAAGAGGGCCAAGATGGCCCTGAATGCTTAGAGCCATGATCTGAAAACTAGGTTCAGGTCAACAAGGCCATGTTACATATCAAATAACCCAAGACCCGTAACTTTGTGGTTTCTGACCATGAAGATCTTTTAAAGACTTAAGTTTGTAAAATCAAGTGACCCCTTGAGGCAGCGCAAATTTTGACCCTTGGGCCATGATGTTAACAAACTTGGTAGATGTTCACTATGCCATATTACATACCAAATTTCTAAACTCCAGTCCTTGTGATTTCTATGTAAAATCAAGTGACCCCTGGGACAGGGCCAATATTGACCTAGGGGTCATGATTTGAACCAACATGGTAGAGATCCACCAGACAATGCTACACACCAAATATCTAAGCTCTGGACCCTACAGTTGAACAGAAGAAGATTCTCAAAGACTGCATTTTTATAATCTTTTTTTAGCCCCTGTGACCTACTTTTTCAACTAATCAAACAATTTGAACAATTTTAAAAGAGAGCCTCATAGGATCAATCCTGTGA
>CM037778.1:28500880-28550880 GCA_021229015.1 Solen grandis
AATTTGGTCAAAATCCATTCAGCGATTTAGAAGATGTTCAAAGGAAATTGTTGATAATGGACACCAGATACAGGCCCACCCTAATAGCTCACCATGAGCACATTATGCTCAGGTGTGCTAAAAATAAAGGGAAATAATTAAAAGATTAAAGAACCCTAAAAAGAGATCTACTTTGACATCTGACATCATTATACTTCTTCCTCTCTCTATTTATATTTTCAGTTTCAAATCAATATCTTGAGTAGTTAAAAGCTATGTTCTGGACAAAAATTGATAAAAAAAAAAAAGGTAGGTAGGTAACTTTGTTGGGTTAAACGTCCAACCAGCAGTATTTCAGTCATTTGGAGACAATGGACGGTTCCGAGGTGAGAATTTTAAACCAATCAGATTACCGCTAAACATTGAGTGCGTTCTACTTGTTGCTATCCACCATCTTGTGCTCACAAGCTACTACACAGCAACCAAACGTCAAAGATCTAGATTCTCTAAATTTTATGATTGGTATGGAGTAATGCGAGGGCTATGTGCAACAGATACCCAGATCCCATGAAAAGCATTCAATCTATGATATTCCCGAACCCAAAGCAAAAATATAAAAATATCTGCGATGGATAAAGGCATTCCGAGAGGAAAATGGCAAGACACAACCAGTGTACTTTTGAGGTTATTCTGCTCGGAGGTGAGTTGTTTAGCAATCAACCGAAACAAAAATTAATTGCTGCCTTAAACACTCACGAGAGAGTTTGGCAATATGCAGAGATGGATAGATGAATGAAAAAAATATTTCTTATGAATGTATTGTGCGTACATTTTCAGTTAAATTTTCTTAACTTTTCGGTCTATTTCCAAATGAAATGACATTCCACTTTATCATAAGTATCGCATGTGTTCTTACACTGACTGTCGTTTATTGTAGTATCAGATAAGCACAACAAAATAATGAGTAGATCTAGATCTAATATATATTCTATATTTTAATAATATAACTGTAAAAGTAATATAAGTATATTTAAATATACTAAAAGTCACATGCAATTTTCAGCACTTTGTTGGAGAAAAGTGTCCTATAGATCTTTTCCCAGACCCCATTCCAACTGATGGAAAAAAGTGGACACCTTCCATCACCTGAATGTGCAGTTTATACTGGATCAGATCAATGGCAAGACTGAGTAAGCTTCTGGCTTTATTCTTTATTCTTACATTTTCTTCCTATATAGCAAATCAATATATCAAGTTTGAGTTATAATGGGGGGGGGGAGAGAAGTACTGAGGTTACATATCAGTAGACTTTTTTAATTAATCATGAACCATTCCTGTGTTATGCACAAAATCATACTAAAGACCTGGCAGATTGATAGAAAAATATTTTGCTCAACAATATAAATGATAATAAATGATAATAAATACTGATTTTCATCCCTGTAGAAACTACCCATAGATAGAGCCCATATTTAATTGCCATGATTATTGATGTCAGACAAAAGGTTACATACTTTACATACTTTGGTAAGAAAATGAAATATATCAAATTAATGGACTTGGACATACATATGATATGCATGACTTATTTTTCAGTTTAAATTTCTTGATTGTTTCTTTCTATATAAAGGCAGTATTATTACATGCATTTTGTTTAAAACTATGTGCCCTACACTAATGAGTGGGTTCTTAATTTAAGTTTTACCCTTTTCACACACTTTGTCATTATGTGTTTCTCCAGAAAAAGGAAATGCATTGTTAATTATGAGCCCACATTCCTCAATATGGCAGTTTACATTGGTTTAACCTTTGTTTCATTTTGTTTACCATATTTTAGAGATGCAACATGAATTTCATAGAATTCTTTGCAAAAAATTCTCAGCTGTGTCAGACCTTCTGTTGATACTATCCCCAGACACTGAAGCAATATTCCTATGTTTTCTAGTTTGCTTACATTCAGCTCACTCACTCTGGCCAAGAAAGTTCTGCTGCCCCGTTTCTTTTGACCAGTAGGTGTTAGGTAGCTCTGCTGGCTGGGGCAGCATTGTTAACATTGTCAAAGATTTTTAGTCCTTTAATTATTTCTTCTTTTTTTCAATTGTAGTCATAAGAGATGGACCAACAAAAGGCAGAAAAGGGTTTCATATAGAAAGGGCTACAAGAAAAAGACCAGGAGTGTGCTGCCATAAAGGAAAAGTTGAAACAACTAAAGACTCGAATTAGGGAATAGCAACATTTTACTGTGGGAGGTGAAAGGGAAAGAATAAAAAGCATCTTTTTTGTGCATTACACAGGAATTACACATGTAAACTTTTATTTTTTAATGTCCTTTTTGCTCCCAAAAACCTATTTCTAAAAGAAATTATGGAAGAAGTGATACTTGTTATTCAAGAAATGGTTGTGCATTTTTCTTTCTATGTAGATTTGGATTAAAAAATCATGCAATGAGATTTTATTTGAATCTTTAATCAGTTATAGTGCTTTTTAATGTTTTACTTAAGTTTGGTCAGATAGAGATACCATAATTTCAAAGTTCCATCTGATTTTAAGAGCTTTTCCAGCAACACTAGTGTTCATTGATGATACTGAATTATCTAGAACTCAAATTAAAATGTTATGGGTATACAGTCAGCTGTAATAGGAGGGTGTGATATTCATATGTGAACAAAATGGATCTTTTCAATTGTTTAGGGATTTATTGGCACATGACAATCATTAGGATAATGATTTACAATATGTTTACTATGCATAATGAGTTTTAAGAAATGGTTCTCTTGTTTAATACTGCACCATCATCTACAAACTCATCAAAGATGTCAGTACCAGATACATATCTAACTCAGAAAATTTTAAGCATAAGGTGCATATTGAAAAAGTAATAGCTATGGTAAAACATTCAAATTTCTATCTCAAAAGGTGCATATTGAAAGAGTAATAGCTATGGTAAAAAAATCAAATTTCTGTCTCACATAATTCTTACATCACTATTCACACTGGCAAATAAAATTTGGACAGTAATTGAAATGTTTCTGTGAAAGCAGAAACAGTTTCTTGTATATTTTTGACAATGTTCATGTAGATGCTACTAGAGAGAAAATGTTACCAAGTCCCTTTACTTAGAAAGTGTTCACCACAGTTCATGTTAATAACAAAATGGTTGAGATAACACATATACACTTTGTAATCAAAGTTTGGTTAAGTATTTGAATCAGCAGGTCTTTTTTTCTACCTCAAGGAATTGTTTTATGCCATATAAAGTTGTGCTTAAATTTACCCTCACTGCAACAGTATTTCAACCATATAGCTATGTGCTCCTTGAATTGTTTAGTGTACTGTGTGTGTGTGTTTGTTGGAAAAACATTTTCACTGTCAGTTAATAATTTCAAATTCTGTAATTGTTGTAATGAAAACTTTAAAACAATATTATTGGAGAAAAAAAAACCCCACAAATTAAGCATTGCTTCAAGTATTTCAGATTTTGTTGTACCTGTTCTCTCTCTATTTTTCATCTATCTATTCTTCTTGATGTTGATATTTTATAGAACTATGGGAAAATTCATTAGTAATAGAGCTTTAACCTTACATTAAAATTGTCATTACAGGCAATTTATGTGTTGTTTTATTTTCTTCAGTGTCCCCCATGGCATAAGACAGAGAATGGCTTTAAAATAATACTTATGTAAGAACAATTGCATCAGTCCAAGTTTATAAACATTTAGTTTGTACAATATGGGCTCCTATTCCTGGTCTCAGTTGGTCTAGCCACAATAACATGGTTAATTGGATTTAGGGAGATCTTCTCCCTTAGAGATACATGCAATATTTTGGTGTTGCTTATGCAACTCTGCTGGTCTTGAACTTACTTGAAAAGTGGCATTATGTACAACTTGAATCTCTGGGGTAACTTTATCAATCTCATTTACGTGAGAGCAGACTTATATACATTGCCTTAGAAAACACTGCACCTCATTTGGGAAACAAATTATACATTGGGATGGTGCCGGAGTACCATTAGGAATTAAGCCCTTAAAATGTCACGCTCGCATTGGGGATTAAACACGTTATATTCGGATCCGTAGTCAATGAACACTACCACTGAGTATTGGTACATTCACAAAAAGAATTAAAAGAAATAAATAGATAAAAATAAATAAATAAATAAATAAATAAATAAAAATAAGAAAAAGAAATACATACACTCATACAAGATACGGTATTATAAAAGAAATATTGACCACTGGTAATATTTCCTTTTTAAACGGTTGGTGATTTATTTACCTACGGTCGAGTTTTATAACTTGAAATAAAATCGCTTTGAATTTAAATTACTGAAATTACGTTCTTTTCTTTTTTGGCCTTTTAGAACACATGATAACTCATAGTGCCATTATTGTAGATAAAACACTGATCATACTTGATCGGCTTAAAATCAATCCAATGTACACGATGTTTACATTTTACTGTCACAGGTTCTCTTACTTTATCTTAAGAAAATTATTCATTAGATCTTGATTTTATAAATAAGGCCTTCGGTTAAGTAATTGTGGGCCTTTCTTTTTTATTATTCTCACATTTGAAGACCTTTAGGCAAGTATTTTATCGATATATTATCCTGTATATGAGTTCGGGAATCAGATGCTACAGCATCAGTGGCGGCCATCTTGAAAGTTAGCTTGTGAGGCATAGCAACAATAACTAAGGACGGTGCGTTATGCGGAAAAGCTCGGAACGGTCCATGTCTACTTGAGACAGATATAGTGCTGCCACACTTCAGTTTTATGCCATAGAGTTAGACATGTGAAATGATACAACACCTGTCACATTATCCTGACACTGGGCCAACTAGTCCTGGAACTACCCTTATATATATATGCTGAGGGCCATGCAAGGAAGCTATAGCAGTACCAATCCTTATGACTTTATGTCATGGCCAAGGATCAAACCACAACCTCCAGCTGCCGAGCAGACCCTCTGACCACTCGGCCACCATATAAAATAAAGGATAATACAAAAATTGGACCTGCCAGAGTTGTGGTTCTTGGTAAATGCACTGGTCCTACTTGCTATCATATTGTATTTCAAGTCCTTAACTTCTTATGTTTTTGAATTATGCATTATAAAATTAAATGAAGGGAGATAAATCAAAAATCGATCCAGGTAGAGTTATGTACAGTTCTTAGTAACTGCAAATTCCCTCTCTTATATCTTTATTTTATTCTAAGTTTAAAGGCAATACCTTGTATAAATTATGAATAATGCTCCCGACAAAAATTGAAAACAAGAGGGCCAAGGTGGCCCTGAAACGCTCACCTGGGAAATATTGCCTTCACTGCCTGCACAGCTAAAGAAATGAAAATGTTATATTGTAAAACAGCAAATTTGTGTGATGTTCTGATATCTCAAGGGCCTAAAATATAGATCTATCAGTCAAATATTAGCCATAAGCAGTTAGGCAGGGATGTTTTTTGCTGTTGTTTTTTTCCCTCTAAATGATGCAAACAGTAAAAACAAGAGCACTGAATGCCGGTGCCAATGTTTGTCTGTTTTTGCCAACATTAAATATTTTTGTTAAACATTTAAACAGTTGACCATCAAATCACAACTCAAACTGTATGCCTTTACAAGCAAAGATGAAGTACCATGCAAAGGTACCCAGTATGTTTCTTCCCATTTAACAAAAAAAAAAAAAAAAAAAAAAAATCAATTGAATATATATGGCTTATATTTGACTGATAGATCTATATTTTAGGCCCTTGAGATATCAGACTTCGCGAACTGTTATAGCGCAATTCCTTTGGCAAGGGAGTGTACTCTGAATGTTCAACTATTAGCTTTTGCACATGAAGTTCCTGGATCCAGTTTTTACGATGAGTTAACAGGGCTTTTTTCAGGATTTTTGGGAAGAAGTCCCTGCCAATTTTGGGAATTTTTTATCAGTTAAATTGGGAAAAAAAACATTGTCAAATCAATAAAACTGGGAAATTGGACCTATTGGAATTCATACAATAGTTCACTTAAAACATAAAAAAAAAAAACTTTTTCATCAAGAACTTAAAACTATACTATAGTGTGAACTCAGGCAGTGAGTGCAATAATTTTACCTATGAAAATTGTTAATGTAAACAAAACCGAATTACTTAGAAAATATTTTAAAAAAATAAAAAAATAAATATATATATATATATTTATTTCTTGGCTTTGAGAATTTTTTTTTTTGATTGGGAAAAAATGTACCTAGATATCATTGGGAATGGGGCCCATATTTGGCCCCGTAGGATACCTGAAAAAAAGCCCTGGTTAAAATATAGAAGGCGATGAAGCCATGGCTAAACGTTTTTACTTCTTATGGCTGTTACTCAGGTTAATTACCGATTGGAATTGGCTGAAATTATTATTGTTTGATAATAACAAATAGTTTAATGACAGTAATTTAACTATGCTGGTTTAGATGAAAGGTGTGATGATTATAACAAATAGGAATGAGAATTCTGTCAACTTATATTATCATATGGAACAAAAACCGAAAGAAGATCGATCCTTACAAAATCAAACAAGGTTAAAAAAAAATATACTGTAATGAGGAAGGTAAGTACATGTAAAACACTTTTGTTTTTCCAAAGCTATCTTTCTGTATTGAATAGCTGACACTGATGACATAATGACATGAGCAATTATGTCTGAATATGCCTAGATATTTCATCTATGTAATAATGAATGATATTGGTCAGATCCTTTTTTTTTTTTTTTTTTTATTTTATTTAATATTGCAGCTGTCATTTTCTTTTCCCTGTAAGGGCATGATTCCCCCCCCCCCATTTTTTCTCTCTCCAAAAATGAGTACTTATACTTTTACAAGTTAAATGAATAAAACAAAGATATTCAAGAACTAATAAATAAAGTATCCTGTTCACATTTAAAATTATGATGACTTGGGACTTTTCCATGATAAAATCAGCTTCCCAATGTGACTGTACTTCTATTAAAGTAATGGAACAGATTATTAGGTAAATTTCATTTATGAAGAATAACCTGCCATTGATGACCCAGAATGAACTCATCACAATTCAGCCTGAGAAAGGGGCTACCTCCCTGGGCCTAGAGGACAAATCGTCAGCATATGCCGATGTCCAGATATTCATTATAATCTTGTGTTTTGTATGCAAAATTGTAGAAATAAATTTAATGTTAATTTTGTTTTGTTTTGGTTTAAAACAAGATTCCTTTTAATCAGAACACTTCTTGCAAAAATATGTACATACAATAAACAAGTATTATACATCACATACAAACTAAAATGTTAATCTCAACATGTGTATCACTACATGTAAAATTTATGACATACTATGATCCATGCGAAATATGCATCAACTGCAACTTTTATTTGACTCTCAAGAATTTGCTTTAAAATTGACTCTTGAAAATTTGGCCCCAAGTTTGGGTTTAAAAGTATTACTTAAACTACATGACGCATCCTTTTTTAATAAAATCACTACATATGATACTAGAAGTTGTAGCATCCAATTTATACCCAAAAAGTGCAGTTATAATCGGAGGAAAGTTTAACTGTTCATTAGCGATAATTTGTATCAAGGCACTGAAATGATCACATTGCTTATAAATCCTTATCTGTCAAGTAGTTATCTGTTTAAATTTCTTAACTCATTAGCAAACCAATCAAATTGATTTAAAAATACAGTGGTCATCAGACATTGTTGATGTTTATTACATATGGCCGCCATATTCATAATTGCGCAATTTAAGCAGTATATCAATGGACGAAAGAGAGAATGAAAGATGTAAACTGACATTATGAAAGATATTATCTGAGTATTCCACATTATTGCATAATTAGGAAGCACTAGAAAACTTGCTGATTTGGTGACATGCCATGAATGACTCTGCCATTTTATTGATTTTTTTTATCTACTCACAGAAAGTGCTTTCTATTAAATAATATACAGTTTATACAGCGTAGCGCAATATGTATTATTTACTTTCACTATTATTTTCTTTAAAGTTTATGGATGGGGAAATCTTGGGGAATTTTTATTTCTGAGGGAAAAAATATTTTTTCTTTTATTAAGGGGAAGCCATCGTTAAAAGATTGCTGTTATAGAAGGAAAAGAAAAAACACCTAAAAGCTATACTACATTGATCCTAAGTCACGCTATCCTAATTAATACTTAAGACTTCCTTTAACTACCCTACATAACTGTTCAGCACCAAGCTGGGAGCTATCAATACCTTTCTTGAGACATGTAGTTTCTATGGATCGCACCTATAATCTCCCATCAAGAGACTAATCACACTGCAACTAAGGACAACTTGCATTAATCATTTAATTTTTTATGTGTTGTTGTTTTTATTGCTGTACTGGTGTGCAAGGGGTATCCATGAATGAGTAGTATCTGCTTATAATATCGTCAAATATTAGGCTATGTTAGAAAAAGTTTGGTTTCCACATTGGTATCGTGAGTAAATAGATCTTTTTCCAAAATATCTTTATATTTGACATCATCAAAAGCAAATCATGGATACTTCCCACAACCCAGTAGGCTAGGTTACATTAAATGACGAAGTGTTTTTAAGTTGTTTTTATCAGCATCATATTACCAACATGTTCTTCATGAATACATTTGCACCAATAATGATCACCTGCAGAGATAGTTGATGAATGTCCAAGGATTCAATACAAAACCTGGAGTGGGTGCTTAATAATATCCGCGACTGTAGGGAGCAAGACAGCTGATTTAATGAATGGTCCAGGATTTTTCGCTCGAGTCTAGACCTAAACGAGGTCAAGTATGTGGTCTTGAAGCTGATCTACTTCAATGAAAAGAAAATCGTGTAGATAATAAAGTTTCGTAGCCCTGTTTTGTACAGAAACGACTGTCATAAACATAGCTTCTATTCGTATGTAAATGTCGCGTTTCAGTGAAATTTGTGTATTCATTACTTATGCAAAGTAGTATTTTCCCTTTTGACATTTCCGGTTTGTTGTCATAATCAGAAGAACTTGTCTGTGCTTCGTAAACAAAAATCATATTACAAAAAAAAAACGCTAATCTAAAACCAATATTTGCATTTTATTCAATTCATCCATTTGTCTCGTATCTACGGGTAAACAAACCACATAACATCTGGATTCCAAATACGGATAACGGTATCGTATAATGGCCGACATCCAATATGGCGTACAGTTATATTCGATAATAAACAAACAACATCAAAGACTTACTTCTCACGAGTCTATCGGTGGTAGAGAGCTTGCCGTCGGGCGAAGCCATCTTCAATGTTTTTTGAACACTAAAACGAATAAATATTGAAACGATGGCCCGCCGTAGCACAGATGATTGCGGATTTTGTTGCCGTTCTACTATCCAATGTAAGATGGCGTTGGCAACATCTTATTTGCATACGAAATGACTTCGTGCGCACAGCTTTGCGCAACCTTGCCAACGCCTGGGGGCAAAAACCCGATGGAAATCGATCGATGTCCACAGTACCGTGGTCTTTAGAGTCTGGGTGAGGAGCGTCTATGATAGTGTTCCACAAGAACCGCCTCTATAAACTTGAGAAATTAATCGACCTTCTAATATTCAAAACACACAAAAATTCAACATCCGCTTTAGTTAAGCATAAGGCAACTAACACAAAATACGCAGTTAATCCCTAGTCCTAGCACGGCGATAACTTGATACTGCTCCAAAAATCCACCTAGATCTAACAAGATCTAACACTCAAGTAATATAGATCTAAATACGCGGGGGTGTTATCGTCCAAACGGAATGAGAGGGAAGCGCTGAATGGATTCGATGCCAGCATCGGAAAGTAAAACAGCCGTGTCTCGTTGTAGTTAACTAAGCTACCGTGACCCGGCCTACTAAATGAGCTGAAATTGGAGTTCAGCGTTGTCAGCCTGACGTTCTTTTGGAAAAAGAAATTAAAATTTATTGGATAAGAAAAGTAAGTGCAGAAATGAGAGAAATTGGGTCAATCCTAAGAATCTATCTATGTAGATACTCTATTAAATCTAAGCGCTCGAATTTTGCGTTGAATATAGTTTCTACATGACTGAATTCACCTTATCTGCCCCTTTTCAAGTTAAGATATAGGCCCTATCAGGCCCGGATCCAGAATTTTTTCGCTGGGCCCCCCCCCCCCCCCCCCGAAAAAAAATGTCCTTAGTGTTACGGAAATGCATTCTGAAGGGTATCTGGGGATAAAAGTGATTTTTTTTTAAAACTTGAACACCATATATCTAATGCCTATGTCCCACTGGAGAAAATTCATCGGCCGATGTGGAAATACACAAATTTTCTCCCGATGGCAGCAAATATTTGAGCCAAAAAGACGGAGAAGTCCCATGAAAATCTTCGGGATTGGTTCGTTGAAACGTTCACTGATGTTTCGGCTATTGTACGAATTGCCTTGTATTATCGGGGATGGCTCCCGATGCTCGGGAAATTTATCCGATGATCGGGGAAGGTGCCCCGGAGCTTCACCGAATTTGAAACATCATCGGGAGGAATATCCCGCAGATTAGGGGATTATCAAACCATCCTAGGTGCCTCGGGGAAGATTATGCGGTGATTTAGTGATGGAATTAAGAGATAAAACCAAGGGTGGACTTTTGGGGGTTTATGAGGATGCCCCCAGCAATGTCCCATGGCATTTTTGACCCCCAAAAGTCTACCCTTAGTCTAAGGCTGACCAAAAAAAGCAACAAATTTTAGAGTGCGCTTGTCGATTTTTTTTGCTATTATTCTGAGATTCTATCACAAGATCTGGAATGTGTCAGAAAGGTTGCCGAACCTTTGAGACATCACCGAAGCATAGGGGATTCCTCGGAGGAAAAAAATATTTCGCGAAAGCTCCGTGAATGCTTCCCATGAGCTTCCGGGAAGCTATGTGTATGTTCCCCCGGCCTGTTTTCCGCGATAAAACTTTAAGAACATATAGGGAAAATTTTAAATGCAAGCAATGGAGTTCCCGATGACTCCACATGGCTCGCAACGCTTTCGAAGCTTCCGCGGGACACAGGGGAACCTGCGAGGCTCATCATTTTCCATCGGGAGTACATCCCCGAGGCAAAAAATGTCAAGTGGGACTGAGCCTAGAGCGATATAATTTTATAGTTTACCTTTGCAAAGCCATGTTATTGTGTGCACTGTGCAATAGTATTTGACTACAGTTGTATTAAAAAAATGACGGTGGCGGGGGTGGGGTGCAGACTGGGACACTGATATTGCTGAAAGGGAATTTACTCCGCTATTGGGGGATAGGGTAAAAATATATAGGTTTCTCGTGCATTTTTTCAACCGCAAACTGGCATGAAAAAATAATAAGTGTTTTTTGGACCCCCCCCCCCCCCAAAAAAAAAGTGGCCTGTGTACACTATCAATTAGTGAATGCTTTGAATAATCATCAGTTTTAGACTCAACGGTGTAAAGTTTTGTTTAAGTCTGAGGAAAAAATCACTTTAAACATATTTTGTCAAATATGTAGAAGGGAATACCGGGTATATGCTGTATTAGGTTCGAACTTGGTAATTTTGACTGTCTAATTGTCGATCTGGAAGCAGCCTTCACACACAGATTTCCCAGATAAGAAAAAAAAATCAGGCGCACGGTTGCAGAAGGTTTTGGGCCCCTTCTGTGTGTCGAATTTTTGCATTATTTTTCTTCTAAATGTTAAATCAGTGACAAAACAAACAATTTTCAGTAAAAAAAGATGTTGATATTTAATATAAAATCTTTAATATCCGTTTTATATCGCACATAAATTGTGTTTTCTGTGCATTAGTATTTCGTATTCATCGACTTATCAGTAACATTGCTCAATGTCTGGTTACCTGGATTTAATTTGAATTAGTATGAAAAGATTCGGCAAAAATAATTTGCCTTTTGAAATTTTATTGCTTTCATTTGTCTACGGATAAACATCATTTGACTAGTACAATACGGTGTAATCGTCGTCTGCGTTATTTGTTGTTGTTTTTTTTACATTAAACATTCATTACTCATTCACATCATAATTAACTACTGAAAATACATCTGCTTTTTTTTCCATTTCATCACCGTATAGCACTGTGTATAGCTGGACAGTCCAGTTTCGTATTAAAATGGAATTTATTTCGTCGGTTTAACGAATCGATGAATGACACGTGTAGCTAAGCAAAATAACACATGTACGCAAGCAGAATGACAAATGTCAAAATGTGCACCTAGCATCATGACGTTGGAGGGCGCTCTGCCGGTTTGACTTGGAGCGAGTTCAGTTTAGCTACTAGAGTTAACTAGAGTTACCAGAGTTGCAAATAAAACGTGCGGGGTTTTACCATACGAACTCTGTAGGGTTACGCGAGTTCAACCCAGAGAGATAGGTGGGTAGACTAGAAAGCAATATGGCGGACGGAAAGCATCTAGGCAAATTTATAGAAATTTATAAATATCTATGATATCCTGTCTTTAAATAAGCATGTAAGCTGGCAGCTACTTTATTAAAGCCAAAGCTCGAAAAAAGTCATAAATAAAAGATCTATTGTTTTAATCATATGTCTATTTACATATAAAGTCACAAGGGGTAAGCCTCATACGTTCAGTTGATTGCTAACTAGAGTCTATTTATTACGTCATCAATACGAGTTTACTCGAGTAGTGTGTGTTTGTTGGGTTTAACGTCCCACCGACAGTATTTTTAAGTCATTTGGAGACGATGTTTACTTGAAATAGATATAGTGCTGCCACATTGCAGTATCATGCCGTGGACATGTGGCATTATACCACACCCAGTCACATTATCCTGACACCGGGCCAGCCAGTCCTGCATCTACTCTTAAATGGTGAGCGCCAAGCAAGGGAGCTTTAACAGTACCTTTTTTTTGCGACTTTGGTATGTTGCGACCAGGGATCGAACCCACGACCTCCCGCACCCGAGGCGGACGCTCTATAACTCGAGTAGAACTGTAGTTGTTCACCTGAACTCGCTGTCGGTAGTTCGGAGTAGTATATACAGAAATTTCGTCCTCCACAGAAAAGGTGGCGTGCCTATAATAAGTCACTTTATACTACTGTTCGGGAAGAATCGGCAAAATGAAGTACGAAACTGTGGCTGTTTCCAAATTCGAAAAAGTTATTTCTTTTAAACAAATTGTTTGAAATTGAAAGTAGATCCACTGCTTAAAGACATAATTGCATTTTACATAATACTTTCCATTGCTTTTCTAATTGCAGGCCAAACATTTCAGATATAAATTATATGAGCTCAGGTTTACAAAGATGAATATTTAAAAATAATGAACGTCACGCAAAATTTTATATACGAGCACATCTCGTCGATCTACATACTGTTCGAAGTTTCGTAATTAAGTCCCAGAGTCACCGGGCCGTGGCCGAGCGGTTACAGTCGTGGACTACAAATCTCTCAGCCCCCCACCGCTGTGGGTTCGAATCCCGGTAGGGACTTCGGATTTTTCATGTGAGGAAGCCTTCCAGCTGGCTTGCGGTAGGTCGGTGGTTCTACCCGGGTACCTCTGTGTACTCGGGGTCTTCCTCCACATGTAATTAGCTGGACATCGCAATATGATTGAAATACTATCGCAGCGACGGTAAACCCCAATACAACTACAACAACAACGGAATTGTGTCTGCTTTAATCTGAATCAGGCAAACGCCTTTAGTATTGCTGAACATACATTTTATTTTCATTTTTTTAAATAAATTATTGACAAGTTTTTAATACATATCACAAAAACGTCCCCAAGCTTGATTAGAACTCGCAACCTAGCTTTGCAGCCAGTGCCATAAAGTTCGTATTAATGTCACTATAAATCATGTAGAAAAATAATTTCACGATCTATATATTGAATAAGCGGGTTGTGAGTTCAAGCCCGGCGGCTACCTACCATGGTTTTGTATGCGAGATTTTTACGGAGGATATGAGTCTAGTACTGGTCCTTCCTAAGAGCAATAATAGGTTAACTGCCCGCCTACTGCAACAATTACCTCCAAGCGTTGTCATTCGCCCCCATTACAATAACAAGAGGGTCGTGGGACAGGAATCTTGTCAAAACTGAAAAAAAATATACCAAATTTCCCTCAGATGCCCCTCAGAATGCATCTCCGTCCTCCTAGAAAAAATATTTCCCAAGGGGCTCGTAAATCTTAAAAAAGTGAACATGATGATGTATCGGCCTACTGTTTGTATTTATTCATTTCAGGAAAAATATTTGGAGGAGTTAGTTTCATAAAATAATAGTTAAAAAGTTATGTAAAAATAGTAAAGCTGATAACATTTAGAAACACAACCCATTTCTGATTAAGTTTAATTTGCATGGCTAGCGATAGGTATTCATCTACTCTGCAGAATACTAACAAAATAAAAAACAAAAACAAATTTATACAGGAAGAGAAAAGTGAATTAAAATTTCGTTGAATAGATTTAGTCAAAATAAGTTTTTTTGTTGTTTTTTTTTGCTTTAATGTCCATCTTAGTTGCTGTTTTTAGCGGCTTATTTTATGCGTAACTATTTTTATGTTATTTCTTAAACTGCAATTGTCTACAATAGTTTATAGTTGTAACTGATACAAATTTTTGGTAATTACCTATTTTTCCCAATTGTTAGAACATAGAACAGAACAGAAGCTTTAATTTTTATCACACAGTCATGGATGACTGCAGATTCGGATTACCTACACATTAACAGCAGGGGGCCATAAGACAATAGGAGTCTGGCTGGTCAGGTGGTTATGCGGGTGGTTCATTATGGGGGCCCACGATGGGGATTTCCTCTACAACACTACTATGATGTAATCAAGGGATTTTATAGCCTAGAAAAAAATGTATGACCAGGGCAGGGGGGTGGGGGGGGGCAAAGCCCCCTCGACCCTCCCCGCTGGATCCGGGCCTGCCTATTATGTGGGCCTATGCATCATGCATGAATCTCCATACATGCATGAATCTGTATAATTATGATTTATTAATCAGCATGAACACAGGCATTGCGCATTTTCGCTAGACTTGTGCTATGATATCAATAAATTAATAAAAATAATCATTGTTAATATTTAAAACGAATATGTGCAATATACCCTTTTCATCACGTATAGATCTACAAATTATCACCACAGACGGCCCAAGTGGTTCAAACCCCGGTCGGGAGATCACTGGGTTCGATTCCTGACTGCGACATCTACGTATATATAGGTCTTTTTATTAGTAAGCCTATTTAAAATGGTACGTACCGGTTATATTTATAGCCCATTTCACCAGGGGTACTCG
Organism: Solen grandis; assembly: GCA_021229015.1. NCBI lineage: Eukaryota > Metazoa > Mollusca > Bivalvia > Adapedonta > Solenidae > Solen > Solen grandis. The sequence goes on from CM037778.1 coordinate 28,516,142, forward strand.
TAACGTAAAACTGACCTATCAATCTCATGTACTAACGTTAGTAAATACATGTATAGATTTATGTTTATTTCCAATAGTTTTACACCAGCATAGAGATTAGGTGTTTGGAGAGTGCTCGTTGATTGACGTAGGTTTACGTCTCATTTCGGAGTGAATCGGTCTATAGTTCCAATATTAAATATTCCGATGTCATAATGAAATGTGACTTATTGTGGTATCATATACTTATCATATCAAACCACACATATATACGGCCGAGGCGTGATAATGCAGTTAGGCAGCATCTACTTTCTAGGCTCAAATAAGTAGACAAAATACTGCTAGTGGTTCGTCGAAACCCAACAACAAAAAAATTCTCTTTTATTAAATCGCATAGACTCCTTAAATTATAAATTAACTAAAGTGGTTACCAGGGCTTGATACATACATAATCTCGTGCATCGTGTATTTTAACAAGGGCTGTCCGTAAGACAGTGAGCTAGACTATTTCGCCGCTTGATGTGTTGTGTTAGTCCAAAAAGGGCAATGAATGTATTTTAATTTGGTTTAGAGTTATCTTAATAGTTTGTTTGATGTCACTGAAGACCTCAGTGAAGTATTAAACCAATAATGTGGATTCAAAGACGCATGTGTGCATCCTAGTTAATTGCATGCATGCAAAACCATATTTAGTTGTATGTAAAATATTTTAAGTTCGAAAGAGACCATATCTTTGATTTCACTGAGCACCTGTATGAAGTTTAAAATCAATCATATAACTGACTCACTCACCGCGTTGGTTCGAATCCCGGCAGGGTCATTCGGATTTTCATGTGAGGAAGCCTTGCGGTAGGTCGATGGTTCTACCCGGATGCCTCCGTGCATTCGGAGTCTTCCTCCACCTGTAATTAGCTGGACGTCGCTATATGACTGAAATACTGTCGAAGCGGCGGTGAACTCAAATAGTCAAGTCAAGTCACATAACTGAATGCTAAGATAGCATTATAGTATATTGCATGCAAAACATTAACTAGCATTTCTAAGACCAAAAAGGGTCATAATTTGATCAAATTTGGTCAAGAGTTATCTTACATGTTTGTTTAATGCCCACGGTGACCTTAGTGAAGTATTAAATCAATAAGTATACTTAGTTACTAGAGATGTATGCATCATTGTGAATTCCATGCAAAATTTTAGTCAAACTTACACACAAAAACTTAACCAACATTTCTATGTTCAAAAGGGACCATAATTTACAATGAATTCAGCCATGTGTTATCTGACTTGATGTTGAGGTGCCCATGAGCACCTGTATATGTTTCAAATGAGGTATAAGCATGCTAGTATGTTGCATGAAAAACATAAACCAACATTTTTATATAAGCATGCTAGTATGTTGCAAAGTACAAAAAGGAGCCATCTTTGCAATAAATCAAGATTATCTAACTTGTTTGTTTAATACCCTAACCCTACCCCCTGACCATAACAAACTAATGTTGCTTGTTTAAAAGATATGTGGAGTAAAAACCCCCTTTTTTAACAAGTAAATGTATACGACGTGGCTTTGGAAGCTACACCAACGGTTTTTGTTGGACTTACGCAAACCGCAAAACAACGCCAGTACTTTCCGCTGGAAGTCACGAGTGTCACGTTCGACACGTGTTAACAAGACGTGAGTTCGTGTCTCTGACTTGTTTTTCGTTTGGTACTGTTATTTGAATGTTTGCCAGCTACTTGTTTATTCATTTGATATACTAGATTCAAATAAATACTGGTCGAGAACGTTGTTTCGTCTTAGAAACGAACCAAAATACCAAGACCCAATCGGACTATTTCGTAGGACAGCGCCCGTTCACAAGCAATGGCAATGGGGTTATTTGTCACGCATGAAGATCTTCCTGAATCCTGTCCCACTCGCATGTAGTTACTGCTATTTGTCCACGACGTATTCTTGTATTGACACACGTTTCAAGATTTCTGAAATGCTCGTGGCGGGTTGGCGGGACGTTTATCCTTAGCAAATAAAAAAAATGCATACAAGGGTTCAAATGTTCAAATGGCATTTACTGTGATGATTTTAATATACTTATGAACTTTATAATGTATGTCAGTTTATGAATATACCAGATCAACAAATTTCAGGTAAAAACAAAATGGGCTCACAGTTTATGGACTGTCAGAGCAAAAAAAAAAAAAAATTATCAGCTTTAACTACACTGACATGATAATTAACGTTAGTTAACATCTGACACATTATTATATGAATAGCTTGTACTCCATCAGTCCTATTTACACGGTTTTATATTTAAAAATTTGCACTGCCTGTCCGGTATCTATGCAAGTATATACTTTTAGAATAGCTTGTTTATTTCCCTTGTGCGAACAGCTCACTACCGAAATCGCATACAAATGTAATTCACTTACTTCAGGTTCTGATAGATACTATCATTGATCCTTAATCATTGATACACATGTAATGGTATAAATTTGTTTCTTTTATCTTTGTCTAGAGAATGAAATATTTCGCCAGTCTAAAATTGCAAATCTTTCCAAAAAGATATGTATATTAGACCATCTACCATAGCTGACAGTTGAGTAGCAGCTCCATATGCTGATTACTAAGCTCAACCGCTCCAAATTTAAATCAAAGGTTCTATGGCTGACAGTTGAGTAACAGCTTCATAGGCTGATTGCTAGCTCAACCGCTCCACATTACAAAAAAGGTTCCATGACTGATAGTTGCGTAGCAGCTCCAGAGACTAATTGCTGAGTCCGACTGCGCTACACTAAAAACTTGACTCCATGACAGACTGTTGAGAGCAGCTCAAAAAAACTGATTGCAAAACTCAACTGAGCTAAACCATGACAGACAGTTGAGAAGTGCTCAGCTCCATAGGTTAATTGCTTAAACACTAGAAGCGATGTAACATGGCTATCAGCTGAGTAGCAGCTCAATATGCTAACTTTTGAGTCCCATAGCGCATCATAGAAGCTAGGCTCCATGATAGACAGTTGAGTAGCAGCTCTATAGGCTAATTGCTGAGTTAAACTGCGCCGCACGAGAAGCTAGGATCCATGAAAAACAATCGTGAAGCAACAGTAGTTATAGGCTGTTTGCGAAGTTTAAATGCTCCATTTTAGAGGCTAGTAGAAGTGTACAGTGTCTCTTTTTGGACTCCGTAATGTTCCGGGTATGTGGTTTGTTTTGATAATTAAGTTTCTCATGAAATCGATAAGTTGATAGTTTTTAACGAATAGACCGCTTGACTCTTTTACGTATCAGCGTATGGCAGTAAAACCAGTACTGTTTACTTCCGAGTTCCCATAGCAACCCCATTTTGCCGAGTGCCAGTTAAGGGTGTATCTACCATTTGACCAGTTCCCACGATCAGAATATCATTCCCAATATTAAAAAAAAAAAAAGATTTTGAAAATAATATATTGTTTGCTCCCTAAATTTATTCTGTTTTATCAAATATGCGGCGACATGTCAAAATCTTGTCCTTGTTCTTTTATTATTTTACATACATCAGTGACAAGTAAGTTGCGAGGTTGGTCAAGTGACACTTTGTGGTTTTAACCAGTATAAATACTTTAATACAAGGTACATAACATGCCGATAAGAATTCTACCTTTAACATAAAAGGAAATACGTTGAATGGATCATCACATTAAAATCGCCGAATAAAAGAATGGTTTATATTAAATTGATAAAGAAAATGCAAATCAGATAGGGACGGCATTCTGAAGAGTGGGAACGAGTTGTATTGAACGATTGCTAAACATGAAAGTCATAAGCAAATTGTAAAAACCTAGTCATGCTTTAACTATTCTAACTTGATTTCAGAATTGTGAGGCAAAACCATCCATATATTAGGCCTATTGCTCACAACGATGTAGTCAACAAACGCGAACAAAGCGAAATATCTGAATCAATATTTGCTTCCGTTTGTTTTTTAATGCAATATTATAATAATAACAATAGTTAGTGAGACCGTGCACGCGCGGGATATCTGGCGGGAACGCACTTTTTAGATGACCACAGCGCGCGCGCGCGCGTGGTGTCTGCATGTTTTTCGGTCAAGGTTTGGTTTAAGGGCTAGAATTTGTTTTCAGTGATTGGTTTGGGGCTGAGAGAATGACTAATGGTCAGTTTCAATGTTGAATTATACATCCGAGGTATACATGGATAAACAACATTCTGCATACAAATCGAGGTACAACACGCATTGTGAGGTATGAGTCAGACATAGGACACATCGACAACATTTATTTAATTGTCCCTCGTAGTACTAGATTTTTGATTCAGTATTGTTTCAGTGTTCAGACATACAAAGGAAAATAAATATGAATAATTGCAGAAAGTATACTAAAATGATAAAGTAAGGATTTACTTTATGCAATATCTAGTTAAAGAAATAAACGGCTGATGAAAGGTATAGCAGAACGCGACCTGTGCTGTAAAATAAAGAGACGCCACCTCAGGAAATCAATTATTTGTTGCTTTGGAAACAAATTTGATCGCCACGGAGATTTTTTGTAGTTTTATTAAATGATCGTTGCAAGCAAAACTAATAAACAATATTAGTTTCACACGGAGATGTCAGAAATGTCCAGTTTGTAATAACATGACACAGAGGCTAGGGAAATAAACAACGGTATCGCCTACAGAGGTATCGAGGATTCTCAAAATGCTCTATTGTCTTCGCCTGTTATTGTATTAGCCAGTCATTTTGAGGATACATGATCATTGATGAGCAATACTTGAAGCACATATAAGCCGATGGCTAGAGTTTCATCGTTTTATTGCCCTTTGAGAACAACATGTAGCGTGGACGTTTACGATAAACTATTAGACAAAACTGACCAATCGCCTAAGGCATCAGCTGATATAAATCCGAAAACAGACGAGATTGTCCACGTCTCTATAGAAATTTGGTGCCATTTCTGGGTAAACAATGGCGGAGATGAAAAGAATGGTAATATGATTTGAATGAAGGCGAACTTTGCATGGTCAAGTATCCTAATTATGTGTACATCACACATGCTCATCGAAACCTTTAATGAGTCCAAGTGTCTCATAATTGTTTTAGCTAACTCCGTTTGCACCTGCACCTTAAAACCTGTGAATAAATTTTAGACCCGAAATGCCTATTTACGCGAAAGATAAACATACGAGGACTGTTTCAGAATTTCAGAACTCCGTGGATCTTCTACTATTTCGGTATATCAAAATAAATTTAAGTTATAACAAAATTCCATGAACCTCTGAAACATTCTCGTTTGTCGAGACATCCGTGATTTTACTTCAGGAAATGTTAATTGCACTTTTGTCACTAAATTAGCATATTATAGTGACCTGTTTGTACAACTAAGGATTCCGAGGGTATTTCCCGTATTCTTTCTTATATATTTCCTTATGTGGCATTATAAGGTTAATTAAGCACGATGTTGAGTATTTCCCCTTATTAAATATGTTTAAACATAGTTTTCTCTTGTAAAATTAAGCTAAAACGTATCGGGACTTAAATTTAATAAAACGTATATATATATATGATGACAACACATTCAGAAAAACCCAGCAATCTCTATGTACTCCGACTGTGTACATTTTTATATGCATGTACATATATGTGGAAAATTCGTGATCTGCTTTGACTGTCGAATCAATGTTATTGGAGCTGAAATATCCCATCATTTTCGATTACAAAGTGTAATATGTCTACTACCAGACGACCAATGCATCATTTGATGGCCATGTCTTATTTCTGTCTCGTACTGGGCCCGTTGTTTAGTATGTATTCGAATGGTATTTCCATAGTGAGAGAAGGTCAATGAAATGCCTTTTTTCTTCAAAGCATTTAGATTATTAGAGGCGAGTTCTCTTTTTTTTTTGTATTTCTTACTTTTATAATATTAATCTTAACAGGTTACAAATACTGGTAAAATGCAAGAATTCAAATTTGCCTTTTCCCTTTACTTATATTCATTTTTTTTCTCATAAACGTCTTGGACAAATATGCAATTTACTAAAAAAATAAATAAATAAATAAAATAAAAAGAGATACAAGCCATTCGGTCCAAGGACCCAACTGCCACAGTCCGGATTTTCCACACACAAAGCGATACAATTGTGTTGATTATTTTATCACGCTTAAATTCAAGAACGAGTCAGCGGGTTACCACTGAGTTAAATTTTAGTAAAATATTTTTTTAGGGGTGGGGAGAGAGATTCTCATTTATTCCAAGTAGAATGTTAAAGGAAACCCCAAATTTAAAGATTCATCATATTTCTCAAAAATTCTCAGAAAGCTTTTAAAGCAGTACATTAAATCTAAAAAAAATATTAAGAAGAAAATATACATATATAATTTCACAGCTTTGGGGTATTTTTTTGTACACAGTTTGGTCTTGACACATTGACAACGTAATGCATGTTTGGCATTATCTTCACCCGTATCTTATATATTATAAGTTACAAAATGAGATTAAATAATTTGAAAATGTAATTTTAATATGCTCTTAATGTATTTAGATAAGAAATATTTCTAATTCCTTAATGCCTTGTTATTTTCCAACAAAATTTAACGAAAAGTGATGTTCAACCATAAGCTAAATCTCTAAAATAAGCATGGTGGACACCTATTTTAAATTCATATAACTTTTAGTTATACCATGTAGTCTAAATTACTTACTAGTATAAGAAATAAAATATGTCCAACATAAACTTAAACATAATAAAACATCTTTATAAAGCAAACAACTTTATATTAGAAATAAAAAGAGAAAAGAATAATATATTTCTTCCAAGGGACACACACACACACACACACACACACACACACATATACATATATATATATATATATATATATATATATATATATGGCTAAATCCAATCCAATCTACTTCTATACTTTGTTTTTTTCCCCCTTGTCTTTAGTTTGTTGTGTTATATTTTCTGTGTGTGTATATATGTTCTTATCGTCTATTGTAGCTCTCTAAAAGCTTTTACTACTACTTTCTCGTGTTGAAGAGGCGAGTTTTATGGCGAGGTGGCCCTAACAGGATTCCGTATGTATAAAATCTACACGGTGTCTAGTCCATGTTGTTGATCGACGACCATAACACAAGGCTTTGTGCGAGTAAATCGGCTTCACCATCCCTTACCTTAACCCAATCCAATTGAATCCACAGCTGTGTTCGTCGAAATCAATCGGGTTTCGCTATTGGCTGCATTCCATCTACCAATTTCCACTTTATTCGGCCAAAATGGGATTTCATAGGAATTGTATACACACTAAATGAGATTTGCGAACCTGATACCTCGTCTAAGGGATTTATCACTCATACAATCGTATAAACGTAGATTTTTCTTCTTCCGTCTCATTTATTTCTCGTTTTCAGATAGAAAGTTGATGGATCAATGCTTAGTATATTAGCCTGAAAAACTGATGTCTTTCACCATAACAATCTGTCGGACCTTGGTGACATTGAACAACCTCGTCACTTGAGTGGTAAATACAGTCTGGTGCCCGAGCTATAAAGTCCTATTGAACTAAAACTTCTGTGGACACCTAACCAACGTCTAAGGTCCATCAATGATTCAATGGTCTCAACAGATGCCACTGGGACATTATAGTAGATAGCACTAGCTATCAAAAGTCCTCACATAGCAAAGGAACGTAGAGTAGGAAGGAATGGTTTTAGTAAGGGAGTAGAAAAGCGGATGATATTTTCAGTTAAATAAGTTGGGCTCAGATTGTAGACAGGGCACTGAAACCCAACAAATTGTTTTCGTGTCTAGGAAATTTCGCTCAAATTGTAGACTGCTCTAAAACATACTGGCAGTTTTCGACCACAAAATGCCTCTTTTCAGCTTAATGGCTAGGAGATACTACGGCGTAAAATTTCAGGGAGACAGTTTCAATTGTAGACGGAATCTCGACATGACAGCAAAATTGCGACCGTGTGAAATACTTTGCAAGCCATTAAATATCTTGATATATTCTTTAAGACAAACGTCATTATATTTTGCAATTTGATATTGTTTTAAGCTCAAGTTTTGTGACAACAATGCAAAGAAAAAAGACACACAATTATATGATGCGAAATAAATTGCATCTAAAAATCAATATATTTCGGTTTCGTTTTAGAAATAAAACCGAAATCAAAATACGTTGTAAAAGTAGATACCATGCTTCAAATAGCCACCATTTGAAAGAATTCGTATTAAGCAGCTATTTCTGTGTGTGTATGTTTTTTTTTTAAATCAGTTAATTGCAATGGACAGATGGAGAAAATAAAAAAACCAAATATTAATACAGTTTTATTTCTCGTCCAGACGTTGGATAATGGTACACGCCGGTGTTTTATTTGAAGTTTATAGCATTGTTTGGAACAAAAGGCTTTGCAGAGCCCACTTTCCTGAAATAAATAAGATTGAATGTCATACATATTATATTGGGAAGCCTTTCTAACAGGAAAAGAATGGCGGTCAAAATTATCCTGTTTAATGTAGTCCCGAGAGGATTTATGGGAAATGTTCTGGCGCGGTAAAGTGGATGGATAAAGGTGCACTTTATGCATGATATAACGAAAATTACTAGTTTACAATTACTACTACTACTTTTGCTACTACTTACTCCATCGCTGCTACTACTACCACAACAACGTTCACCATCGTTATCGACGCGACTGCTACTACTGCTGCAAGGCCTGCTCTTAACTTACGAGACCAATTTCTACAATTAAGTGTTTCCAAGTCTAACCTAGGAATTCTCAGTAATGAATACTTATTTTGCAAACGACATAGAGGGAATGTCTGAATTTAAACCAAAAAGGATAATAAATAAATAAAAATAAATAAATTTGAAAGACACTGCTACATCCCAGGACTGTCTGTGAGACACATATCGATCCATTCTGTTCCAATAGCAGGCTAGACAATAACCCCGGGCTGTAAATTTTCCATTATCCATAGTCTATCATTTTCAACAGTTTTATAATTCAATAACCGCAGCGTTTCAATCATCAAAACACGCTTGCAGTAGAAATCAATCTGGAGAACGAATCACGAAACGGTTGTAAGAAATTCACACTTAGTGAGTTTATAAGCTAGGAGTGTTATATGAGTATCGGTGTTTTAGGTGCAAATGACAGGTATACCGGTAGACCTGTCTTTCTTAAAAGGATATCAAAAACTTACCTGGTCTATATATCACCTTCACCACTTCTGAAAGTATGAGTATTTAAGTAAAGGCCAAAATCCCGATCGTTAACCTAGCTGAAGGGTAGATCCTATTAAATCGAGGACATATGCGATTCTTATGCGCAATGCACAAGGAGAAATGCAGCTAAAACAGCAAAACTCAACCAGATTTAATCCAGAAAGATTTAACCTCATCGACAGTATTTCAGTCATTTGGAGACGATGTCTGCTTGAGATAGATATAATTCTGCCACACTGTAGTTTCACGCCGTAAACATATGGCATGATACCACAACTACTCACATTATTCTGACACCGGGTCAACCAGTCCTTGAACTACCTTAATATGCTGAGCTTCAAAGCAAGGGAGATATACCAGCACCATTTTTACGCATCTGGTTTGCCGCGGTCGGGGATCGAACCCACGAAATCTCGATTCAAGAACGGACGCCCTGACCACTCGACCACTGGAACCGTTGACTGTAAAAATGGGGATAAAGTAAGAAGTTTTTGGAAAACGGCTATGAAACTGGGCTAAACTAAATAGTCTGCTTTAGGAAGGAAAACGTCTGTGATACTTGGGCTAACCTACAAAACTACGAAATCGACTGTGATATTGGGGCTAACCTACATAACTGGGCAAACGACTGTGATAATGGCGCTAACATAAATAACTAGGAAATCGACTGTGATACTGGGGCTAACCAACATAACTGGGCAAACTACTGTCATAATGGGGCTAACCTACATAACTGGGCAATCGACCGTGATACTGGGGCTAACCTTCATAACTGGGCAAACGACTGTGATAATGGGGCTAACATAAATAACTAGGAAATCGACTGTGATACTGGGGCTAACCTACATAACTGGGCAAACTAATGTCATAATGGGGCTAACCTACATAACTGGGCAATCGACCGTGATACTGGGGCTAATCTACATTACTGGACAGACGACTGTGATTTTGGGGATAACTTATATAAGTGGGCAAACGTCTGTGATATTGGGAATAATCTACATAAATGGGTAAACGACTGTGATACTTTTGATACCCTACGTAACTGGGCAAACGATTGTGATATTTGGGATAATCTACATAACTGGGTAAACGATCTGTGATATTTGGGGATAATCTACATAACTGGGTAAAAGTCTGTGATAAAAAAGGAAAAAAACTAACTACAAGCTGGGCAGGGAAATACCGTTTGGGAAAGTTACATAGTTAATTTGCTTTAGTATGGAAAACGACTCAGATACTGAAGCTAAATTTCCATTTTTTCCTCTTTTTTTCTACAAAACTTCAATCAGATTGCGCTGTCGAAAAATTAGCTCTTAATGAGATCTTTGACACAGTGGTTTAAAAGAGATCTGAGTTAAATCGCAGGTAACCAATAGCGTGACTTTCAGCACACTGAATGTGGCAGTGTTTAATGCCAATCCACCGTACCAGAGTTTGACGCTTTTCTACAGTAATATGATAACAATAAAACTTAATATTTAATCTCTTATTTCTATTCATTACATGTAAAGAATAAATATTTTGAAATATGCATATTGTCTTCATCGTTTATGCATTACAATACCAGGATGGTGTTTACACATCAATACGTTCAACTCAAAAGTGTAGTTTTGTTATTATATAAACGGCTGCGAGGCATGGTATATATCCCAGATATACAAATATAAATCCTGTTTTCAGAGCAGATATAAAAGTAAGTAAATGGTCAGAACATAAAATATTCAGGAATTTATGACTTCAGTAAAATCACATTTTCTCTTAGAAAAGCTTTCACAGATAAAATTAAATTCAGTTTTTTTTTTACATAAATAAATAAACGGTACGCATTTGTATCTATGGCATATACAAATACCTATAGACAATAAAATACATTACTGAGCAAAGCGATAAAAACACATAAAAATTTTTAAAATAAAATGGACATTTTATTCCAGTGCTTGTAAACAATCAGTGATCGATACCACAGTAACTTATCGATTGATCAAAGCCCTTTACCGTAAATCGATTAAACATTATAATCAGCTTATCCCAATCAAACCTAGATATATCGATATTGGCATCCTATCGTCATGAATCCGAACCTCGCGTAATACGAAACGGTGCATAACACCAGCGATCATGATCAACCAGAGCGTCTTCCTGTGGATTGTTTCCCACAGAGACAAACCCACTGAGAAGCTTTTCCCAAACCATGTTCATAATCGGTCAATCGGATTACAAGGTAGAGTGTCGTAGCCTCTCTAATCATGTTTGTTTGTCGCAATAATGACAACTTATGAACATAATATTCTATATTATTGAGCTGTTTTGGTCCTGGCATTAATAAGTTAAAGTTTTAGCCATGCAATATTTCCTTCTATAGCAAGAACAAGCTTAAAATTGTAATGGAAAAGCAAGCTAATATTATAAATGATGAAATACATTGTCAACTATCAGTAACAAACATAACCCACACCAGTTTCACAGCGATCCTGCTTAGTACAAAAATATGACCTCTATAGATGATTAATGCTGTCTCTGTATGAGACAAATACATACATCACATATTCACCAGCGCCCCGTGTCTCCGTGTCCGTCGCCCTATTCTGTCACCCACAACCGTGTTGTTGGACACGGACTCATTTATGGACGACAGACAAAATGAAGGACAAGCTTTCGATTGAGCAAACAAATAATAAGTAATTGAACTGGTACGACAACATCCAGATTTGTGCAACAAGAGATTTAATACTACAGGGACACTGAAAAAGCATCCTTGTAATTGTTTCAATATCTCTGTTATAGCAGCATGTTCACAAATAATTGGTAGAAATTAAAAAAAAAATAATCTAGTCTCCCTCGTTAATGTTGGCGAAGTCTTTGTGACATATAAACTCGGAAAGTGTAGGTCACATTGTACAAGAAATCACTATTTTCGTAAACGTAACTTCGACAAAATCGATTAAATATATACATGTAATACGATATCCCCGAAGCAGGTGCTTTCGGTACCAAGTGACACGTCCCGCAACATGGCGTATTCACCAGTTCAGGGTTGCGATTTTGTAAGTTCAGCCTATGAAGATACAGCGTCGGATATTCACGACTGCCTATCATAACTGTCAGCCGTTGGGATACTTGACCAGCACTTTATTGTTATAAGAATATTTGTAAGAGGTACGTCGAACAGTCAAAATGCTTCTTACATAAATGAGTACTCTTCAGTTGGAGATCTAAAATCTGTAAGCCCGTAAACGTTTGTCTAAGTGCAGTTTGTACGAAAGTTTCTGTTGGACCCCACTAACTAGTGGGGCTTCGAATAATGGTGCGGCTTTTAAATAATCGTTAACGAGCAAATGCTTAGTAATAAACCCACGGGCGATATATGGAGTAACGGAATGAGGCTTGTGGATTTCCGACGCTGATGAAGTGAATGTGATCAACCAAGAGTAGAAGATCTAAAAAAAAGGTTAATAAAGTTTCAATACTGTCTGTGCCTATGATGAAGACACCACCCATTCTTGTACGATCAGGGATGGTTGCACTGGGTAACCATTCGTCTGTAGATGGGTATTGGCAGATGTCATACACACATAGAGTTAACAATCAAATTCTTAGTCACTGATATGCCTTAGGACGATAGCAAGTAAGTACCCCAATGAAACGGTTAGAAAGTGTTGTTTTTTCCCTGACAGCCAATGATCATTTTTCAAAATATATTCATAGATGTATACAATCAAGCATGTGCATTATGAAATTCTTCGTCACTGAGTTCTAGTTCCTTATTATTGTACGTTCCAAAAGTAAGACAGTTTGTCATATTTCACACCCACAGCCAGTCTGTTTACGACAAGATGTAAGGCAGTTTGTCATATTTCACATCCACAACCAGTCTGTTTACGACAAGATGTAAAGCAGTTTCTCATAGTTCACATCCACAACCAGTCTGTTTACGACCAGATGCAGCACCCACCATTAAAACAGAGTATGCTCGTCCAACGTTAGAAAAGGAAGAAATGCAATAAGGGCCAGTACACATGCAGTCTCCGCCTCCGAATCTTGAGGACGGATACGGACGATGGGCTAGCATTAAATCTGTCAAGTGACGCGGATCACTTCATTATGTCACGACATGCGCGGGTCCAGACAATTATCAAGGGGGTGGGGCGGGGTGGGGGGTCCAACAGGGGTATGTTTTATCAAAATAAATAACAAACAGTTGAAACTAATTACATACTAAACAGTAACGAATGGTTTTGAAATAGATTAAATATTTACGAAAACAAGAATATAAATCAAGAGAATGAACAAGTACTGAAATAAAACGACATCGGCATGTGTTAAATTGATTAAATACATTAGTAAAAGTACACACGCCCTTAATACCGTCAAACTGTATTTAAAGTACATGTATTTAGTATTTTCTGAAGAAAGCCTGCCTAGTCCATTTGAATATGTAATACAATTTGGAGTCATGGGGATGTCAATCAAACTTTCACAGGTGGACAACCCTTATATGAAAGGATATAAAAAGTACATGTATATCAAGCTAAGCAATGCATGAAATTAATTCTGAAAATGATTTCATATCTTATTTTAATATATTGAAAAAGAAAAAAAAAAGTTTCAACGTTCCTATGGCCTTCATTGAAGTAACGTATATTCACAAATTGAAATGCTAACAAATTGGTGTCAATTATCAAACGAGACATATCTTTAAAATACCAAGATTATGGGAGATATTGTGAAGACTTTATAAAAACACGGATTTGATTTACAAACTTAAAATAGCTGATCTATTAACTTCCATTAAATATTATATAATTGCCGATTTTTTTAAAGTAAAGACAATTTATATGTAACCAAGCGAAACCGAATAATCTACCATTATTGTTTCCAGATCGCACAATAAACTGCACAACTTCTCCGCAGTAGTTACCTCCCCTGAAGACCGAGTCCACTTTTATAAAATAGGGAAAATTGTGGTCTAAAAATAGACATACGCCTGTTTCTTATATAGTTGTTATAAATTATATTGCCAAAGCAGCATTCCTAAATTGATATGGAAGTGTTAAATTTTCATAACTGTTACTTTTCATGTTTAAACTAAAAAAGAAACCTGTTGTATCAAGTAGAAAGATATATACAACCTGAAACTCCCATTTTAAATTGGAATATCCTAACTATCTTAAAAATAAACTAAACAAGCCAATGATAGCATTGAATTTAATCTGGCTTCATTTGCATATCAACATTTGATTGGTTGGAGAAGTAGGTCAAAACCGATTTTATACAGCTACGCCGAAAAAAATCGGCGTGACTAGTCGTTGAAAAAGCAAATAAGATTGAATTTTAATTAAGAAGGGCCTTTGCTGAAATTAATTTTCTTTTGCCCTCACGTCACTTCAAAAGTATTTTAGGCATTTTGGGACTTATTCTGGGCCGGCAAGAGCCGGCACGGTTCCTGATTCGGTTTTTAATTACTGAACAGTGTTGTGCGTTTCTACGTGCCCGTCTTTACATGATGCAATTTTGTAAAGGAAAAAAAATGTGTATGATATGTCTCTCGCCTTTTCTTGAAAGATTTCATAATGTTTTCCGATATTTAATATTCAGTTTAACGATTAAGGTTTTATCTGCGGAATATTTTATTGTACCTACACAAAATCAGGTATACACGGACTTGCCGTTTTTCGTACTGAAACTTTTCCTGCTAACAATAATAACAACATTTGAATAGAACACAGGTCATAAAACAAATTGCACAATATTATTATTTAAACAATTTGTATTACCAGTTAGATACTAGAAATGTAGATCATCGAATTACATAGTCCTGTTGTAATTCTGTTGAAATCACCTTCATCAGCAAATACGAAAACCATTAAGTACGAACGCCAGTTTTACATGCTGAAGACGTAAGAAGAAAAGTAAAACGGATATTACATCATTTCCCTGCAATGACTGAGAATCACGCCAACAACAATAAACATTCGGCCCGATTCTTTGACGCTTGCGTCAAAAGTTTTCTTGTGTTTTCATGAGACAGACGTAGTGCCGCCACATTGCGATCAGTCACATATTTCTGGCACTTTGTCAACCAGTCCCGGGACTCTCTTGTCTGACGAGAGTCTGTACAACTTTTAACGACTTTAGTGACCGGAGATTGAACCCATGACCTCCAGATTCCGAAGCTGCTGATCTAATCACCCAACCTGGGGTAAGTGCTTCAACACTGTTGTGACTGGTTGAAGTGAAGAGCTGATAGGATTGTGTATCAAAGTGTTAATATAAATCCACTTTTGTAAGTTGTGAGTTATTGTAACATGGTTATTAACCCTTTCCCTCATATAGACTCATTTTGACGCACTCAATAGGTACCACATAAAGCCTGATCTGCAGAAAACCACAGTTAAACCTTACCAAATTTAATTACAAAATCCTCATTTCCAGACCACTGAGGAGCAGCGAACAGCATAAAACCTGATCAGCCTGCGAGTAACTCGCAGGCTGATCAGGTTTTATGCTGTTCGCATAGGTCTTTTCATGGTGTCCTCTATCAGGGAAAGGGTTAAACAATAGGAGGACATCCGCAAGTTTCATAAACTCAGTATTTTCTCGCATGAAATTATACAGCATATGTATCCATTATTAAATCTTATTTTGAAGATTGATATATTTTGAGGCTCTCACCGTGGGGATTAGGAGTTAAATGTGTCAATTCGACCAGGTTTTGGTGTACATGCAATTGGGAAGCAGTTTGAAAACTCGTAAACTGTAATACAAACTACAGCAAAACTTCGATATTCCGAAGTCTGATGAGGAGAAAATCGGAAAATCGCAAGGTTCGTTATACCAAGAATGCTTCCCTTTATTTAGGTCTGTTTCTTTACACCGGAGCTTGGAATTTACACCGAATTAAGCATGATGCTATGGAAATCACTCCTCGGGAAATAATCGCAAGTTATCGGTCAGCGTTAAATAAATGTTTAAAAGTAAATGTATCTGAAATATTTTAAAGCGAAGACAGAGGTTGATGGCATAAAGATATTCAAATAATGTGTTTAAACAAGTGCACTACATCAATGTTTTTATTTTACTTGTATGAAAGAATTTAAGTGTATTTATATACAATGATTGTTTTTGCATTTTAGATTTGAAGCTGTAGTTCAATTTTTCCTAAAAAAAGGTCTTTATGATTTAAAACATTGATATGGACTATCAAATGCAAATAAATAAAACAAGAGAACAATGCAAATAATGGAAATTAATTATTCATATCCAAGATTGTAATTTGATTTATATTAAAACACCATACAAAAACACAACAACAACTACGCATATAAATATTTAATAATGTAAATTCAAAATTTTATCTCAGGCATTAACACTGTTCGTAATACTAGTACAGATCATAAACAACAAAATAAGTCACACGGGAGATAAACATGCTAAAATTGTTTTGGAAAATCTAACAAAAAAACCAAAGGTAAGGGATTTCTCTTTACCACGAAGCTACATTAAACTGAAACTGAAACTGTTTAATTTGGTTAAACGCCTATTTCTATGATGAATACATATTCAATGGCGTACATTGTATTGCATAAGATATAAAATCCATAAGACATATTTAAATATAATAACAGGAAAAATCATATAGTACACACGATTAAGTATCATGTATTAAATCTCCAAAATGACATTAACTGTTTTTAACATATTATAAACATGTATTTTTAAAAAATATATATACTATACTATCTAAATAATAAAATATGGTATTTATTCCAGTATAAAGTCAGTATGAATTATGAAAAGCACCGCAATCAAAAAAGGTTTGTAAAAGTCCTTAAAATAGTGGGTTTTCAACTGATGTCGACTGTCTGATGGTCAATGGAAGTTGATTCCAAAGACTTGGACCTACAGTACTAAAACTTCTGTCATAAAATGTTTTTCATTTGTTAATGGAACGACATATAACAATTCTGAGGATCGTAATCCCACTCTTTTTGGAGTTTGTTTGGTTAAAAGTTCACTGAGATAAAATGGAGCATTTCCCACAGAGCAGTTATACATAAAGAAAAGAATTTTATGTTTGCGGGCTTTGATTGGTAACCAGTGGAGATCAAAGAGGGCTTTCTTGGAACTTTCATATTTTCCACGTAGTAAGACTAGTTTGACACACATATTCTGGATACGTTGCATTTTATATAAGTCAGCATCTGCAGTTCCAAACAATATGGCATTGCAGTAATCCAGATGTGACATAACTAAAGAAAGAAGTAGAATTTTAGTAGCATCTTCAGTAAGATATTTACGGATATTTTTGACTCAAAAATAATTCAATAAAGCAGTTCTACACTTTGTTTTAATATGTTTTTGTTTTTTTAATTTTAGAGATTTGTCTAAGTAAGCGCCCAAATGTCTTATAGTGTCAACAGATTCGATTTTATCACCGGCAATGTCAATTTTTCTTGTACAGCATTTATTCAACTGCACCTTACTGCCAAACATTATGAGGTACCTAGGTATTCACATCTCTGTCTTTACTTTACAAGCCACTTTAACGTGCTATGTAATCTGGAATGTGAAAATACAAGTGCGGTAAAATTCATGATATTTGTCGTTTATATGACGGTAACTAAATGAAATGTTATCATAAGTTATTGCTATAATTTTAATAAAACCAATGATGACGACGGTGATGATAATGCGATGATGATAAAACTGAATTACCTTCTTTAACATTTGTAACCTTAATGTATTTTGTACTGTGCATTCTGCAGATACCGTCTCCGGTGCCCGATGGTTAAGTGAGGGTTCGATCCCCAACCGCGGCAAACCAAATCCGCAATAAATGGTACTCGTTCTCAGCATATACACACTCCCCCACCCAAACTCCACGTAGTAGTTACCTCCCCTTACATTTGTAGATAACCACTGCCACCACTGTGCCTGAGTTTGAATTATGTTTGTTTTTTGTATTTAACGTCCCATCGACAGTATTTCAGTCATTTTGAGACGATGTCTACTTGAGAAAGATATAGTGCTGCCACACTGCAGTATCACGCCGTAGACATGTGGCATGATACTATACCCAGTCACATTATCCTGACACCGGGCCAACCAGTCCTGCAACTACCCTTATATGTTGAGCGCCAAGCGAGGGAGCTATAACAGCACCAATATTTTACGACTTTGGTATGTCGCGGTCGGGGATCGAACCCACGACGTCCCGCTTCCGAGCCGCACGCTCTAACCACTCGGCCACCGGGGACGGTGAGTTAATTAAACCATGTAATTACCCGTGTGACAGTAAAAGATGCTCTCTCTATTTCTATGAAATATTCTTACTTGTTTCTATTATTTACCTTTTTCATTATTATGAATGCTATTTAAAGGAAATAACACTAAACTGATATGGTTTAAAATTAAAACTGAAAAAAATAAATCCGCCATAATCGGCCGAAGCAGTGGTTACTGTACTTATCTAGAGTGGAGTTTGAAGCACATAAGGGAGATTCAGGACTGGCTGACCCAGTGTCAGGATAATCAAGTCTCATATTTCATGTCTCGTGTTTACTGCGTGATACTGCAGTTTGGTATAACTGTATATGTCTTATGTAAAATTATTTGAAAAACTGTCGTTGGGACGTTAAACCTGGACTGACAAATAAAAAAAATTCTCTGAAGAAAGAAAACTATCGCCATTATGTTATGATTGTGAGTAGCTAACTTCAATATAAATAAAAATCTTATTTAAAAAATAAAATTTATTCATTTTTTTTTCTGGAAGATGCTGTTTTATTTCATCTCAAAGCTTCATCAGAATACAATTTTCAAAGTTCGACCGATGAAATCCACAGGGGTAGGGCATATACTATTACTACCCCCCCCCGACACACACACACCAAAAATATATATGTATATATGGGGGGTGGGGGGTGGTAGTAATAGAAACGTTATGATAGGTATGTATACCATGTAATTCTCTTTCCTATATATATATATATATATATATATATATATGCCGAACCCATGTGGATGAAATAAGATAGCATCTTTCCATAATCGATAGAAATATCCTCCATGTATTTGTCATCACACTGACTGCAATCAAAAACGCGCAGGTAAAGCATGGAGAACGTATCACATTCATTTGACTGAGAAAGCAATTTAACCCTTTCCCTCATAGAGGACACCATGTATAGACCTATGCGAACAGCATAAAACCAGATCAGCCTGCGAGTAACTCGCAGGCTGATCAGGTTATATGATGTTCGCTGCTCCTCAATGGTCTGGAAATGAGGATTTTGTAATTAAATTTGGTAAGGTTTAACTGTGGTTTTCTGCAGATCAGGCTTTATGTGGTACCTATTGAGTGCGTCAATATGAGTCTATATGAGGGAAAGGGCTTCTAAACTTATACCTTTTTTCATTCTCTATCTCAGTTATATATATACCGTATATGTACATAATCATATGCCGGTATATATACACATGAATGACAAAAATGACTTTTTTTTTTTGTAATAAGAGTATAATTTTGTGCTTTTCTGAACAAAACGACAATTAATTTTCCATCTTGAGTGTCCTTGTTAGCGAACATATTTTGGTCATATTATTTCAGTCTGATACATAGTACATTCTCTACAGACTTTTTTTACATACAACTAAATACATTTATAAACACACACACACACACACACACACACACACACGAATAAAAAACATATATAATAAGAAAGAAGGTAACTTTTTCCGTTGAAAACGTACATCCCGTCGTTTCGAGTGCCGTAACTCCTTTGAAAATTGGCGACGTGTACCTGTTCGAATGTCTGTCATGTTTCTCCACGTCACGTTACCTTATATGTCCCTGATACTGGAAGTATGTCCCCTAATTTATTTGACGATTCAATGTCAATCAGATTCGCATACGATTTGAAATACATTTGTTGTTACTTGTGAATAATTAGTTTCAGTTTAATGTAATTGATTGAAAGAAATAGAATATGATAACAGATAAAAAGAAAAGGAAAAGATAGAAAAAAATGGAAAAACAACAACAACAACAATAACAATAACAACAACAACAACAACAATAGATTAATGAATCTGGATTTTTCATTTTGACAATCGAAAATTTGCGGAAGGATGTTGAAATTTAGGTCCAGCATATAACAAGCTTAGCCCCAATCTAAGATTGGCCCAGATTTTGAATCAGGTTGAGCCCTATACAAACACTCCTGTAAGACATCCTGCTGACAAACATTCTGACCAAGTTTCATGCGCAATCTGCATTGATATCAAGAATATAACACCTTAAGACAAACTTGAAAATGTGACATAATGACCTAGGGAATCCCACTCTCACATGTTTTCATTCAGAGGAACATTCCAACCAAGTGTTTCATGATGATCAATTCAGAACTGTAAAACTGTAGTCCAGAATAGAAAACTAATAATGTAAATTGTAAACAACGTCCGCCCGTCAGTCTATTTGTCGAATACGAATATTCTCTCTCTCTCTCCTTTTCTCTCATTCTCTCTCTCAGGAAAAAAAACATGGTTCAAATGGAAAAAAAGTTAATAAATTTGAATGTTAATGAAAAAGTATCCATTTATCACTGATACGTGCTAATTATATTTCCAAGCTGAATGCTATTTGGATTTTATCATATTTTTAAGATTTTGATTCTAATATGATCACTTAAATTTACTAGTATAGGACAACGGAGCTTCTGTTTTTATTTTTGTCTCACTGACTTTTAATACCGTGGCATACAAAATATTATTTCTGTTTTGTTTCTAAAGGGAACGTATATCACTCCATAAGTGTTTTATATATTGACATTTCACGCGACAATTAATGTCTTAATGTTCTTAGCGGACAAATATTGCAGAGACTAGATTTTTTCAAATCTTCATCTTTAATTAATTTTCTATGCATGATATATTTGTACTGAAAGCTTCTAAGATGTGTGCCATCGGCTATTTTTAGAGGGTAATGCAAGCTCTAATTTCAAATCAATATTCTCACCGCTTAATGTATTGCTCCAGTTAACCGCTATCGTGTTTATTCAAGTTGGATATCATAAATAAATTTGTTTTGATAATATCTTTGGCCGTCCCCTGTTTGTTTTCTTTTGGCTAAATGTATTATTTTTCAATAGTAAGTAATATTAATCGTGTGTCTTATTCTGTTTTTATCACTAATTTCATTTTCAATTCAAGATGAAAGTCTGCGATAACAACTTAAAAAATACAAAAAAAAAAACAACAAAAAAAAAAAAAAAAAAAAAACTGCAATACCCTTTCCCAATTTATAAAGCTAACGATAAAATATAAAGATACAGTTAATGAAATAAAAAATGGCATTTCCATATTAGATCCATTTTCCCCTGCTTTGATTTTCAGTCTCTGTATCGACTAGGGAACATCTCATGTTATTAATATCATGCCTCTGTTCTTTATGTAGAAAATATGTATAGTTCGACCCATAAATGTGGCCCTATCTGTTATCCTAATATTGATTCACAGCAGACATACTTACTCATAATATTTACGCAAAATATAGATCGATCCAGAGAGAATACCTGGCCCCTGAGGCGTGTGGTTAGAGCGTCCGCCCCGGTATCGAGAGGTCGTGGGTTCTATCCTCGGCTGCGACATACTAAGTCGTAAAAATGATACTGGTATACATGTAGTTGCCTAGCCTGGCGCTCAGCATATAAGGATAATTCTATGGCGATTTGACCCTTTGTCAGGGTTATGTGACCGCGTGTGGTATCATGCCACATGTCTACGGCGTGATACTGCAGTGTGGCAGCACTATATCTGTCTCAAGTAGACATCGTCTCCAAATGACTGAAATACTGTCCGATGTTAAGCCCAACAAACACAAGAGAGAAAGATCATAAACTTTCGTGAGGGACTTATTTCAAGGACTTCGTAGATGTTTTTCTTTCTTCATTTTTAAACCATGAATATAAATCTCACAGAGACTGTCCAATTAGTAGATTATACATGTACCTTTTCTATGACTCGAATCCACTGACTCGAATCCACGAATATATTTACCCTTGAAATTGACCTTATTACTTTTATGAACTTATGACTTTACAGTATGACTTTGCAATGAGATCTCGGCAGAGTTCGATATATTTGTTAAACTGTAGACAGAGTTACGGGGAAAGGAAAATCCGATGGGATTTGAAATCAGGAGATTTCTATTCATCATACCATAATTTAAATGGTTACCGGTATATATGTTGTTTTGAAGACATTTGAAATCTTGAGAGATTTGAACGATGATCAGTGAATCTATTTTATATCGTTTTATCTATGTTTTCACTTGCTGAAGAAAACTCTCTTTTTAAAAAAATGATATACTTTTATATCAGATATTTTAAGCACTCAGATAAACAACCATACGAAATATTATTTGCAAAAGTATTATTTGATTTTACCAAAATTTTTCAATAGATAAATCATGTCATTTTGATAAACTAGACACAATTTATGACTAGCATTTGTCATCTTCTTTTCCTCCTTTTTTAAGATTTTAATGGTCCCTCTTTTTGATTTATGACACAAATGTTTCAACTTATATACAACTAAACAGACTATTGCTGTTATTGTATCTTGGCCTTCAAAAATACTGATAAGGCATTATGTAGGTAAGGGAAACAACCGTATATTTTACTCCACGAGAGCCTCAGGAGTAGCACCCCTGTTTGCAGGAGGCGAGTGGTTTGTTCGTCCGTCTCTCTGTCTATCCGTACCACCGATTGTCCCTCCGAAGTCATATCTAAGAAACCGTCGGACGCGTTTGTTAAAACCTATTTCAATTCATGCGCCGATGCACGTTAAAAATAAATAATGCTGATTAAAAAAATATATATGTAGGAATGTATAGATGAACGTAGTAAGATGATGAGGACTATATTTCCTAACCTGGTGTGATTTTATTCCAGTTTTACTGAAAATAAAAGAAAACGTATGTAAATGAGATTAACCATTCGCTTGAGAAATGTATACGGTTTTACTTAATGATGTTTATTGTAGCTATGGCTTGATATGATGATGACGATGATTATAAAGACGATGATGATGTGATGATGGTGACGTCGACAGTTATGGCTAAGCTGATGTGGTGCCACTGATGATGCTATCATTCAGTGTACTTGAACGACTATAACACGTGTCATAGTGTTCATGTTTGTATGTGACGAGATGATGATGATGATGATGATGATGATTCCTATAACCATGATCATCATTACTGATACATGCTGTTTGCAGTATATATGTACATGTTCTCTCTCTCACTCTTCCACTCTGTGTGTGTGTGTGTGTGTGTATGCTAATGTGCGTGCATTTATATATGTATATAATTACGTTTTACTGCGTTGATGCTCATCATATTGGGAGAGGGGATACACGAAACAAAGAGTTTGATCAGGTAGGCGTCAGTCACACCAGAGTTACTGTCCTTGATCTGCTTGTTATATCTCCAGAATAATTCCTAAGAAACCAATGTTTATCGTATTATGATACGAGTTAAGTGCTCTTGAATATGTAATGAGGTCAGAATTATATCAGTTCCACAAGTCTGCTCTCTAAATTCAAAACTTACGACAAGACATGAGGTCCATTTTCGAGGGAAACGTTTACGACGTGATTGCAAATGAACATAACCATAAAATAAGCATATGCATAACCTCATATATATGTGTATGATGAATTGGGCTATTTGTGGTAACATTAAATGACACATATTCCTTGTTCAATCGTCTGTTTTCAGCGACAAAACAGACTTCTTCTTTTCGAGATATTGAATCGTTTATTCTTGATTTTTTAGCATTTCATTTATAAAGTAAAATCAATGATATTGTCATACATTTTTTACACTGTTTTCATTAGATCTGTTTGTAGCTATTGCAACCATAATCAAATCGAAAAATACCCCCATCATCTCCTTATATTAAGATTTCATAATGGACACTTTTTTCTGCGACTTTGGAGATTTCTCAGATTTTCGGATCAGACAGACATACAGAAATCAACGACTTGCCCTAGGGTGACGTGCGAATTTCTTTTCTGTTTAACGCATTGGACGTTGTCCGAAGTTGATAGTTGGTGCAAAAGGTTGCGGGTATTAATAAACGAGTTGATTAATATTTTTGTGTCGGATTTGGCGCCATTACTAAACAACACTATGTATATTCAGAGTATCACGGTTATTCAGTATCCATTCAGTAGTTGTTTTATTTGTGTTTAAAAATCATTAAAATTGTACAGTTTGCGAGAATTTATGGTGAATCCATCAAAATTGGATAAATCTAAAAATAGTAACATTTCTGCGGAGCACCGTTTGGTATAGCGAGTTATTCGTATTTCGAAATACGTCTATTCTTCTGGGGGAACCTTGCAACCACATTAAATAATTCTTTAAAGCAACGAAATCGGTTTTATGCCCCCCCCCTCCCCAATTCAACTACACGGGTCCTATTATTTATATTTGAGAGTTGTCATTTTTTTTTCGAATCTATGTTGTGTGGCGTTTATACGAACGCTCGGAAGGAAGACGCTGTTGTCTGGTTTGCTTTCACATATTCATACAGCATAAGGTGCACGTGAAAAGCATGGTATGGTTAAAGTTAAACCTGTGCACTTTGCCACTATACCATTAGTGTCTTCGATTTGTGATGTTATTTGTTTATTCAATTCGTTTGTCAATCCTGTAAAATTCGTTTAATTCTGTTAATTCAGGTCGCAATAAAACTATTATTGTTCACAGTAATTGAAAGTTTCCATTAAAAAGATTATCGGACTACCGGTATATTCCAAAGATGAAACTATTATTCTTCCCTGTGAAATTAAAAACACACACACCTTTAATCATGTAACAGCAATGAGCCCTTTCTTACTTTATATTCTACATTTTGTGTGTTAAACTTGGCTTATTTTATTTTATTTTAATTATTTAACGCCATTTTATGCCATCAAAGGCTAACAGATGGCCAGTTCACCCAACCACAGTTTTCCGGGATTCTGATAGTACTGTAACTTTAGCACGTATCTCTGTAGTTAACTAAGTACAGCGGTGGAATACGAATTATCATCAGAAAGAAATTGCAAGTCATTCATCACGGAGACCGTGCCCAACCCCAGTGCATGGGGGATCGAACCCACAACCCTCGGCTTCACAGCCAAGCGCCACTAAAGCCGGTTTATTCATGTGAAACCAATGGTCCCTATCCTGTGGTTGGACACTGGGCTATGATATTCAGACGAATCCAAACAGTTAAACATTTCCGCGATTTCGCAGGACTTTTTTCTAGTCAATACAATCAAGGCGTAGACGAACCCAAAGAACTGACTTTACATTTACCGGAGGTGACCGTTACACGCACAGTATCTTGGAGTTAGCTTTAAGAAAAGAACAACTTTTCGTGCAACGTTGACGCATTATCTAATGGTGGAGGGCGGCCGTTTATTTAAACACGAATTTAAATGCGAAGACTATATTACCACAAACTTATCCAAATACGAACGATCGCTTATATGTAATATTGTCTCTCCATATAGAGACAGGACGCTATGAAGGAGAGACCGTAGAATCAAGATTATGTAGATTCTGCTTAGCCAACGCAATAGAGAACACTTTCTTTAGATTATAATAATTATGAGGAGAGAGATACTGCCGAACTTAAATCTTTCTCTTGTTTCATCAACAGCTGATCGAGTGAAAACAATTCTGACGGTTTACCCAGGGAAATCTGTCAAACTTATTGTTAGATCTTTCTTATATCGAATATGAATCATGTATAAATGAACCCTTAAATCATCAGACAAAAATGCAACATATTTTCATATCGTATGCCATTATTACTGTTATTGATTTGAGTACCGAATTCCTTGGTGACAAATAGTTCGGGCCGCCGTGGCCGAGCGGTTACAGTCGTGGACTACAAATCTCTCAGCCCCTCACCGCTATGGGTTAGAATCCCGGTAGGGACTTCGGATTTTTCATGTGAGGAAGCCTTCCAGCTGGCTTGCGGTAGGTCGGTGGTTCAACCCGGGTACCTCTGTGTACTCGGCGTCTTCCTCCACCTGTAATCAGCTGGACGTCGCTATATGATTGAAATACTATCGCAGCGACGGTAAACCCCAATACAACAACAACAACAACAACAACAAATAGGTCCACTGGGCCGGGTGCTACTTTTGAAACATGTTAAATTGTTTTTATTGTATTCTTTGATCGTATTGTATGCATATGTCACAATAACAATCTACTACTACTACTACAGAAGGACAGAGGTGAATTTAATGCCTCCTCGGGGGAATCACCTATAAGGGGACAGTTTGATATATCAGAAGGTGATCTGGATTTCGAATCTTATTTACTGTATCCCTGGGAACATTGAGAGTGGTTGTTCATATTCTGGTAGTTTGTTAAGCAACCGGCGCCGATTCCACTACCATTACTTGAAAGGTAATATGTATTACATGAATTCTTAAAGCAAATAGACTCGTTTTAACCCTTTACCTTATATAGACTCATTTTGAGCAAACTCCACACAGTGATCTCCCTTGCAACTGTAAGGGGAGGTAACTATTGCGCGGAGTTTGCAATTTTGAGGTGGCAAACCCATATCAGATAGTTCCTATATAGAAGCTGATTGATCAGGGTCTCCTCTGTTTGCGCATACAATCATCTAGCCGAGTTTCTTTACTGTCATCTTTGGCAAAGTAAAAATCCATTATTTCATAAACCATTTAATGAACAGTCAATTTTCATCCATCAAATCATAAATTTGTATATGAATATTCATAAGGAAAAGGGTTAAGAAGTATTCAAGTACATGACGAAGATGACATTTATCACCTTAATGACTATCAATATTTGTTAATAAATTAAATAGCTGGGTATTTTTTATTTGAGAAACAAGCATGGTGAAATACGCTTCTAAGTATTTAAGTTTTGCTTAGAGCTGACTATACATGTACAGTAGTTGGTTGAATTCGAGCCTGGTCGTATTGTCCAAGAAACATATAAATAAAAAAAAATGAATGAATGTGAATTAAGGACCACTCAATAGGGAAAATAATAATGTATAACATGAAAATATAATTTTGAAAAGATGATCGAAATCTATAGATTCAGCAGTATATCTTGTTACGGGGTCAGAAGTCATAACATCAGATGTCCTCTAAGAACGATTCTTGCACTTCCCGACAGCTCCACGCGATCCCCGACGATGGATAGCAGCATGTCCCCGCCTCTTCGAGAGCACTGTCGGGCTGTAAAATTCAAACCACGGTGTACATAGAGACGTTTGTTTGTTTGGTTTAACGTCCCACCGGCAGTATTTCAATCATTTGGAGGCTACTGTCTACCTGAGACAGATATAGTCCTGCCACAAATCAGTATCACGCCGTAGACCTGTGGTATGATACCACACCCAGTTAGATTCTCCTTACACCGGTCCTGGTACTATCCTTGGCTTTGTTCGAGCGCTTACTATAGTGACTATAGTTATGTCATTCACCACCCAAACTCGGTATGACGCCTTTTCTCAACTATAGTTCAAGTGATTCCTCTTTTACAGTAGGGATTGAACCCCGTACTCAAACAAAATATGTACTCAAGTAATTGGACAATCCTAATAAAGGTCACTTCAATTTAAGAATGGTTAAATACTTCTTATTCTAGGGAAAAATCGCCGGTCGAACACATTTTGCACAACCTGTGACATATTCTTTTTTCTCATTGAATAGGATTTTTTTTCCGTATTGATAAATAATGAATCCGAAACAGGGAACAGCTGTATTAACTGCGGACGATAGTTCATCACCGACAAGCAACTACACATGCGCAGAGGCTTACGTGCGACTGAACTTTAGTGCGCTCGAACGAGTGAGCGCCAAGCCAGGAAGCTATACAGGTACCATTCTTTACTTGGCCACCGGGGATGGTCAGTTTCAGGTTTTTCACGTGATATGAAATTTAAAGCGGACAATAAGTATAGGTTAGTTCATAGTATCCTTTAATTACACGATATCCCCCGTGAGTATATCGTTTAGTTAAATGCAACTATGAACTAAGCTATTTAGTACATGTCATTTTCCTTCCACTAGTGACAAAACTTCACAAAAGTGTGAGATATGTAGTTGCATAGTCCACACTTATTGGTTTTTACAAAAGTGTTGGTTAAGGTGATTATAAACAAATACCAGCACTTGATTGGACGAGAGGAAAATGCCATGTGCTAAACGACTCACAAACCTTACCGGATATGACAGGATGCTTACATTAGTAATCAGCTATATTGTAATAGAAATGGCAATGGATAATTATAAAAAACAAACGTGTTTGTTGGTCTCCACAAACTTCACATTCTAATTTTATTCATCCGAAGAA
Source organism: Solen grandis (assembly GCA_021229015.1). NCBI lineage: Eukaryota > Metazoa > Mollusca > Bivalvia > Adapedonta > Solenidae > Solen > Solen grandis. Next base: position 28,544,765 of record CM037778.1, read on the forward strand.
AGTTTTTATATCATGATTCAACAATAAATAACCATGGGCTCGAGGCAATGGAAAACGGGCGCCATTAAAGCTGTACCGAGAAATTACAGCATATGAGTGCAGCACCATTAAACATGCATAAATATTACTTACTGTCCATTTTAAATGAATAATATATAAACCCAAAGCAGACTGACCGGAAGGTAGATATGGGCGTATATCTATACGAAATTAAGCTTGGAGATTTCCGAGGCATAAATGAGGTGAAAAAGTATTTTAATCAGAACGTGGCATACAATAATGTATACAGTACAAGTACATTCAATTTATATTCAAAGTTCACACTGATAGCGCGGAAAGCAAAGTGGAAGAGCACTCTCTCCCCAATAGTGGTTACAGGTTCGGTTCTCGGCCACGCACGTGAAATTGTATACTGGTCACCAGTTTAAGCACGTGCTTTTTTCTCCGGGGTTCTTCTGATTCCGTCGTCATAAGTGACCATATGCGCTTTCACAACGTGTGATTTTCTTTTAATTTATTCCGAGATAAAGTTCAATATTTACCGTGAAAAGACGATTTCTGTAGATGTTTTCTCCAGTAGTCTGCAAGAACTGTATGCGCCGACCCTGGGCATAAACAAAGTATGTTTCATATAAATATAAACCCCAAAAACGCTGTTATGATTCTGAACAAAACTGTTGTAAAATAAATGAAACGGTGCGTTTCATAAAGTTCGTCGGATTTTTTGAGTTTTGCCTTTGTTATTTCAAATTACTACGCGTGGTTTCGCTGGTCAGCAAGTAGCTAATCAATATTCATGAAAACGAAGTTTTGCGTTATATACATCATCCATACTTAAATACAGGCCTACCTTAGATTGACAAAAGCAGAAGTTAGGAGTATAAATTTAGTTGAATGTCTGATGTTCATCATAATTCAAGAAATCGGGAAAATAAGAGCAGACAGTGAAATACCGGTGACAGGATCCTCCGGGATTCCATTCCAGGGGGCGAAGTATCTCGACACAAAGTCGTATGGTTCATCAGATGTTGACCTCATTTCCGAGCTGCCCTTTAAAGTTACAATAACGCCCTTCACGTGACCGCTTACGTCACTGGCTTGAAGGGATCGAGTGTCAGGGCACAGGGCTTCAAGGGCTGATCTAAATATATAATGTTATTATCCATTTTAAGGCAAACCTAATGATATAGTACAAACAATTTATCTCTTTAGGAGCTTTATTCTTCAATTGTCTTCCTATACATGTAATCGACAAATAATTATTTAGTTATTTCTAATGATTAATGTTCAAAGAACCGAATTTTATATCTTTATGCAGTTACTTTTATTTTCCTTTAAATATCCTTTGTAAAATTATAAGGTGGGACAAAAAATAGGTCCGAGCTAATTTAATTTTTACTGCAATTAATCAACCGATGCTTTTAAAATACTAAGAGGGCTGTACATAGCGTTCTGTCCTTACTTTTCAATGTGTAGCTTTCTCGTAATCATATTATTTTTATAGTCAAAGTCTCAAACGGAAAACCCCAGGACTGATAAGGCAATGCACACACTACCTTGACATATTATCTTTTAATCGTAGAACCAACTTTTTCGTGGTAGATGAGTATTCCACGTCAGTAACCAATTCAGGATCGCATATTTCCTACAAGACAGAAAGAAACACCACAAATGACCCAATCATTGAACATATAAAGATGCGACTTTATGTTTTAGAGAGACATCAAACATTCCTCTCCAGGAACTAATGTAATAACAGTCGGGTCGCTTGTCACCGACGGGTTTGAGGCACACTAGACGTCAACATCACCACCGACAAAACATTACATCAATAAATACAGCGTAATTACATTATACATGTACTGTTGTGTAAACGGTGATATGTGGGCAGACATAGTTATCCAGCACATATTATTATTTCAATGATTTATATGTGAAATAATCGAGCATGAGATTCATATTAGAATGAACATTTGTTTTTAAATTTTATATATTTAGACTTTTAAGTTATAAACGCAACCCCTTGACTTTGAACATAAGGATTGCTCGGGTGAGATCCACTACACGCCATGACCTTACCTTAATAAGTGGAGTATAGTCGGATTTGGTCCGTGGTTCCGTGGGGTTGAGGGGAAAGTCAAGGGTAATAAGACGGCCGCTCTTCTTGGCAATCAGTGGCCCGGATTTGGTATGGAATGTGATAGCGTCGCTTCGATTGTCTGTTAAGAAAAAAAAATGTCAGGGAATTTTATATCAGCAAAATCGCTTCCACCATGAGCGGTAGTCTTCTAGTGCCAACCAATAAAGGTACTTGACGTATTACATATATTGTGTATGTCTATATTGTAAGAGCGGACAGAACGCCCGCTTCGTAACCGAAATGTGGATTCGATCGCCGGTCTCGACATACCACAATCACTTACTGGCACTCAGAATGTAGTCTTTGTTCTAGTTCACATGGTGTAAGGACATCTAAGCAGGGCAGGACAATTTCGTGTGGACATATCCCCCAAAATGACAGAAAACTGTTGATGATGAATTAAAAAGCAAGCTAGTTTAAACTTATTTATTTTACATGGATTGGGAAACAAGTTCTTATACTTATACTAATCCCTCTCGACGGTTCCTGGGTTGGACCAGTACTTTGCGACTGGGAAGGTCACGAAGAATTCTTGCCTCCAACGGGGTTCGAACCCACAACCTTCGGATCCATAATCGGATACGCGCAGGCAGGGAACAAACATAACGGTATTTATATTGCTGACACTTCTATGAAGAAAAAGGTGTTATTGCCTGTTCATACAGAGTTTGCCATGTTTAGACATAAAAAACAATCAGAGCAGCTTACTACAGCACTGGAAAAGAGTGGCGGCCGACGCTAGTGTGGCATGTCCACACAGAGGGACCTCGTTTGTCGGGGTGAACCAGCGGAGGTTAAACTCAGAGTCTGAAAGTAGGTAACATGCTTAAGTTACTTGAAAATATTTTGTGTATATCTTTTTGTACAATACATGTATACCCATAATCGTCCTCGGTGGGTACATGTACTATCTTGCGAGTATAATCATAGCGCTGAAAGACTGTCAATAAAAATGTGTTTATATCTACACGGAACTTAGGAAAACCCATTTAGTTTTTTTTTATTCTTAAGTAAGTCAATCGCATTACATTGAAACGCTACTGAGCGGGAATTAAAAATGGTTGCGGTAATTATGCCAATTAACAATGCGTGCTTTCGACTTACAGCTACGTGAGCTACGTAAGACGCCAATCTTAATATAACTGGAATACTAAAACTGAAAAAAGTATCACCCTTGTCATCATCAAACCTACCCCGGGAGAAGCTGCCGTCTACTGTCATCTGCTGTATATACGCGGTCTCTGACAGGTTCATCTCCATGGCAATGCTCTGTAGTACATCCTCCCCAAAAACCTAGCGTAAATAAATAAACAAATCAACAAATAAAGCCATCATATATAGATTGCTTTTTTTTATTTAGGTAATCATCGATTCATTATTACAGTATGAAACTTGTTTTAAACTACTTCTTCCGACAGACATTATCACACGATAAGATATGTACATACCGATTTGTCCCGTGTGACGGCATTATTTCAATGTCCTGTATTGTAAACAGTAAATAAATAGCGGCATTCCATATACATAGGTTATAGCTGTTGAATGAATGTGTTAAATACCAAAATCTTTTTGTTTTTATTGCGGCATTCATACGATGATTAAATTTGTATAAACTGTATTTAAGTCTGTGTTGCGTTATGTAAAGTAATGTCTGCCTTACATTGTGGATATCTACAAAACAAACAAACAAACAACAACAACATGAAAAGTGCCGATTACAAATAGATCTATTCGATCTTTTGATCCATATGTATATTTTTTTCTAATAGACATAATTCAAATATTTCTTAAAACAGTAGAAAAACATAGAAAAAAGGAGCCTTTGGATCGTACTCAGGATCAAAGGTTGTGGGTTCAAACACCCAGAGGAAGAATTACGTCATATCAGAACATTAACTTGTACAGTTCTGCTTTATAATATGATTGTAAAAAATATACCTGTAACCATGCAACGCTGTACTAACTAAAACCAAATAACGTGTCACTGAACCGTATGAAAAGTATAAAGTAACATATGCTTACAAAGTCCGTCGGCAGAAGGCAAACTGCTGCCGGATTTCCACGGAAAGGTTCGTCGGTAAATGCATCCACTGTGTACACAGCGATATTTGTTTCCGCCATTTTGAAGCATGACCTTGAAGAACTGGCGCGGTGCAGTGCAGACCGGATGATAAGCTCACGATATAGAATGCTAGTTTATCAGCAACATAAATTTGACTTCGACCATATTTGACCCTTAACTAGTTTCATCCATGATTGTGTGCACAGTTGATTTTATACTGTATAGCGGGTTATTTCTGCGGGGCAAAAATTTCGCGTAAACAAGAGCGTTTTGTATTGGCGATGCTAAATATTGGCGGAAATTACACTGAGCGCCAAATTTTAACCTCCAGGTAAAAGATGGTCAAAGGTACATACCTCTGTCTGTCTGAGTCGTATACGCTACCTGTATGATAATTGACGATTATCGGATTATATAAATAACGTGAAATCAGAACGAGAGGGCAAGTATAAGTAGGTGTAAATGTTTGTAAAGGTGATAAGGTAAATGTGTTTGATTACTTGAAAAAATAATACAACTGTAATTGATTTGTATTCAGTTAATAATAAAAAATACCCGTGTTTGTATACGAGTTGTGTTTTGAGCGATGTTCAGTACCTGCACTGTTGCATTTGAGATATTGCATGGTTTTGAAACTGTGGGATTCGTATCATGGATAAGTGGTGGAAACGTGGAAATTTTGAGATAAAAAAGCCACCATTAATATTATTACCAGATCCAACTAAAATTGCTGATTTAAATGTAGCCAGTGCAGTAACGGCAGCAAATGACAGTGTTTCGAAGGAATTAGAACCGTCCGGCTCGACTTCCAGTGGCAGAAAACGACATAGATCAGGGCAATATATAACTTATTCGCCAGAGGTTAGGTTGCGAATCGCCAAACATTGTATAGACAATGGTCCAAAGAAAACTGCTAGGAAATTTACAGCAGAGCTGGGATGTCCAGTCAACGAAAGTACAGTGCGTAACATAAAGAAGTCGTATATGTCGAGCCCGAAGAGGGAGTTGTATTAGCGGTGTTTGTATATGGCGCATTTTCATTTTCCGCCAATAAAGCCAAAATAAAACCCCCGCAGATAATACCCGCTATACAGTATCTGGCCTACAGACTGACCATGGTTGTGGAGTGTCAGGAAGTCTTTATATGATACATAAATGTTTATTGTATTGCGATTCCCAGAACAATGTAGATAACTATTGTAGCTAAGTATGGTAAAGGATATATTCTAAGATGGTAAGAGTTATCTTTCGTGAAGCACTTTGATTAAAAAAATATCCTATATCATTTAAAATCGGTACAACCGAGGGGTATGGCTGGCTTACATTCATCTCATTTAATTTTCAGTACACCATAACATATAAAATCAAATAATTATGGTGGCTGATTTCTGCCATTTCGTGTTGTCGTGTCTACGCCCCGAAAGGCGAAAGGCGAAATAACGAAAACATGCCATATTGTCGTTATTTCGCCTGTCGCCTTTCGGGGCGAAGACACGACAACACGAAACATGTCAGGCGAAATAACGAAATTTTAACAGGCGAAAGGACGAAAAGTTTCGCCTTTGAATGTTTCGTGTCCGCGGGTCGAAACCTTTCGTGTTGGCGCCCTTTGTTTGTCGTGTCTTCGCCCCGAAACGCGAAAGGCGAAATAACGACAATGTTGCAGATTTCGTGTTGTCGTCCTTTCGCCTCGAAAGGCGAAAGTCGAAATAACGAAAATGACAACGCTTCGGGTTTCGCCTTCCGGTAGACATGCGCAGAATGTTTACACATGTGCATACTTGCTGTAAATATCAACAATGCCAGGTTAAGATAGCTTTATTTCACTGCAGCAGAATATATACGCCGATAATATCCTTTTGAGTAATAAAATTGATGTTTTAATACACATTATATGTAGATGCTTACGTATAA
>CM037778.1:28550980-28600980 GCA_021229015.1 Solen grandis
AGAGGGATTATTATTTGTAAGAACTTGTTTCCCAATCATTGAATAAAGAAGGTAAAACATAAGTGAGTTCAGATGGAGACTTTCAGTCTGATCTGGCTCTTCAGTCATATACCCTGGGGTAAAATACCAGAGTAGTGACTAAAACTGATCCTGATCAACAACCAGGTGTGTTTTAATTATATTTTATATTCATCAACTACTTACTACTAAAGTGTCATGAATGACCAAGGTACGCTCACACAAATGATTATTGTATTTTGTCAATGATAAGTCAAAGAAAGCCGGAGTGTGTGTTTCAATAGCTGTTTACTGACATTGACCTGTGATGTATAGCTTTTTTTGTAATCATACTGGCTGAGAGGAATAGTTAAATGAAAGTACTGGGTGTTGTAATTACAACTTTTCTGATTTATCGTCCTACCTGCTTGATTTCAAGGCAAAGCTAATGAAACTGCAGGAAAAGTAATCAATACAACACAACAGAGATCCTGCCTTTTAACTTCCCTTGAGGTGAAATTAATTTTTATGGTGATTAGGACATTCACATACTTTTTTCAATGTATTAATGATTTATTACAATTGATTTCTTGATTTTCTTCCCTGTAGCTACTTTTCTTATCCATGTCCTCTCTCTCTCCTCTATCTCTCTCTCCCTCTCTCTCTCCCATTATTTATTTCCATCTGATACTCTTTCTCTCTCTTCTTTCTTTTATTCTTTATCTGTTTCTGATTCTCTCTTTTCTTTCTCTCTTTCTTTATCTTTTTCTGATTCTCTTTCTGTAAATGTTAAGTTATTATATTTTTAAAAATCCATTTCTCTAGATGACATCAAAACTAATGTTTATTTAAAAAATGACTAGCATTGTGTTTTTTTTATTTTTGCCTATACTTTTTCTTCCATATACTTATTACATTTTATCACTTCACTATATTTTGTAAATGATATAAACACTTATGGTACTAATTTTTGTTGTGTATATGTAACCTGGTGAGAAAAATGTATAGCCAGACTGGAACTCAAGACTGTGACCCCATGCTTATAGGCAAGTGCCCTCTGATTTTTGTCCCTGAAGTAACAGTACATACATGTATTTGTTAATGTTCATGACAATCTCAAAGACAACTTATATATTGGAGAAACCAACTGTGACAGTCCCATAACAAGAGGGCCATAATGGCCCTGGTTCTCTCACCTGGTATCATTAGGCTATGTAAAATCAAGTGACCCCTGGGTCAGGGCCAATTTTGACCCCAGGGCCATGATTTGAACAAACTTGGTAGAGATCCACTAGACAATGCTACACACCAAATATCTAAACCCCAGGCCTTGTGGTTTCTGAGAAGAGATTTTTCAAGTTTTTTCCTATATTAGTCTATGTTAAATCAAGTGACCCCTATGGCAGAGACAAATTTGACCCCAGGGCCATGATTTGAACAAACTTGGTAGAGATCCACTAGACAATGCTACACATCAAATATCTAAACTCCAGGCCTTGTGGTTTTCTGAGGAGAAGATTTTTCAAGTTTTGCCTATATTAGTCTATGCTAAGTCAAGTGACCCCTGGGCGGGTCCAATTTTGACCCCAGGGTCATGATGTGAACAAACTTGGTAGAGATCCACTGGCCAATGCTACACACAAATATCTAAGCTCTAGGCCTTGTGGTTTCAGAGAAGATTTTTTAAGATTTCACTTTTAAAATATATTTTTAGCTCCTATGACCTAATTATGTAACAGACCGGAACCATTTGAACAATTTTTATAGGGAATCACCTTAGGAACATCCTTGCAAACGTTGATCACATTCCCATCAGTTGTTTCAGAGAAGAAGATTTTTAAGTAAATTGTTGAAGACTGATGACGGACGACTTACGACTCACGACGCCGGACGCCGGACAAAGGCTGGTCCCAAAAGCTCACCTTGGCACTTCTTGCCATTAGAGCTAAAAATGTGCAGCCAGAGAAGTTACTTAGGACCCCATACTTACAGAATTGAGTGCTCTACTGACTGAGCTACTAGATACAAAACTTTCAATGATAAGGATTACTAATTGGCCATTACATGTGTGTGATACAGCAACTTATGAGAAGAGAATTTTGTCACATCCCATGACTTGAAGCTATTAGCACCATGTTAGATGTCCCCGGTAGTTAAGTTCAGTTACAATGTCTAGTAATTACTCTTCTCAGAATCTACAATCTTATTCTTTATCTTACATCAATATCAAATATGGGATGTAATCAATACAGTGCATGTAACCTGGATCAGTTTTGTGAAAGAGACCAAGTGTTGTGTTCACATCCAGCTTCCACAGCCAGGGGGCGCCACTGTTTGTTCTCAGACAGGTATTGTATCGCTTAGATCTACCAGGGAATACTAATGGGGATCAAGCATGTTACAGATTGTTTACCTGATATTGGAACTGATTTCATGAATGAATATAAGTAATAGGGAAATTTTATATATATATATATATCAAATATCTTATTGAGTTTAAATCAAGACATACAAATAATTTCATTCAACTTACCAAAATCATTAGTATTGATCAAGTTTAACAATTTTTAATCCACCAACCCAGTGATGCATATTGCTATTCTAATTGTTATTGATTTTTTGGTTGATAGATTGTTAGGACAAGGGTTAAGTGGTTCTCCTTACTCTGTTTATGTTAGCTCCAATGGAGTGAATCATTATGATAGTTTAATATGTAGAAGGGCCATTGACAGGTTGACAGGACATGATTGGGACAGAACTGATAGTAACTGTTGTGATATGAACAAATATTCCGGTGGCCTAGTGGTTAAGGCATCCACTTCGGGAGTGGGAGGTGCAATGTTCGATACCCGGCAGAGGACTGTTCTGATATGGCTGGTTGGTGAGCTGCCAGCTAATTGAATAATGGTAACTGGTTGTCTTCCTTCATGATGCCTGGCATATAGGAGGGAACTGTGGAGGAAATTGTGAAAACAAAGAGGTGTCTCATAAGTCAAATTTGGCTATCTCTTCAATAGGGGTGACACTATAATAAATAAACACTTTACCTTTTAAATTTTCATACTTTTTGTCCAGGCCGTAACTCAAAAAGTATAAAAGGTATCAAGATGAAACATTATATGTGGATAGATCTCATTGAGCGAGAATGCAGTAACCAAGAACCATAACTCTCTGTCATATAATTTTGGAGTTATTGCCCTTTGTAAATTTTCATACTTAATTTTTGTCTGGGCCATAACATAATAAGAATAAAAGGTATCAAGATGAAACTTTACACGTGGATAAATCTCATTGAGCGGGAGTGCAGTGACCAAAAACCATACTGGTACCTCTCTGTCACGTAATTTTGGAGTTATTGCCCTTTGTAATTTTTTATACTTAATGTTTGTACGGACCATAACTCAAAAAGAATAAAGGTATCAAGATGAAACTTCATATGTGGAAAGATCTAATTGAAGGGAAGTGCAGTGCCCAAGAACTGTAACCCTCATTTGCTTCATTTTAAAATCCCTGTGACAAAGCAGCATATGGGGGGTTATTTGCACCATGACAATGGCAATTTTAATTCATTATGATTTGTAACTTATAATGTCTTTTATAAGTTACAGGTGAAAAACTGTCAAACATGAATGGAAAATATACTACAATCAAAAATAGACATCATTTCTAGACCAAAATATATACTGTACAAAATCTACCCAAAGCTATGAAATATATATATTTTTTCTTGATAAATAAAATTTCAACAGACATATTTTCTTTATTTTTTCAGATTCAGTCCTCTGAAATAAAGGCTTCCTGAAAATGTATACATCACCTTGTTTATTTTCTTAAAGAAAACTATTTTTTTATTGAAATTTTAGCCAAATGCATAAAAACACTAAAATGTGACTTTTTGGACCCTCAACATTTGATATATACTTTTAATAATGCATGTTTTTAATAAAGGGATCTTACAATTTGGGCTTTCCTTGTACATTCTACGGAAAATAAAGAGAAATTAAAAAAAAAAATATAGCAAAATTAAAATCAGTGGTAACCTGCTGAAACGTCCTTAAACTATACACAATAATGTTCTCCCAGTCATATGTAAAATTGGCTTACATGTCTGTCTTTAACCCATATTCAACATTATGCAAATAGGCAAATGGATGAATAAGAAACACACATGACTACTCTATCTTGTAAGCTTTTTAGATATTGACACAGAACATATTTGAATTCTAATATTTCCTTAAAAAGTCTGTGTTAGAGACCTCCCATCCACTATTTAAACTATATCAGCCTGTTAGGGAGAGATGCAATCTGCCCAGGTGTTATTCAAGGAGTTCTTGAGAGTAAAATCTGTCTGACACCACAACTGAGTATTCATTTACTGCATTCACATAAAATAATACAAAAATACAAAGTAGATGTAGAAGCAGTGCATGAGAAGCCTAACTAATTATTGATGGCTTGAGAACACTACTGTTACTGCTAGATGTGTAAGTGGTTCTCAAGGAAAGATATATTAATCCAACATTTTTCTCACTTGATTTACAATTAGTTCCCACCATGTAGTTAATTTATTTCACTCTCCCTTTGACTGGGCGGAGTGAACGCATAAAGGGTTACGTGCCATTCCCTCATCCCACCAGGGCGACAAGCAAGTATTTGGGTGAAAAGGTGTAATATGTCAATCTCATCTGTAATTGATTTTCAATTTGATTTAACAAATTTTAAGAACATTAGTGGTAGATATGCAATTAAACTTTAAGAATGACAGACTTGGATGAAAGGTAGGATCTAGTTTGTAGAAATTTCAGATATGTATTCACTGTATATCAATTTATTAACGTTTTCTTTTATTTTTTGTTTTTATGTATCCATTTAAAATTTGAATTTAAGCAGGGAAATTTGATATATCAACTTATTTTTATGTGTTAACGTATTTATTTTAGGAGCTTAATTTGAAATATATGAAGAAATATTGATAGAAATCAAATTTTTGTTGCATCTCATAAAGTTGATAAACATACCGTATTTACTCGACTATAAGACGGGTTTTTTGATGTCTGATCAGGGTTTAAAAGTTAGGGGGTCGTCTTATAGGCGGGGTCCACCAGTCTGGTAAAGTTTCCCCAACTTTAGTTGCCGTATGAATGAAGCTTCATAGCGGTATGCAATTATGCAGCCGTATATTCTTCTCATTTTCAATTGTTAAATAAATATTAGAAATGAATTGCATGATATAAATGACTAAATATTATTGTAAGATTGTTTAATCAAAAGTTTTTTGCACCAATATGAATTTATTGGAACATTTTAAGCATTTTACCTTTTCTGCAAGCGGTTTCGGGGAAACACATGGTGCTCATTAGAACTGCTTGTTCATAAAATCTTCTCGTGACACCTTGATGTAAATAAAGCATTGAAATACACAAGATGTTTTCGTTATGATTTGTTTAATTTATGCTTTTTTTAATAAGTTAATTAACATTTACAATGAAAAAAAAATGGTATTGATTAACAATCCAGAAAAATTGGTAAGAAAATCGGTGTAGTTTCACACTAACGGTTCTCACGGGCACCGTCAAAACCCGTACATACCAGACCGTACACAACCGAAACATTACAAGTTCTGAAAATGAAAATGAGTTGTTTTCGAGATTTATTATGAAAATTAATATTAAGGTAATGCATTTAATCAAAAGTTTGTTTCATTTTTTGTGAAATTATTCCGAACTTAGCGAGATTTTCATGGTATACTTTAAAAATTTTCGGCGGTAAATTACCGTTCATCGAACTGCATTTGAATTTTTTTACCCCGTCTTATAAACAGTTCAAAGCAAAATATTACAGATTTGGGGATTGGAAAGGGGGCCCCGTCTTATAGGAGAATAGTCTTATAGTCGAGTAAATACGGTAATTATACATTCGTAGACATTTAACTGGTCACAATGGCCAAGTGGTTAAGGCGTCCAACCTGGTGTGGTATATCATGCCACGTGTCTGCAGCATTAATGAACAAACAAGCATTTCAATGTTACCGTACTGTACTGTACAGTAAAACTTTGATGAAGCCATGGTACTCACAGTACTGATTACGCAACCATTGTTGACATAATTTTGGATTTTTTGTTTCTGACCAATAACTTTTGAAGGAATCAACAGACTTAATTAATATTATTTTCATTAGTTTATATGCTTTCAAAATACAAGTTTGATTTTGGTCTCTATCAACTAAATGTTGCTTGAGTTACAGCCCTTTCATAAGATATTTTAAGGTCAAATTTCAGATTCCACTCTATAACTTTTAAAATGCCTGATGTTTTCAATTCATACTAGGCTTGTAAGTGTATCATAATAAAAAAGTGCATAATAATAGAAAAAAAAACAGAGCGATAAATTATTGTGATTTAGGTTACAATCCAATAAATCCGATGGAGTTACAGCTCTTCTTGAATAATTTAATGTTAATCTTTGTTTCTGTTTATCTCTGTTTGTGGTTAACATAATAATGCTATTCACTTGGTGTACTTTTCCTTCTTTTATATTTAAACTTTTTTTTTAAATTTTCAATTTAAAAAATATTGAACAAATAAAACCAAACAGTGAGGGCATCTTATCCTATGAGCACATTTCTTGTTTTAAATAATTTGTGTGGGTGTAATTTCTCACAAGACTCATTAGTACCAAGTTTACAAATTTAATGAGTTACAGCCCTTTGTATTTTTATTTTTTTTTTTTTGTGATCACCCTGGTTCCGTCGCCGTGTGTCATTCGTGGGCAACAATTTGCTTTAAATGACTTCTCCTCTGAAACCACTCAACAGAATTTGATTAAACTTGGCAGGGATGATCCTTGGGAGAACCTTCACAAAAGTTGCTAAAATAAACTTGATCCATTTAGAACTCTGGTTTCCATGGCAACAGAAAGAGAAAAAAATGAAAACTTTAAAAATCATCTCCTTCAAAACTACAGGCCAGATTTCAAAATGTTTTACTATAGCTGTTCCTTGGGTAAGATTGCTAAAATTATTCCGATCCATACAAAAAGTACATTGCCTCCAGGGGTGGGGCTAATTTGCCTTAAATGTATATTGTGAAAAATTTTAAACAACATCTCCCCTGAAACCGCTAGACAGAATTTGATTAAACTTGGAAGGGATGATCCTTGAGTGAACCTTCACAAAAGTTGCTAAAATAAACTTGATCAATGTAGAACTCTCCTTGCCATGGCAACAGAAAGAAAAAAATATGAAAACTTTTAAAATCATCTCCTTCAAAACTACTGGCGGGTTTCAAAATGTTTTAGTACAGGTATTCCTTGGATAACCCTATACTCCAGTGAGCGATCCAGGGCCTCTATGGCCCTCTTGTTTTAATTCTTTTGTCCATGCTATATATATCTTAACTCAAATTTCAGTGTAGCTAAACAAAACTTTTAAGAATCAAACTTACATGTGCATGACCTTTTCATAGTATTTTCTCTGAGTTACAGCCATTTTTGTGGAGAGGAGTGGGTGAATGTTTTTTTCCGCACTATTTTTTGGCTGCCTAAGGTTGGATTTCAGTGAAATTCACAGGACTTAACGGTAACACTAAAAAAATTGCCACGCAATCGCGGGAACATTTCGTTTGAATAGGTATGGGTTATATCATGTTCTAGTGCCCAACCACAGGATAGGGTCAGCGGGTTTCATACAAATAAACTGGCCTTGGTGAGGCTTGACTGAGCCGAGGGTTGTGGGTTCAATCCCAGCTGGGATCGGGCTCGGTCTCCGTGATGAATGACTTACAATTTCTTTCTGATGGTAAGTCGTCTTCCACCGCCGTACTTGGTTAACTACAGAGATGAGTGTTAAGGTTTCAGTACTGTCAGAATCCCGGGAAAGAGTTGTTAGGTGAACTGGCCATCTGCTAGCCTTTCATGGCGTAAAATGGCATTAAATAATTCAAATAAAATCAAATAAACCAAGTTTAACACACAAAATGAAAAACCTGAAACTAAAACTTATGATATTGTGCTAGCAAAATGCACAGGTTAAACTTAGGCCCCATTATTTGTGTGACAATATGAATATTGAATTGGATATGAATGATGCCAAGAGCCCCTCTTAATACTGCACGCAGCTATGAATTTGCTTTAGCCTTGGGCAATCTACCATGCTTTCCATGTGTACCTTATGCTGTATGAATATGTGAACGTCACACCAGACAACAGCGTCTTCCTTCCGAGTGTTCGTATAAACGCCACACAACATAAATTCTAAAGGTAAATTGGATATATCTCAAAAACAAATAATAGGACCTGTGTAGTTAAATTGGGACACAAAACTGATTTCGTTGCTTTGTAACATACTTTTAACATGACTGCAAGGCTAATCGAGGTTCCCCCTGAAGAGTAGATGTATTTTAGAACAATACGAAGAACCCACTATACTATATGGTGTCTCCCAGAAATATTACTATTTTTAGATTTATCCAATTTCGATGGATTCACCATAAATTCTAGCAAACTGTGCAATTTTATCTATTTTTCAATGCAAATAACACAGCTGCTGAATGGTTACTGAATAACTGTGATACCTTTAATACTTAGTGTTGTTTCTTAACGGTGCCAAATCCGACACAAAATTCAGCTCATTCTTTTAGTAATATAGATGCCCACTTTTTCTACAGTTATGTCCCTTAACTTTTTTAATATATTTTTTGTCAAAACTTTGATGACTTTTGCTTGTCAAATTTGACTTTAAATTGATCCTCATTCTCTATTGAATGAATTAGACTGTTTAACAACATTAAAAGTTTCGGAACTACAATTTTTGTTAAATTCCCACTCATTGGCCACTGATTACAAAGCCAAAAGATGAAAATATTCTGTTCATTCATCTCTGTAATGTATGATACTAGAGGTCAATGATAAAATGTCATATTTTACGAGTAATACTTACCACTTAGAGTTCCAAAACCTGTGACATTAAGCATACACCAAAATAGTAACAAAACTGTGTCACAGTAGTACCTGGTGTGCATTCAGTATAACAAACCGTATGCTTACAATCAGCAGAACTGTCATAAACCAGATGTTACGTAAACCCATGTATAGATAAAGGCCGAAACAGTTCCATACACAGAATGAATCTCTTAATGACAAGTTCTTATAAGTTGACTTTTGCTTATCTTTCTTGAGAAAGGGGCCTCCGTGGTCGAGAGGGTACATTTGTAAAGTTGCTGACTTTTACACTCATTCAGCCCCTCACTGTGTGGGTTCGAATCCCGGCAGGGTCATTCGGATTTTCATGTGAGGAAGCCTTCCAGCTGGCTTGCGGTAGGTTGGTGGTTCTACCCGGATGCCTCCGTGCATTCAGGATCTTCCTCCACCTGTAATTAGCTGGACGTCACTATATGATTGAAATACTGACAAAGTGACAGTAAACTCAAATAGTCAAGTCAAGTCAAGTCTGACTCTCAGTACCAGGCAAATGTCTAGACTGTACCTTGGGCCTTCCTCTACCTGTAATAAGCTGACCATCAATATACAACTGTCACAGTGACAATAACTCCAAATTAACCTTTTTTTTATTTTTTTTTATTTTTTTAAACTGGAAAATAAATTGCATGGAAGAATTTCTACATCTAGGAAAAAAACATTGAACATTTTTTTTCTTTGTTATTCCACTTAATTTTCTTCAACAAACTATTGGCATCATAAAAAAAAAAAGACAGGAATTCTTTAAATATAAAATATTTAAAATATTCCAACCTTCTATTCTCTCAGGAGTATATATACCAATATCTCCCTGTTTTACTAGGTATACCATGCCTCTATAAGTAATTAACCCTTTCCCTCATAGAGGACACCATAAAAAGACCTATGTGAACAGCATAAAACCAGATCAGCCTGCGAGTAACTCGCAGGCTGATCAGGTTTTATGCTGTTCGCTGCTCCTCAGTGGTCTGGAAATGAGGACTTTATAATTAAATTTGGTAAGGTTTAACTGTGGTTTTCTGCAGATCAGGCTTTATGTGGTACCTATGAGTGCGTCAAAATGAGTCTGTATGAGGGAAAGGGTTAAACTCAATTGTTTAGAAACTAAATTCAGTTGGAGTCTAATGATACAATCAGGTTGCATGTCTGACAACTGACATCTACCTGGTACAGGTAAGTTGCTTGGATTGCACTGGAGGTGATCCTAAACAAATTTTGAGTGGTTTAGTTGCCATATTTAGATAATATAATGTCTTTTAAAACCATGGGAAATGCAACAGCATGCACTGAGACTAACTCTGATCCGTATCTTGATTCAGAACAAGTTTGATGCAAAAAAATTTTTAAAAAACTCAATAACAATAATAAATCAACCAAAGATAGACAGAGTTTTTGTTGTACAATTCACTGTCTGTATTTACAATATTGTGTATACATCTGAATACAACTATTTATTTTGCCGGGGTTTCTTTCCTTGCTTCCATGGAAATTTGGTGAAAGCATGTCTGATTACAGATTAAATTTGCACATCATGATTTTGTATGTGGATTAGATAATATCTTATGAATGATGAAAATTTATACAATCATGAAACTTAAGTGCAAATGGACAGTTTTATTTCATATTAAACAATAATGTACCTTTCATGACAAATGATATTGAAACTTATCTGAATTTATTAAGTTTATATAATGAAAGTTCAAATTTTGTTAGAAAGAATTGAGTTTAATCATTGGGACAGTACATGTCTCAGTATAGGAAGACTATGAGCTTGAACCCAGTGGATATGCAGTTCCAAAGTGGGATCTTCAGGCCCCGTGTTTTCAAAAATACTTAAGTACAATCTCTGAAGGCTCAAATTTGAGTATCATACTAAAATCCCTATTGATACTAATAGGCATTGTTTGAGTATAAGTATGAAAATCACACTTAAGTACCATTTTTATTTTCAAGAACACGGGGCCTGGTCCCCAATGAAACTCTTTTCTCAAGATAGACTTGACTTGATTTGACTATTTGAGTTAACCATCGCTTCGACAGTATTTCCGTCATATAGCAATGTCCAGCAAATTACAGGTGGAGGAAGACCCCGAATGAACGGAGGCATCCGGGTTAGAACCACCAACCTACCGCAAGCCAGCTGGAAGGGCTTCCTCACATGAAAATCCAAATGATCCTGCCAGGATTTGAACCAGTCTTTTTTCATGATGCCAAATAGTTTGTTGAAGAAAATTAAGTGTAATAACAAAGAAAAAAGTTTTTCCATGTTTTTTTCCTAGATGTGAAAATTCTTCCATGGAATTTATTTTCCAGTATAGCTTGGGAAAAAAAATGGATAAATTACACTAAACTTAATGTTTTTTGTAAATACAAAAAATATTAACTATGAAACATTGTTTATTTGGAGTTATTGTCACTGTGACAGTTGTATATTGATGGCCAGCTAATTACAGGTAGAGGAAGGCCCAAGGAACAGTCTAGGCATCTGCCTGGTACTGAGAGTCAGACTTGACTTGACTTGACTATTTGAGTTTACCATCACTTTGACAGTATTTCAGTCATGTAGCAACGTCCCGCTTATTACAGGTGGAGGAAGACCCTGAATGCATGGAGGCATTCGGGTAGAACCACCGACCTACCGCAAGTCAGCTGGAAGGCTTCCTCACATGAAAATCCAAATGACCCTGCCGGGATTCGAACCCACACGGTGAGGGACTGAGTGATGAGAGTCAGAGGATAGCTTCCTAACATGTCATAACAGACTCAGATTCCATCAATATACATGGCACTTAGCAATACTCAAAAACCAAAGGGCAAATCTTAACATTCTAGTTTCTCAAACTTAATACTCAAATATTTCTTAGTAAATGGTGTTTGTTATTAAAATAATATGTTATGACAGCTGAGTCATGAAATGAATATTTCATATAACTGGGATGTCTTCCCAACTGTAGAATTCAGGCCAGGATTCGAAGGTGAAGCTATGATATGGTATCATTTGTTTATCATTTAAGCCATCTAAGCTGAGCGACATAAGGTCCAGTTTACATCTGGTGGATAAAAAGCAGCATTTTTCTGTAACTTGATACCAAGTTCCACATCGACAGCTTCAAATCAATAGCATGTTTTCTGGTGAATATTGACAGTGTTATTATAATATCTGCCACTGATACAGTTTCCTGTTACATAATGCCCCCAGTCCCTGAGGAGATCAAAGCGGTCTGATTGCAGTTTAATTGCCTATAAGTTGTCTAGTGCCATACTCTCCGGCCAGAAAGTAGAAATCAATTCCAGTAATGAGTCTGTGGTAGCTACCTATCTAAACATACATGTAGTATATTAGCTGCCACGATCAAGTAGAGTTAAGAATAGGACTGTCCTGTGGCCAAGACTGGTTTGAGCATCAGAAGTGGGAGGTCATGGACTCAAAAGGTTCATGGTCCCCAGCTGCAACATTCAAAGTTGTCAATAATGGTATCAGTAGCCCTTGCATATATACATGGTGACGTTCCATGGTCAAAAACATTCGTAACAACAAGAACAGCCAGAACAAGGGCACCTGCTTTTTGGGAGGTAACAAGGTTCTGCTGGTGCCCCATGCACAGATGTCTCTTATATATTAATGATATATTCTTTCAAATCTTTAAACTTTTCTAACGTTTATATGGATTAGTTTGCGGATCTTTATCCTTTCTTTAAGAAAACTTCTGTGTCTATAATTTATTATAAATCCCATTATTGGTTATTGGTTCAGAAAATTATGTCACAGCATGAGAACTGTCTGGTTAAGGGGGTGACAAATACATTTTGTAAGAATGTATAGATCCCGCCCCTAACACCATGGTAAGTCCTACCAATTGTGCAAGAAAAAAAGGGAAATGTGATGGTTATAAGACTAAAAAAAGAGAATTTGTGTGGTAAGATCGGGTTTTGAGTAAATAATATATACAGAAGTGAACCTGAGATCATTCTAAAGCATCTGTCAGGAATTTGGAGCCATACATGCTGTTACCTCTAAGGTAAATACTGCACCATTCAGTTTGCTTTGTGCCTCTTGAGACCTTGATTTGATAAAATAAATGCAATGATGATAATTTTAACAAATAACACATTCTTTTCTGTAATGTATATCAATGAACTCCAAACATTTTGTTTGCTTATTGATAGTGAGAATTCAGTTTAGAATGCAGGAGAAAGTGATCAAAAGCACTTTAGCCATTAATTGAAGTCAAACTACCAGGTATGGTAAATCACCTATCTTATTATCAAGAAAAAACTAAGTAGCCCCTCTTTATTTGGGGGGTAAATTTGCTTTTGAATGAGTTTCCACTATCTTAAATCACATAAAGAACAAATTGATAGACCAATAAAAATGAAATTAAATGGAGAATGCTTTGTCAGGTTAAATGCAGATTTAGGTATGTTTCCCTTAATCAAAATACAAAATCTCAGTTGTC
This sequence comes from Solen grandis, assembly GCA_021229015.1. Taxonomy (NCBI): domain Eukaryota; kingdom Metazoa; phylum Mollusca; class Bivalvia; order Adapedonta; family Solenidae; genus Solen; species Solen grandis. The sequence goes on from CM037778.1 coordinate 28,564,408, forward strand.
CTCAGGTTTGCTGCCTTCAATTCATAGCTAGTTATAAAACGACTGTTCAATTCTTGAAGTTTATTATCCCAGTTTGTTTCACAAATTGAATTAAAGGTTAATAAGAATCAAACATGCTGTCCCTACTGTCACAATTCTTTTTGCAGAAAGTTCAGTCTTTTCATATTGTGTAGAGGAGGTCAATCACTATTAGTGATGGTAGCTGTATTTTTATCCCTTTCCCTCATAGAGGAAACCATGAAAAGACCTATGCGAACAGCATAAAGCCAGATCAGCCTGCGAGTAACTCGCAGGCTGATCAGGTTTTATGTTGTTCGCTGCTCCTCAGTGGTCTGGAAATGAGGACTTTATAATTAAATTTGGTAAGGTTTAACTGTGGTTTTCTGCAGATCAGGCTTTATGTGGTACCTATTGAGTGCATCAAAATGAGTCTACATGAGAGAAAGGGTTAAGTTTTTATATCGGTCTGCTCTTTGCAAGTCAAAATAGAATCTAATTCAATGAGATTGAAGTAAATAGAATTTTATTCTATATCTTTAGTTGTTAAACTTGGATGAATTCTCTTCAGCTGGTTCCCTCGTAGCTAACCAAATCAAACCATTGTTTTGAGAGGGTTTGATGCTAGGCTGTCCTTTCTCAAATACATCAGCTGCATTTAAGTCTGTTTACTGATCACATTGACTCCTGTGTCACATTTATACAACTGTTGTAAATAGGATCAGATTGAGATTCTGTAAGTGCAAAGCATATATGTTCAAAATACTCAGAGAAATATTAGTTATATAGCTCTTTTGTTCATTCGCCTCCTTCAATGCTATGAATTGATGTTGTCAATAGCCAGAATAAATAACTCAATTATGATTGACAAAAGTGGGGCTGATTATTCAATAACATAAATGTTTGCATACTTGTTTTGCTCAATGTAGGGGAGTTTTAGTTGATTCAAACTTCTTAATCTAATTAAAAGGGGCACATACAGCATTCCTGGTTTGTGATAACGTTAAGGGTTGCCTTTAACATTATTCTTGACATAATATTTAAGCTATTCATTTGTTTGGATAAAATTAATAGGAAACTTTGCAATAATGCAGATTGCTGATAAAAGTGGGAGGGTGTGGGGGAACCAAGTCACTCACAGTTTTATAGTTTTTTTCTGAAGAAAGACAATGTTTTGCATGTGCAATGTATTTTCAATCATAAGCAATTAAAATCTCTATACAAAAATCTAGAGTGACCTTGGATAATTAAGGTCAGCTGAAGTTGAATGACCCATGGTTGACCTTATTTTAGAATCATACTTTTCTGTGCATGTGTGTGTGGACAGTTAAGGAAATACCTTTTCTAACTATGAGCTGATACCATGATGGCCATATAATGATCATGAAGAAAACATTTGTGTATGATATCAAAAGTAACAGCTTCTTAAAACTGGTCAGTGGGACGTAAACCCAATTAACAAACAGACACCTTAAAAAGCCATGACTCAAGGTGTCTCATCAATCTTTCTACCGTATGACTTTCAGTTATAGTTTTAAATCTAAGTTGTAACTTTGACATTTTTGTGGTGGAATTATGACAGGTCATGTAATTAGGAGGTCAACCCCCTGCTTCAACATACCAAAGTTGTAAAAACTGATCCTGGTATGTCTTCCTAGTGCTTGGTCCTCAGCATATATACAAGGTATGATCCACAGACTGGTAGGCCTGGTGTCAGAGTTACTCCTGAATTTTAATTGTCAGTGACTGCATTCATTTCTTCATGAACACTGGGTTCATGAACTTTAACTTCATGAATTTTAAACTAATGTTCATGAACACTGGGTTCATGAAGTCAAACTTTATGAATTTTAAACTAATGTTCATGAAACTGGGTTCATGAAGTCAAACTTTATGAATTTTAAAAAAAATTTAATTTGCATATTTCATGAAATATTTATCTGATAATCATGAATTCTATTGGCTGTTCATGAACTTGTTCATGAAGTTCATGAATAATTTCATGAACTTCACGAACCAGTTTCGCAGGGGCAATGTGACCAGGTGTAGTATCATGCCACTGTGATACCATAGTGTGGCAATACTATTACTGTCTTCCATGATACAGAATTTATCTGACAGTGGGACCTTAAACCCAGGCAAACAACCAACGAGTTTGGGACACAGTTTGCATGAATAACTCAGTATGTCTTTGAATCCTTCAAGGGCTGCAGAAAAACTCTTATTCATTGCCTATTCACACCACCATAGTTTGCCCTACTCTTCAATATTTGAATTAAATTTTGCTGATATAGATCCTGTGGCCTAGTGGTTAAGGCATACGCTTGGGAGTGGGAGTCTAAGTTCAATCCCTGGCAAAGGACCATTCTGATATGGCCGGTTGGTGAGGCGCCAGCTAGTTTAATAATGGTTACCGGTTGTCTTCCTGCATGGTACCTGGCATATAGGAGGGAACTCAGGGGAGATACTTGTGAAAGCAAAAAGAGGTGTCTCATAAGTCAAATTTGGCTGTTTCTTTGAATAGGGGTGACACTATAATAAATAAATACTTGACCTTTACCTTTTATAGATAAGGACAACAACAACTAAATCTTCTGATACATGTATGCTACTACTCATAGCCTTTTAGACAAGTTAAACATGACTAAGTTAAATGCATTGGTACAAGTTTTGAAATACAGAATACAGATCTTAATAATGTACCTAGTTACTTTCACTGAGGTCTTTATGCAATAATCATTTTACATATTTGTTTTTAAAATTCAATTGACCTTACTTAGCATTTGTCGATTAAGAAAGTAAAAGAACAAAAACAAACAATGAGATTATTGATGTAGACTGTCAGTTCCTACAAGAACCAACTGTGGCACTTGGACAAGTGGAGTCATCACAATGTGACACTACTTCATTTGTTATTTTATCTCACGCTAAACAAAACAACCTCATTACGCATAGCAAACATTATTGGAGTCATCCATTGCTGTACCCATGTCTTATTCTTCTATTCATTCTAATTGTAAGAGTGCCTCATGCCATGACAGTTCTCCATTCTTTTCCCCCACGAGAGCTTTTAAAGATAAAACAACCAATATAAAACCAGATAAACCCGCCAGTCCCTGGATTCTTGCAATATAATTATATCTTCATGCATGTATTTATCTTAATTTTCTCCTCAATGTGAAGATCACAGTACAAGATACGTACATTATAAAGTTATTAGACTTACAGAAAAATAATGATAAGTATACCTATCAACTCTGAACAAACAGGATTCACATCTCCAGTTCAATTTTGTTCATATCATTTCATAAAGGATTATATATTCATTATACATATATTCTGTAATATTTAAAATAGAAATATATCTGAAAGGTACAGAGAGACCATGAAAGTGCCTGAAACCTTTGAGTCCACCATATACCCACAGGTACCAATGGCCTTTGTACCACAGCTGGACATAAAAGTACCCTTATTAATCAATGCTTTGGGTTAATCCATTGGCACAATAGAACCATATCATTTTGGCTTCATTTGGCTTAATTGAAATATGCAGAAATAAGATATTAAACATATTATAAGAATCGTAGGAGTACAGGAAAGGAATGGGGCACAAACATTTGAATCAAAAAAGAATCTTTCATTACATTCTCAGGTACATTAACCCTTTTCCCTCATAGAGGAAACCATGAAAAGACCTATGCGAACAACATAAAACCAGATCAGTCTGCGAGTAACTCGCAGGCTGATCAGGTTTTATGCTGTTCGCTGCTCCTCAGTGGTCTGGTAATGAGGATTTTACAATTAAATTTGGTAAGGATTGAGTTTGGCTTTCTGCAGATCAGGCTTTATGTGGTACCTATTGAGTGCGTCAAAATGAGTCTATATGAGGGAAAGGGTTAAGTACTGGTCCAACACTGGAACTGTCAAAAAGGATTAGCAGGTAGATGTTTTATGATCTTGTTTGAAATTGTTTCCAGAATGGCATACAAAGGAATATGTATGTCTGAAAGAATGAAGAAGTAAACCTGTCCCCATACACATACAGGGATACATCACACTATAACAAGAGATATTGATTGAGATCACTAGATGAGAGGGTTTACTTTCTTCTGCAAGTGCTTCTTTGTATCTCAAGGATGCTTCTTGGCTGGACCAACCCTTGTATCTCCATTATCTATCTCAAGATGGTCTGATTATGTACAAATCACACTAAGACTAAGCCAAGTTATATTTAGAATTGTACATGAAAGGTGTTTCCACACACATGTATCAGAAACATAGCTCATACATTGTATTTCTCTCTATAGAATGTATGTAATGAACACAATGTGAAAGGAGTTGGAATGAATTGTTTATATCGCACTTCAACAAACTTATTCTGGTGAAAGGGGCAATTGTCTCGTTGGAAAACCAATACTGCTGGCTGATTACAATGAGGCTCTACATACTTTGATGTAGTTTTTTTTTCTTTTCAAAACTTCTTCTACTATTGTGGGCATTATTGCCATAATTAATCACTAATTATAGTTACCTGTTTGGGATGTAGTGCATTTCTCATTGATATTCCTTATGTTGTTATTATTTTTTTTCTCAAATTTATGGAAACTTTTATAGCAGTGTTAAAGAGTAAACAGTCTAACATGGAGGTGTAATAACAGTATAGATTCAAAATTGAATCCGATAGTTAAGTGTCAGCAAGCTTTTATTTAGAGTGTTCCGGCCTCTGCTGATGATACAATGCTTACGGCCAAATGAATAAAGTGAAAAAAAATTATCTCTCAAGTTTTAAACATCAGAGATGGTATTAAATATGACAGAAATTCAATAGGTTTCCTTTGCTAACAGTTCTGAGTGTCTGGAGGTTTAGGAATATCAGCATTATGATCCAGTGTGCTCAACATATAATGTTACCTTTCAGTTTCTTATTCAGGATGATTACTATCGCTATTGTTGCCGGAGATTTGAATATGGTTGCTAATGACTTCGATTTCTTACCTGTAGAGTGGACTCTTCAAATTTGTGATTACAGGAGGTAGAAAAAAGGTTTCAATTTTCAAGTATTCATTTTATTTTTTTACAAATGTTTAGTGTGTTGAAATAAGAAGTGCTTATCATAGAAAGAGATATTTGTCAATATTTATCTGATTGCTGTGGTATGGAATATATCATCAAGTTTGATATCCTATTATACTGTCATAACTATCTCTGATATTTGATAATAATTATACATTTTTCCTGTTATTCAGTTCATAAGATCTATCAATTCATGACAAAATGGTCACAAAATGCATTTCAAATTTTCATTGTAGAAAGAACAATGAGGTTTTTTTCTATATATACATAAGTTTTTGTCTTCTATTTTCCCTGGACTCTGCTAGCGTAAAATGAAATGTTTTACTTCAATGGATTTAAATAAAAGAATTTTGTATGGTTCATTTAGATGCAGTGTTCAATTACATGAGTTATTGTAGTTTTTATTGGTGTACCTGTGAACAGAAAGGGAAAGCATGTTGCTGTGTTTATATCAGTCCTGAACTCTGGATTAAGAAGGCGGTAGCTACACCCCTATGTCTGGAATGATTTAGAACAATGTTTAATTAATTATTCACATTGCAGTATTGATTTAAGGGTTATGTGGTTGTTGGACAAATGGGTTGCCCTTAGAAGCGGCTGTTGGAAGTGATTGCTTTAATTGGTGTTGAATAATGCAGTGATGGGCAAACGTGATATATAGACTGTATTGGGTAGCTGTGTGACAAAAGCAACAAAATGAATTCAAAACAAAAACTTGGGAAGTTAAATGAAGAAGAGGATGAGCAAAAACAAAAGTGAGTGTTAATAGTGATTTCTTCATAATTTGGATTAGGATTGACATGTGATACATAACTTAAATTAGAAACAGCTTATCAAACAGAAATCAGCTTTTAGTGTTTTTGTAGCTTGTAAATAATTTAATTCATTATTGATATTCTAATTTTAACTCTTTGTATTTATTTTTTCACTTGTCACTCTTCTTTTTTTTTGGTGGGGGGTGGGGGGATAATTTTGGTCTTATTTTTCCTTTGTTTAATTTAAGTGTTGTGTTTTTTGTTGGAGAATAATATGACTGAGTGAATAGTCATATATCACTCACATGGGCAAACAGTAACTGTTGTGAGTTGGTTCCCTGCTTGCATTCTGTATGTTATAACAGGGATGCAAACACAAAAGCGCACATTAGCAATAGTTACCGTAAAAGATGAATCCAGAGTAATTATGTTAGTAACAGACATCAATGGAGTTAGTAACAGATATCAATGAGTTAAGATGTATACATATCTTAGATGTAATTAACAAATTGGCAGATCACTGAAGAAGGCAAACTAATAATATTTGTGTTCCACTCCTCTCCTTTTCATGATTCATTCAGCAAAAAAAAAAGAAGGAATTTACTTCTCAAAAAAAAAAAAAAAAAAAAAAAATGATGTTGAAAAAAATATCTGTTCCTCAAAAACAGATATTTTTTCTCTTTTTTTTTTCTGTACACCAGATGACACAAGATTTTTTTCCGTGTTTTTTTTTGTTGTTTTTTTTTTCTGTGTTTTTTTTTGTTGTTTTTTTTTTCTGTGTTTTTTTTACCAGAAATACATAAATACATAAAAAAAACTTACGAGGGATCATGTAAACTGGTCTGATTAAAAGAATTCATCTCTCAAGTGAAAGTGGGATTCTTTCTGCATAAAACATGCAAATAAAACCATAAAACTGACATCGTTTTTGTCAAATAATGACCATAAATATCAAGTGTTTGCTCAAGGTGGATCAGGTTGTCAAAATCAGTTTAAATGAAATAAATATCAATTTATTTGACTATATTTGACATCATATTAAGTTCAATTGCTGCACAGGTATATAGGCTGAAGTCTGTTTGATTTTGGTCTTTTTGTAAAGGCCATCCTGACAGTTTTGTCCCATAGTATTCATTCATAAAGTATTAAAACATAATAAAAACAAGCAATAATATGATTTTCAAATGTATAAGGGGGTCAACATAATCTACAATACCAGTAGTTACAAATTTATTTTCCTTCAGAAACTGAAATCAATTCTTTAAAAATCGTGAATGATATTAAGACTGTTTTGTACTCACTGTTAACAACTCCCCGTCAAGTAAATTTAAAACAAACAACAAAAAACAGAGATAATTCATCAGATTCAGGCTCCAATTCTACCAGCAATACATAATTAACACCAAAGTAATACTTCATTATCCTTGTTTCTTGTACAAATAGTCAAGATATTTAGTACTGTAATAAATACTTTTGATTGAAGGAACTACAGTTAATATGTCAACATAGTAATGTACTTTTTATATTATTATTTTTATTATTAAGTTTATTTATTATATTTTGTTACAACAGGAATGTTGCCTGAGATACTTACATAGATTTAGGTATTTAAGATAAGGGTTAGATACTTCTACTTACCTACTTATATTCTTTAATACATTTTGAATATATGCTTTTTTTCTTTTATCTAATGATCTAACACTATAAAACTGTAATGAAATGAAACATATATACAATTCTTAAACATGCATAAATTTATGTATTATTATTTGAAATACGAATTTATACTTTAATAAATGGACCAGCATTAGTTGGTTCAAAAGATTTGTTAACCCTTTCCCTCATATATACTCATTTTGACGCCCTCAAAAGGTATCACAGGTATTTAAACTTCATTCTTTTGCTTCCACTTAGAACGAGATTTTACAGCTTGTACATAATACTAATCCTTCTGGGCAGTTCCTGGGTTGGACCAGTACCGTGTGCCCTCTCCCAACCTCCAGATCATTTGTCAGTAAACACCACCTCTGAACCACAACAGCTTGGTGGAATGATTTTAACCCTTTCCCTCATATAGACTCATTTTGACGCACTCAGTAGGTACCACATAAAGCCTGATCTGCAGAAAGCCACAGTTAAACCTTACCAAATTTAATTACAAAATCCTCATTTCCAGACCACTGAGGAGCAGCGAACAGCATAAAACCTGATCAGCCTGCGAGTTACTCGCAGGCTGATCTGGTTTTATGCTGTTCGCATAGATCTTTTCATGGTGTCCTCTATGAGGGAAAGGGTTAATAATCATTTACTTTTCTTAAATCATGATTTTTTTTTTAAAGGTATGCATTATTGGCAAGTGTTTGATAGATGGGCAGAAAATAAAAACAATGTTAACATCTGTGTAGTTTAATCATATAATGCAAAAGATAAGTGATGTTTTAAAAATTGAACTGTCTTTGTCATTATTTATAAATGAGGTCCATTTTTTTCTAGAGGTTTTGTTCAATAATGACAAACATACTCACACATGAATATGTCTTTTTAGGTTTATCAAGTGTTAAAACTGGTCACAAATGAGTCATTATATCCAAATGTAATTGTATAGAAACACAACCTTTAATGGAAAAACAAACAAACCTGGGATGAATTAAGGCATCAAAAATGATGTTCATGTAACCATTGATTGTGTGACCTGTATATGACCTTACCTTGCATAAAAGTTATGTCGTATCAATCACTGACTTGACTTGACTATTTGAGTTTATCGTCGCTTCGACAGTATTTCAGTCATATAGTGAGGTCCAGCTAATGACAGGTGGAGGAAGACCCCGAATGCACGGAGGCATCTGGGTAGAACCACCGACCTACCGCAAGCCAGCTAGAAGGCTTCCTCACATGAAAATCTGAATGACCCTGCCGGGATTCGAACCCACGCGGTGAGGGGCTGAGTGAGGGTTAAAGTCAGCGACTTTACCCTCTCGGCCACGGAGGCCCCCATCAATCACTGAGCCAATGCACGTTGGTATGGGTGAGACTAGGTGCTGATTCCAACTTTCAAAGGTGCTGTAAATGTTTTTTTCTGCCCGACAGTTTTGACAAGGATGAGAATGTTCGTCTTGAGGAGGAGATCAAGCTTCATCACCTGGAGCAGCTCATGCAGCGCTTCCGTCGACACAAACCTGAGGACATTCTCATACAGGCCGGGACAGGTTTCTTCCCGGCCAAAACACAGCCACGCACCCCTGGGCGTATGAATCTCATGGAGTTTAAGGAAACTGTGTCTGAGGTTCTCATGACAGATGAATATGATGATTACCTGGAAAAATTGTTTCTTAAGGTATGTACATCAATGCATTTATATTGCATCAGTTTAAATGGAACTATATAAACTTAAATTAATTGAAAAATTTGATACCAAGATATTTGGTTTGACTGAATATTATAAAATTTGTAAGGGATTATTTTTATTCTTTGAATCTTTTTTTCACTCTCAAATAAGACAAAAAAAATTCTTGTCTTTCCTAAAAGTAAATAAAGCATTTTTATCCCCCGCTGAAAGGCGGCGGGGGATGTGGTAATGGTCTCCGTCCGTACGTCCGTCTATCCGTCCTTCTGTCCCACATTTTTGTCTGGAGCATAACTCAAAAAGTATTTGAGATAACAACTTGATACTTCATAGGTGGATTGATCTCATTGAGGAGAAGTGCAGTGCACAAGAATGATAACTCTACCTTTCATAATATTTGAGTTATTGCCCTTCGTTATTTTTAAGGCTTAATTTTGTCTGGAGCATAAGTCAAAAAGTATTTGAGATAACAACTTGAAACTTCATAGGTGGATAGATTCACTGAGGAGGAATGCAGTGCACAAGAATGATAATTCTACCTTTCATAATTTTTTAATTATTGCCCTTTGTTAATAAGTGAAATAGTTAAGGTGAAGGAAAAATATATAAGAGGTTACAGTGACCTTAACATTTTACCTGTAGGCCTCAAAATAGGGGAATTAGTAAGTCTTCACATGGGTTTTATATCTAAAAACACTTCAAACATCAGTCTTCATTTCCAAATAATTAAAAAAAATAATTCTACTCTCCAACATATCTTCTTCCGAGCAAGCTTTCAGCGGCAGATGGCCATGTCAACATGGCTCTTGTTGTTATGTGAATGGTATTTCTGTATTACACCCTATTTTAGTCTGGAGTTAGATAGATGGATGGGACTTAAACCTCATCATCAGATAAGGAAATTGCTTAACAAGCAAACTGTAAAGTAACAGAACAAAGTGGCACAGTATTGTTCCTATATAATGTAAATGCCAATAATGCAAATGTCAATACTACACAGTTTTACAATGGCGCCTAAAATCCTGATTTTATATTTTTGCCAGCTGGACTCCTCTGCCAGTGGGTATGTGGACTGGAATGAGTTTTGTACATACCTACTGCTGCTGTACCGGGAGAATGACTACATGCGCACAAAGCGGGAGATCCCCTTCCTGGTCGAGCCAAAAATTAGACACATTGTTCAGAACAGGGTAAGCAGTTGCCATTCCATATTACCATATATTCAAATTACAAGTTTGGCTTTGGATATAAATTCACACATTTTTCTGCATTAATTGCAGCTTCTCCAAGGTACGCTTTTGAAAGAAAATACATTGTTCAGTTTAATAGTCTGGTATCGGTTGATATTTGATCATGTTTCTGGATCCAAGAGGGGGTCATGTCATCAACCAATCATTTATTTAGAGTCCATTTGCATTTGGTCTAAATTGCCACCTTCTCTAGAAATAACTTTGATTGCAACAGGTTAATCTGTTCATCTGTAAGCATTTGTAATGACATTAAAACACACACACACAAAGGATTACAGTTTTATACTAGAAAATGCCATGGTGTAGGAATATTCATATCAGCAGACTTTTTGAAACAGAAAATTACCTTTTTAGTTTCATTATGCAGTTGAAGAACCTGTTACATCCACTCCTGTAGTAATGATTTCATGTAATTGGTACAGTGCAATTATAAGATACATTTGCTTCTAACATAAACAAACCTCTGGTGATTTCTTTTTGTTCAATTAACTGGTGCAGTAATTGATTATTTGCTGATATAGTAGTGAAGATATTGACGCAACAATTTCAGGTGATCAATCTGTAACTACCAAGTCTTCTCTTCAAATTATATACAACAAGAGTTTTCAGTGGGAAACATAATATAAAAAATTTAATGTTAATGGTCACGGGGCTATGTTTATTTAATTGGTAGAGCAATCTACAGTGACAAAAAAAAGAGGGAAAAGATTAAACATCTGACTAATTGAACCTCCGTAAATTGAAGAATTGATGACTTTAATAATGTAGGACTTCCTTTGTCATCTGTTTTACATTCAAGTCATGAACTTCCTTTAAATTACATTGAATATTTGGTTTAAAAAAAATTTTTTTGAAGTCTTTAATTACAACATGTGAAATTATTCTTTTGCTGTTTATCGACAGCCCTGCATTGTCTGAGTTTTCAGTATTTTTGTAATACAGATCTGTCTTATATACTAACAAACCTTTCTTAGATTGATTAAATATAAATGTTCATTCAAATCAGATGTTTAATTCTGTTTAAGTATGCTCTAAATATTTCCATTCTTTAAGAATCACACACACTCTTACATAAAACACACAAATACTGAATAAAAAGAATAGAAATATATTTCTTTATGTGGATGTTGTTGTTTTTTAGATTTGATTTATCAAAATTCCCACTGTTGGTACAAAGTGTGGGTTTATGAAGTGCTATAAGATATGATCAATTGTAGACGTAGAAATACAATCTTCAGTCAAGGCTTTGACCTAAAGAAGTATTTCAGTCAATTGTGTGTTTTAAAATCAATGCTTGGTAATCAAGAGACTCGCATCAAATAATATGAATTATATATGACTTCTATGTGAAATTTTGTTTACTCTTTTATGAATCAGGTTAGTTTTCTTATGACAAAAAAAATTTCATATATGATTAAATAGAGATTATTTGACCTTTCTTCAAAGTAAATAATTTTAAACCATATAATTCATTTATTATCAAGTCAATTTGAGGCACCTTGTTTGGTGTACTAATATAGACCTACAGAAGCATGAGAAATGTGTTAAATAGTTTAAACATATTACTATTGACATCTATTGGGAACATAATTAATCCTTTGTGATGGTTCCTCGAGTGAGCCAGTATTTACACCTGGAAAGGTCATAAAATATTCTTACCCCCACCCATCAGGATTTAAACCCACAACCCTCAGATTACCAGTAAGATTACACACCAGACCACAGCAGCAGATCCGACAGCCTTAAATCTTAGAATCCTCCTTTATTGTTTGGTTATAGCTGGTTAATTAATCAGACTGTCAACAAATCATGAATATGATTTGTGCAAACAAATTTATTTGCTGACAATTAGCTACATATATTACAAAAGGGAAAAATACTGTCAAAATTGTTCTCTGGAAAACATGTACATGTTACCTTCTAAAGCAGACGGAATGACAAACAACAGAAAAGTGATCCCTATGTGTCATCTCTGCTTACAGCAGGTGACACAAAAACCATTTCATTATAATCATAAATTTAATCTTTTACCTCATGAATATTTATGTACAAATTTAGAACTTGGTGAATAATAATTTAATATACTTTGTATTGTACTGTATGTCAAACATTAGGTTTTTCTTTTCCATAAAGACTGTGAATATTAACCCGCCCAAGTGGTGGTGTGGTTACAGCACCCACCAGGGAATCATGAGGTTGTGGGTTCAGTTCTCAGCTTAACATACCCAAACAGTGAAAAATTGTACTGGTATATATAGCTCCCATGCTTGGCGCTCAGCATATATGGATAATTCCAGGACTGGTTGATTCAGTGTTTGAATACTGTAACTGGATGTTGTATTATGCCATAACTATGGTGCGATGCTGCAGTGTGGCAACACTACATCTGTCTCAAGTAGACATGACTGAGGAGAATGTCATTAGACACCTCCTGTTTGTCCTGATCAAGTCTATATGAGATACAGTTCAAATTGGGTCAAATGTTTTGTTATGATGTTCAAACAAAGACCCTATAAATAATTTTATAATTTATTATCTGTAACCAGTCTGATTAATCAATATAACAAAAAGTTCTGTCTAGTTGTAGTGTTTGGCTACTATAATTATGATCATATCCCTGCTTCTCAGAAGTTGGAGTTATATGAAGATAGTGCTGATCTTGTCATGTCCTGTCCTGTCCTATGTCATCCTACACTATCATTACATGTAGAAAGTCAGGGTATTCATCACCTTTAGTGATGGTTTTAGGTTTACTATACTATTTCACCTGTATATCACTGTTTATATGACAAAAACTGTGAAGTTATTAAAAAGTTTGGTCTTATTTATATTTCAGCAAGAACAGACGACAAAGATAGTGACAGTAGAGGGACCCACACGCTATGTGACAGTCAGCAGGGTATTTTCCCCATCTTTAATCTTTCTTTTTCTTCTTTTTTTTTGAGACACTGGGATGGGAATCTATGACACAATGACTGGGGAAAATATTATTACTTTCATATACTGGTATAAATAATTATTCATATTTATTTTTTTCTGCAGAATTGCTATTTGACTAGATGTTACAAAACATGATTTTATTTCATCAAAAATCTAAAAATTCTAAATAAAGAAATTAGAAGATAATCTGTAATGATATGACTTGCTACTTTAGAGGATGGCCGCGACATACCAAAGTCATAAAAAATGGTACTGTTATAGCTCTCTTGCTTGGATCTCAGCATATAAGGGTAGTTGCAGGACTGGTTGCCTGTGTAAGGATAATGTGACTGGGTGTGGTATCATGCCATTTGTCTAAGGCATGATACTGCAGTGTGGCAGCACTATATCTGTCTCAAGTGGACATCGTCTCCAAATGACTGAAATACTGTTGGTGGGACGTTAAACCCAACAAACAAACATTAGAGAAAATCATGTAAGTATTCATGTCTCAAAATACTGTTAAAGGTGTTATTTACAGATTGTTTAGTTGCTTAGTTCTAATCTGTATTGAAGCAGTGCCAGCTATATTTGTGACATAAGCACTGGCCCATATATACATACACAGATACTACATATTGTGTCATGAACTGTGTATATACAATTGTATTCCATCATTGTAAAAAATATAACAAATAACATCTTCTTGCTTGGGTTGCAAATCAAAATGCTAGTTCTTAACTGCACCAGCGCCAGTCAGAGACAATGTTAGATTAATAAAAAGCAGCAGGATGAAACATAAAAAATGTCTTTATCAAAAGTTTTGAGAATTTAATTAAACATGTCTGAAAAAAAGATTCAACACTATCTGTTGTAAAAAAATTTAATGAAACCAATATGACCTCTGAGAAATCTGTGCATTTATTATGTTTACTTAAAAGCTTAAACTCATCACCAGTATATCCCATATAAAATTACATGTGTATGTATGTTTAACATTAATATAAATAGAGAGAGTTGTTTGCTGATTTAATACATGTCCTGACCCATTTGAACTCTGGATATTATTCAGGTCTGAGCATACTAGATGTTTGAATTACAGAGGTAAACCATTTGTGCAAAATTCATTTTGACAATTACTAGCAGTAAGCTTTCAAATGCATTTGCATTGTAATATGATCATTTATTCATCATACCATATTGATGAATAAATACAGCAAATATCTAGTGTGTTATAGACCAGGTAAGGGGGAGACTTAATTGATATGCATCTGTGATTGATAAAAATTGTACATTCTTATACTTTAGGAAAAGTAAGGAAAAGGTTCAACCTCTTATGGTGACAATAGAGGCACTCGTGTAATGTTGTGCACCAACTCAAGAGTGGGAGTGTGAAATATTTGGCATTATACCGGTAGTTAACATTGTCAAATGCCAATAAGGGGGGTGGGGTATCTAAGTTATATAACTGAAATTGGAGCTTATGCTTATTATGAGTAGTTCATAATGAATGATGAATATAAACATCCAATATAACTAGATGCAATAGAAGTCACAAAATCACAGTTTTTTAGCTCACCTGAGCACAAAGTGCTCAAGGTGAGCTTTTGTGATCGCCCTTCGTCCGGCGTCCGTCGTCCGTCGTCAACAATTTGCTTTAAACGACATCTCCTCTGAAACCGCTGGACAGAATTTAATGAAACTTGGCAGGAATGTTCCTTGGGTGAGGCTCTACAAAAGTTGCTAAAATAAAGTTGATCCATGAAGAACTCTGGTTGCCATGGCAACAAAAAGAAAAATAATTTGAAAACTTTAAAAATCATCTCCTTCAAAACTACTGGCCAGATTTCAAAATAATTTGGTACATATGTTCCTTGGGTCAACCTCTACCAAAGTTGCTAAAATTATTCCGATCCGTAAAAAAACATGGCCGCCAGGGGCGGGGCTTTTTTACCTTATATGTATATAGAGAAACCTTTAAACAACATCTCCTCTGAAACCACAAGACAGAATTTGATTAAATTTGGCAGGGATGATCCTTGGGTCAACCTTCACAAAAGTTGCTAAAATAAAGTTGATCAGTGTAGAACTCTGGTTGCCATGGCAACAAAAAGAAAAAAAAATGAAAACTTTAAAAATCATCTCCTTCAAAACTACTGGCCAGATTTCAAAATAATTTGGTACAGATATTCCTTGGGTCAACCTCTACCAAAGTTGCTAAAATTATTCCGATCCGTAAAAAAACATGGCTGCCAAGGGCTGGGCTTATTTGCCTTATATGTATATAGAGAAACCTTTAAACAACATCTCCTCTGAAACCACTAGACAGAATTTTATTAAACTTGGCAGGGATGATCCTTGGGTCAACTTTCACAAAAGTTGCTAAAATAAAGTTGATCCATGTAGAACTCTGGTTGCCATGGCAACAAAAAGAAAAAAAAATGAAAACTTTAAAAATCATCTTCTTCAAAACTACAAGCCAGATTTTAAAATAAATTGGTACAGATGTTCCTTGGGTCAACCTCTACCAAAGTTGCCAAAATTATTCAGATCGGTAAAAAAACATGGTGGCCAGGGGCGGGGCTTATTTGCCTTATATGTATATAGAGAAACCTTTAAACAACATCTCCTCTGAAACCACTGGACAGAATTTGATTAAACTTGGCAGGGATGATCCTTGGTTCAACCTTCACAAAAGTTGCTAAAATAAAGTTGATCCATGAAGAATTCTGGTTGCCATGGCAACAAAAAGAAAAAAAAATGAAAACTTTAAAAATCATTTTCTTCAAAACTACTGGCCAGACTTTAAAATAAATTGGTACAGATGTTCCTTGGGTCAACCTCTACCAAAGTTGCTAAAAAAAATTCCGATCCATAAAAAACATGGCCACCAGGGGCGGGGCTTATTTGCCTTATATGTATATAGGGAAAACTTTAATCAACATTTCCTCTGAAACCACTGGACAGAATTTGATTAAACTTGACAGGAATGATCCTTGGGTCAACCTTCACAAAAGTTGCTAAAATAAACTTGATCCATATAGAACTCTGGTTGCCATGGCTACAAAAAGAAAAAAAATATGAAAACTTTAAAAATCATCTTCTTCAAAACTACTGGCCAGATTTTAAAATAAATTGGAACAGATGTTCCTTGGGTCAACCTATTTATCTCAGGTGAGCGATTTAGGGCCATCATGGGCCTCTTGTTTTAATTGTATTGCAATATGCAAAGAGTGAAATGATCAAAACTGTCATTTTCATGCCCTGTGTTATTCATCCTCTTTGTAAAATATGCTCTTGTAATTGACTGAACCATAAAAGTATTAAAACCTCTGGATACAGATTTTTTTTTCAAATTATGACCCTTCACATAACCATGTTGACTTATACCTCATGAATATTCATGTACAAATATATGACTTGATGAATATCAATTTACTGAACCTTAAAAGGTACATGAGACCATGGATTTTTCTTTACCATGCAGACTGTGTAGAAAGTACAGAATGCTACAATACTGCAGGAAGGCGACGTCTGATCTGGGTTTGCATTGTTTGCTAAGGCTTCAAAATGCATCTCACTTGAAGTGAAGGGTTAATTATACTAGAAATACAAGTACATGTACAAATTAAGGGAAGTAATCAAAACATTTAAGAATCATGCATAGAGCAATTTAGTTAAAATATTGGGGGATAGTATTAACACAGATATCATCCAAATATCATTTCCTGTCAACTCTTCCTCTAGGAAGGTGCAATAAGCGTATGGTATCCCAGCATGCAGTATGACAGATACTATGTGATCACGGATGATGAGGAAGACTCAAACCAGAAGCGGAGGTTCAAGATGTGGGTTACAGACGCCATCTACATGTCAAACTGCCACAAAATAGCCATAGCCTCAACCAGTCGAGACATTAGGTTCTTTGATACCTCCACTAGCCAGTATTTTGAAGAGTATCACTTATTTGGTAAGTTAAATACTTAGGAGAACTGTTGAACTAGAAAACATAGAAAACAATCATTAATTTTGAATGAAGTAGCATAAGAAGAAAGCATTTGAAGGCCATATTTTTATATCAATCAAAATGATTTTTAATTATCTCAATTCCATCTGATTCATTATCTATGACATTTTCTTGTTCATCAGCCTTGCCTGACGTACCATACTGTTTTGACTATTGGTACGATAAGAGGAACCCTAACTCAGAGTCGCTGCTGATATTTGGCAACGATACCGGGGCCATCAACCTGATGTACTTCAACAAGCCGGTCACCCAGCTCTTTGATATACCCTTCAAAAGTGACGGTGGTGCTCACAAAATATTTATGCAGGTCAGTGGATAATTGGGGTAGGCAGATCTGAGAAGAAACAGAAGTTTCCAAGAATATTTGTTTATTTTATTATAAAGTCATATTTTATTGCAAAAGTGGTCATTGAATAAATATTTTTTATGAGTTGCTAAGTGATGTTACAGTTAAATAGGCATACAGGAAACATCCACTGTCTCTTTAATATAACATCTTATCTTTTTGATATTATTGTGATGATTTCTCTTTCGCATCTTAATACATGATGATGTTAGCCTATTTAAAAAATCATGGTTTTTTTGATATACTTGTCCTTTTTACTTAACGCAACCTTTTAATATTCTATGCAACATCTAATATCTCTTTCCATAGTTCAATCTGTTTTTGGACAGGATTTTTATCAAAAAGTTTGTCCGTCCATGTAGGCATCAGCGGGTGTTGGGCATTCGCTTAGGTTGACCTGTTCATTAATCTGCTATAACTTCTACTTCATTCATTGGATTGCTTCAATATTGGGACAGTTACTTATGTGGATCAACCTTTACATTATGCATTTGACCTTATGACTTTGACCTACTTTTTATGAAAAAAAAAAGGCGTCTGAACAGATTTACAATTTGGTAAATCTGCTATAACATCTATGTGCTTCATCTGATTACTTTATACATGTATTTGGAAAGTTGCTTAAGTGGATGGACATCTTCATTATGCAGTTAACATTGAACTTTGACCTACATTTGAAAAAAAAAGCCTGAAAAAACCTGTCCATAATTTTTTTTTTTTTTAAAAAAAGTACTGTTGACATGAAAAAATTCAGAAACTTATTAATTATAACCATTTTATTAGAATTACCCATATTTAGTACTCTACAGCCTGAATGTATCATTTTACACTCCGTTAGACCATTGTAAACCTAGATCCAACTGAAGATATTTTTTATAGTCTCAGAAGTTGGCACTATATATAGGAATCAAGTTCATTGCATCCCGTCATGTGGCATCCCTTCACATTCTACTCTAACATTACATAAAGACAAGCTGCTATGTGGGGGTGTTAATCTCCTTAACCCTTTCCCTCATAGAGGATACCATGAAAAGACCTATGCAAACAGCATAAAACCAGATCAGTCTGCGAGTAACTCGCAGGCTGATCAGGTTTTATGCTGTTCGCTGCTCCTCAGTGGTCTGGAAATGAGGACTTTATAATTAAATTTGGTAAGGTTTAACTGTGGTTTTCTGCAGATCAGGCTTTATGTGGTACCTATTGAGCGTCAAAATGAGTCTATATGAGGGAAAGGGTTAACTAAATGATAGCTCTAGATCACTGTGAGAGTGATTTACATGGTTACATTCTTCACCTTTAACCCTTTCCCTCATAGAGGATACCATAAAAAGACCTATGCGAACAGCATAAAACCAGATCAGCCTGCGAGTAACTCGCAAGCTGATCAGGTTTTATGCTGTTCGCTGCTCCTCAGTGGTCTGGAAATGAGGATTTTATAATTAAATTTGGTAAGGTTTAAATGTGGTTTTCTGCAGATCAGGCTTTATGTGGTACCTATTGAGTGCGTCAAAATGAGTCTATATGAGGGAAACGAAGGGTTAAGGGACTGATTCCTAGTAAACAGAATACCCACTGATCAGTCAGCATATCACCTAGGCTGATTGGGTTTAACCCTTTACCTCATGAATATTCATGTTCAAATATATGACTTGATGATTATTATTGTACTGAACTTTAATGATATATGAAACAATTGATATGATATTGGCAGTCTGTTAGAATCTGAATCATGATCAATATTGTATGAACAAACAGGAGACTTAGGTCTTCACTGTTTGCCAATGTGTCAACTGTGCCTATATGAGGTTTTAAGGTTAATGTCACCATTGGTTGGTTAATTCTGTTCATAGTGCGTTATATGTGGTAAAGGATTTAAAGGTACCTTTATAGCCCATTGTGTACCGGGTAATGGATATTTCAATTCCTCTTAGTTAATGGTTCTGTTACAATAAGAAAAGTACATGGAAATCATTGAAATTTATTCAAAAACATGTCACATAGATTTTATAGACATCATGCCTTTTATATAGACATTTAAGTATCTTTATTTTGATATTTGTATGTGTTATCAACAGCTGACTTCATACCTTGTAAGATATTCAGAGTCACTGGCAAGAGAGAATGCAGCCAAGTCGTGGTGCCAATATCAATTATTGTATCTCTCTACAGCAATTTGTCAGTTATGAAATATTGGATTCACAAACAATTATTGACACTAATGCTGACACTGATTTATGATTGAAATATGAAAAATGCAAGGACAAATGTTTGATTTATTGCTAATTAATGCTTCAACCTTTATCTTAGTTACACAGTCTGGCTTATTTAAATGTGTGATATTTATTTAATATGACTATGCTAATATGCTTTTTTCGAAATACCAGCAGTTATTTATTCTCTGTTTAATGGGAAATCAATTCTATTTCTGGACAAAAGGTGATGTTCTTTAAATTTTGATATCACTAAAGCCTGCAGTATTCATTAGTATGTTTGATTTTTTGTATAGATTTTGTAAATGTACATGGGTGGATGATGTGTTATAAAATTAAAACTTTCCATAGATAAGAAAAAATGACATCAAATAAATAGCTTTTGAGATTGACCTAAATTAATTTTTCAAGGTGTCATAATATATGAGTTTTCATGTCCCTAAACAATGTCATGTATATTTCTGATATGGCCATCTTAAACAAAATCAAATAAATTTAAATACGGTAATTCCCTATAATCATTTGCATTGTCTCCTAACTGTCCTGTAATTTTAAAAAATATATATCTTGAGAAACCATTGAAAAACAGTAATGAGACCTCCCACGCCATTATGTAAGGGTCCATCATTTAAGTAAAATTCACAACTCTCTCTTTAAGCTTTTCAAGATTTATGACCCCTTTTAACTTTGGAATTTTGGTTATATATGTATGTTGAATATATATATATAAGGCACTATAAGTTCAAGGCACACAACTTTCTTTACTTAGTGTGTGTTTGCCTTGAGTTAATACCCTAACTTATTTTAAATTGATAAGGCAATGTGGCTGGGGTATACATCACCGTCAGTGCTAACTCTATTTTATTTATAAAGATAGGTGAGGAAGGGCTTTTTTTTATGTTTGTATATTTCTATCATTTCAGCAATGCTTTTTTATTTTATCACTTTGATTATTCATGAAATTACATGATTTTTGTCTGCTGACAGAACTTAGACCAACATGCAAAGTATGTCCGCCACTCGGTGATTAACGATGTGCACCCGGAACTGATACGCCAGGTGTACTACCTGCCTGACAACAACATGATCATCTCGTCATGTGCCAATCCCAACAAATCCATTGTTATATCCGACATCAGCTGCCTCAAGAAAAACTATGTGTTCAAGATTGATAAGGTATTAAAACTTCATTCTTTTGCTTCAACTTAAGAACGAGATTTTACAGCTTGTACATAATACTAATCCTTCTGGGCAGTTCCTGGGTTGGACCAGTACTGTGTGCCCTCTCCCAACCTCCAGATCATTTGTCAGTCAACACCACCTCTGAACCCCAACAGCTTGGTGGAACGATTTTTAACCCTTTCCCTCATATAGACTCATTTTGACGCACTCAATAGGTACCACATAAAGCCTGATCTGCAGAAAGTCACAGTTAAACCTTACTTAATTTAATTACAAAATCCTCATTTCCAGACCACTGAGGAGCAGCAAACAGCATAAAACCTGATCAGCCTGTGAGTTACTCGCAGGCTGATCTGGTTTTATGCTGTTCGCATAGGTCTTTTCATGGTTTCCTCTATGAGGGAAAGGGTTAACAAATCTCAGTGGATTAGTCTACTTTGTGTCTGTGGGGGTGAGTGGGGGGTGTTTACTTCATGATATTCCCTGATATCAAGATTTGAATACTTGCATTTAAATTACTGAGTTCAAGAAATGGTATAAATTCTCCATATCAAAGTAACAACTCCTGGCTCCTCTTTACTTAACTACATACAAATAAATAATCTTACTGTAGTAGGAGAATGTTGTCCCATATAATATCTACTAATTTCTCATTTGCACAATAAAACATAAATAAAGGTGACCCTGTCATGATTTGTATACAAATTAATCTCTTTTTTTTTGTGAAGAAAAAATCAAACTATTTTAATCTGTGCATTTACATATACAAAATTTTTTCATATTAAATTTAATGAAATGGGCTGCAGAACCACAAGTTAGGATATGGTACTAGGATGATTTTATACAGTTTTGCCTTCAAGGGTGATTTAGTACTTATAGTATAGTTACAGGGATTTTGATTTGGCTAGCTACTATTAAAATCTACAAGGAGTACTGGTAAATGAATGTAATTACATTACAGCTCCATAATTGACACTCTTCCTGGGGTACAATTTAACTATATTTGATGATGTAATAATTGGAAATGTACTTAACCCTTTCCCTCATATAGACTTATTTTGACGCTCTCAATAGGTACCACATAAAGCCTGATCTGCAGAAAACCACAGTTAAACCTTACCAAATTTAATTATAAAGACCTCATTTCCAGACCACTGAGGAGCAGCGAACAGCATAAAACCTGATCAGCCTGCGAGTTACTCGCAGGCTGATCTGGTTTTATGATGTTCACATAGGTCTTTTCATGGTGTCCTCTATGAGGGAAAGAGTTAACTCAATGAATGACAAGCCAAGCACCAACCTCAATCAATGATATATTGGCATTTAATTGCATCATAACAGAGTATATTACTGTAGATCTACACTGTGCATTATTTTAACTGGGTACCTTGGTGCACTCTGAGTCTTCCTTCACCTGTAATTAGATAGGTGTCACTGTATGACTGAAATATTGTCCGAGTAATGGTAAACCTGAGCACAACAACAATAAGACTGTCTTAGGTGCTTTTTTCTTCCATTCCTTATTGCTGTCTTGAAATAAAGTTAAGTCTTCAAACTCACTGATTTTGACCCTTGACATCTACACATTGCAGGGTGTGGAGTGTTTTGACTTCAGTAAGAAACTGAACATCCTGGTGACAGGGAGTCTGGACCACAACATCCGGCTCTGGAACCCCTATGTTACCTCCAAACCCATGGCCATATTGGAAGGGCATGCTACAGGGGTCATAGGGGTCAAAATCCAGGAGGGGCTCATGCAGGTCTTCAGCTACTCTAAAGATGCTGTAAGTCATTCTCAATCATTTATAAAGTTGGATTTTTTTTTATATTGAATGAGAAGTTAATTACAAATCTTTTTCTGCATATAATGACATTGAATGATGACCTACTTTTCTTCTTTAAGAAAGGCATGCTACTGTTTTTGTTAATTGATCATGAAACAGAACTTTAATGTTGCCTGCATATAAAGCTTAGTAAAAATTGGACTATTGCCTTCCATTTACGTGTATACTAAATTATAAATATGACCTTGACCTTGACAGGTGGTGAAGGTTTGGGACATTAAGGAGCATGCCATTCTACAGACGGTTGTTCTGAAGTTCCCTAGCAGTATCCATGGTCGCATGCCAGAACACGGACAGTTTCCTATACACCTGCAGGCCTCACCTCAGAACTCACTTCTTGTCACCTGTAACGACTATATAGGGCTCCTCAAATTGGGGCGCACCAGCCTGCCAGACAGTGTTGCCGTGACAACACATACTACTCAGTTATGTTGTGCCATCTACAATTCTATGTTCAAACAGGTAAGGAAACATAAGGAAATTAAGTGAAAATGCGATTTTTCTTTTCAAAGTTACATGACTATTGTATTAAAATTTGTGGAAGTTACTTCAAATTTAACATTTTTTTTGTTTTTATACGCTGCTGGAGGCGGTCGTATATTAGCGTTATCTTCTCCATCTGTCCGTCCGTACGCATGTCTGTATGTCCATTTCTTGTGAACGCAACTTCTTCTATGTTTCTGAATGAATCTTTTCAAAACTTGGTCAATGTCATTACTATTATGGGCAGATAAGCATGAAGTGGCAATTTTCCAGTTCATTGATTTTTACAAGATTTGTGTCCCTTGAAACTTAGTCTCTGTAGCTGATTGATATTGCAGCCTTGTGAACACAACTCCTCCTACTTTTCTGAATGAATCTTTTCAAAACTTGATCAGTGGCATTACTATAATGGGTAGATGTGCATGAAGTGGCGATTTTCCTGGTCATTAATATTTGCAAGATTTTTGTCCCTTGAAACTTAGTCTCTTTAGCTGATTGATATTTCAGCCTTGTGAATGCCATTCTTTGTATGTTTCTGACCTAATCTTTTCAAAACTTTGGCAATATGCACAAAGTAGGGATTTGGATGTAATTGGTCTCAAAGACTTCATTATGAGCTTATGCTTACAGAAATGTTAAAAGCAATAATTAAAAGGACCCTCTTGGTCTTTATATTTTGTGGAGGCATATATTGTGGCAGCACTGGCACTCTTGTTTTTTTTATTTCCCATATAGTACCAGTACATGTATATTAGGGGTCACTGTGGCCGAGCGGTTACAGTCATGGACTACAAATCTCTCAGCCCCTCACCGCTGTGGGTTCGAATCCCGGTAGGGACTTCGGATTTTTCATGTGAGGAAGCCTTCCAGCTGGCTTGCAGTAGGTGGGTGGTTCTACCTGGTTACATCTGTGTACTTGGGGTCTTCCTCCACCTGCAATTAGCTGGACGTCGCTATATGATTGAAATACTATCGCAGCGACGGTAAACTCCAATACAACAACAACAATAACATGTATATTAAAATGATGAGTGGTTTCTTTAATGTTCACTGGACTATATAATTATCTATGCACATATTCTATAAGTTGTAACTATAAATTTTAAGATCAAAATATCAATAAAAAGACTGTAAAAGCAATGTTTTTGCAGCTGAATGATATATATATATGTAATGTATTTTGATATATTTCATATTTTAGTACTTTATAAGGCATAAAACTGTTTATATTTTATTTGGTGCAAAACTGTTCCTTCCAGGTTGCAACAGGATGTGATTCTTCAGTCATTGCATTATGGGATATAGAGACAGGAAATAAATCAGTTGTGTTCTCCAATGCCCATGGTGATGAGGAAATCACATGCATGACATTTGATAGTACATACAGACGTTTGTTCTCTGGAGCAAGAAATGGCACTATAAAGGTAAAATTTCAATGAAAACTGCAATTGATCTTTCTTCCAAAACTTTAAGCCTTTGACGCTTTTGTGGAATAATTGTCTGAGATTTTTTTAAACAGGATTGATACAACCTCAATATGAAGGGACCTATAAGCAACCCATATATATGAAAGATTTATGTACATGGTCCTTAACTCAGCTGGTAGAGCTCTCACCTTGTAAGTGTGGGGTCCTGGGTTTGATCATCATCCTTGCTGCGCATTTTGCTTACCCCATGGTTCAATTAATTTTGGTTTAGAGTAAATAATTTTCCAATTTTCCAATTTTGGTAATGAACAATTTCTGAATATATTCAGTTTCTATACCTTTTTGGCATTTGGTATACTAAGCAATATAAACTTTAAAAGAATGTTTTCTTATTTGCTACAATCAATCCAAATCTCCGAAAGTATGTTTAATACACATTGCCTGGCATGATGTCATTTCCAGGTGTGGAACTTCCAGAACGGTCATAACCTGCACAAGCTGGAAGCTGTGGCCGAGGCAGAAGTGACCGGCATCATGCCCCTTATTGACAAGAAGATGATACTTGCAGTTGGCTGGAGTCGACAGATTACCATATATGATGACTCTGACCCTGATGTAAGTTGACCTCATTTACCAAAATAATGGTCTTGTAACTCACAGTTTTTGCGTTTGGTTTAATTTGATTTGTTATAATACAATGTACTACAATATTAAGCAAAGCACTTCTTGTTACAGAACACAGTCTTGATACTTAATGACCTTTGATATGTCTGTTGTCTGTAGCAAGATGTTTTGTATCTGCACAAGACATGTCACATGGTTCAAACACTGCTACAGAAGATATATCTGCATCAGGTACTTCACCAAGTATTTCAACTTCTACAAACATTGTGTCTGCTACAGAAAATATATTTCAAATGCTACAAACATTAATTTTGTATCTGCCTCAGAAAATGGATCAAATATTTCACCTGCTACAAGCATTATATATGTTACAATAATAATGACTCTGTACTAGGCATATGTCATAAGCTTCAAACATTATGTGTTTGCTATAGACAGTGTATATGCTATAAATAAAATCTGCATGAAAAAATGCATTTCCACAGAATAGTTCACTAATATTTTGTCGCTACAAGAGGTAACATCTGTTTCAGAACATGTACCTGAATGCCCAGAACACCTGGAAGGGTGGCCAGGTGCATAAGGATGACATACTTACAATAGACTTCTGTCCTCCCAACCTCCTCTGTACTGCCAGCTTTGACGGGGAAATCATCATCTGGGATGTTGAAACGGAGAAGATTTTCGTACGCTTACGTAAAGGTCAAGCTTCCAACATGTGAGTTGCTTTTAATTTATACAATTTTTATATTTTATATGTATATGTACTGCATATTACTTAGAAATGCAAAAACAGCATTAATTAGTTCCTATTATTTGCTATATATCATTACATTATTATTTCAATAGGTTGTTGTTAAACAATGTGTTTATAATTATGGTTTTCTTTTGTATCTTTAATATGAAGAGCACATTTAGTGAAAGTTGCAATATATGATAAAACAAAGTTTTTTCATGTTGTATAGCACCATTATTTATCATTTCTAAAAACAAAAGAAAATTAGTGCATTTTCTTGTGATATGGATATTGTGTTTATCACATTGTAGTTGTTCCTTTTAATGATGACCTGTATCTATACCTACCTCCTGTATCTCTAGATGAAAAATTAAAGAAGATAAAAATATTTTTCAATCACAAGATATGTATTTTCTTACATACTAGATAGTGAATTTACTAGAGGTCGATATACCTGTCTAGTATCCCCTTTACAAGACAGCTCTCCTGCTATATGACATCTTAACTTATTCATCCAATCATAGGAAGTCATAATTATAAAGACATAGTTTTGAAATATTGCAAAATTTAAATATGTTCAGAAAACTGAATAATCAGCAGTCAGGGGTCTTTTGTATGTGAAGTACAATACAATACCTTAGACACCAACTTACAGGCAGAAGAAGGTGCCCAGCTTTGCTCAGATATTCTTATTCAAATCTTATTCATAGTTAATTTGTATGCATAATGTCTTAAGGTTATCCAGTCATGATAGTAATCCGGGGGAATTTTATAATAAATGCAAGCCTTTATAGACAGAGAGCAAAAGAGCCAATAACTGCTCTCTGGATGCTTGCATCTGCACTGAAGTCTTTTAAAGCATTTCGAGGGCTCAGCGCAAAATGGTCATAACTTATATGCATTAAAGAACAAGTTACAACTGTTTTGTGCTGAGCCCTCGATTTGAAGGACCATGCTTATAATTTAATGATAGATGGATTGACTACATAACCCTATAGTTCTACCTAAAACTTGTTAAACTGAGATTCCCATGTAGACTTTATAAATGCCACATCAGTCAAGACTGCCTTTTCATGATCATCTACGGCAACATATTTTTGTCACCAACAATCTTCCGTGGCGATTTCTGCACCTGTGTCTTTTTTTTCATTTCATTTCCATATTTCATGCAAATCCAGCATAGATTATGCTTATTGTCCGTTAGAAAATCAGTACTTTAATAGCTGACTGCATATTGTACACATATTGTTTATATTCACACATACTGAATGTTGTGTAAGTGTTGACACATGATGTTGTGTGTGTGTTCTACACAGGTCCAAGAAAATTGAGGACATGTCCAGCAACAACCTTGACCCCTCAAGGCCTAGGTCAATGAACTCTAGGCCAAACTCACGTCATCAAAAATCTCACAAACTTGAGAGAGGGTAAGTCATTTTAATTTGTGAGAGGATTTTCACCATACTAATGAATGTTCAGTACTCACATACCTCTAGATAGAGCCACATTAAATACATGATGATTAATTTCAACCACATTCTAAATGGCCACCACCCTAATGATGATAGTTTTATAATATTTCTAGTAATATTTTTCCTTAATTGCATCCAGTCAATTACCTTGAAAAGGTATATGAGTAATATTTCTCTGTAGCTGTGTGTGTATCCTGCACTGCGAGTGCCTCTCTACTCTGTGACTAACAATTGTTTAACTATAAATGTAGAAAAACACACACTTTACATGAGTTTTACTTTTTGGTTGTAAATAAATTTGCTTTGCTGTTGTTTTTGTTTTATTTCAAATGGTTAATTTTCATATTGTTCGTGCGTTTTTTTTTAGAACTGTTAAATTTGTTTACATTTCAGATTTTATGATTAATGATAATTTACATTTAGTGAATTAGCTTTAAGGGTCAGATCTAGCCTTCTTTAGTACTTAACCCTTTCCCTCATAGAGGACACCATGAAAAGACCTATGCGAACAACATCAAACCAAATCAGCCTGCGAGTAACTCGCAGGCTGATCAGGTTTGATGCTGTTCGCTGCTTCTCAATGGTCTGGAAATTAGGACTTTATAATTAAATTTGGTAAGGTTTAACTGTGGTTTTCTGCAGATCAGGCTTTATGTGGTACCTATTGAGTGTGTCAAAATGAGTCTATATGAGGGAAAGGGTTAAGGTCTTCCCATCCTAATAGCCATATTCCATATCTTGCCACTGGATGGTTATATTTCTTTGAAACTTTGTCACTTTGAAGACATTCAAAAATAAAAAAATTTCACCATGAGTTTTTTCAAGTTTTTTCTAATTTGGGGGAGATAATCTGCATATAAGTTAACATTGAAGCCTATGGAAAATATGTATTTTCTATGAATATGAAAAACTGAATTTGATATATGAGAAAAACTCATGGTAGCATGATGGATTTTATTTTGTATCAATTTCCGTGGGAAAAAAATCTAAACTTTACCACAGAAAAATGATATTTAGTTTTCAGGGGAGATAACTCATGGCAACAAAATAATTAAGGGGAGGTAATGAAAGAACTTCTGTCACTTGTAATAACATGTCAATTTTCCCCTAAGATTACCATTGTGTGTTTGACACTTTAAAAGCTTATATACATGTGTATTGTTAAGATATATGCATTGCTTTGATGGAAATGTTCGTGATTAGGAATTGGGAAGACCTTAACAAACTCACAACACTGGAGGAATGTGTAAAAGAGTGGATAGCTCAGGCAGCAGGCCCTGTAAACAAAAATGGCCCCAGTTGTAAACCCAGTCAGACTGCACATTTTTCTCCCCGTGTGATAGGTGTATACTTGACAATCCTGATTTCTCTTTATTACAATAGTTTTTATTTTGACGTCCTTTGTTTTACCTCTATTTGCTTGACATGCAGAAGAACTTGAAATGCAAGTGAAATATAACATTCACAGGTTGTTATTATTAGAGGTTATTTAATGATCTTTTTTACCAGTTTTAGTTTACTTAAATCTGTAAATTAAAACTGTTCAGATATTTCAGATATATTCAGTTCAGATATTCTGTTCAGATATGTTTTGGAGTTCTTACCTTCTACACTTATGTTCAGTTATTTATTAATCAAGGCATTTACCTATCTATGTGTTTTGTAAAAAGATCCATTCCACAACAAGACAGCAGGTATGGGATTGCATCATTTTATACTCAGAAAAGCATGGAATAATTATGAGTGCTTAGTTTAATTAAATTTGAGATATTTTGTTTTCTTCCATCATTTCTTTTCAAAGTAATATGATAGTAATTTGAAATGTTCTTATCTTTTTCAAGACCTATCCGGTAAGGCTGTCAATAATAGAAAGCTAAATTAAACATAAAGCCAGTTTTGCTTATATTTTAGTATTTTAGTTTAAATATGCCAGCTGAACATAATGCTAGTATGTTTAATATTGAATTTAGGAATGTAATGTTTACATTGAAGTTAAGTCAGCAGATTTGTTTCCGAGTTTCAGTGATGAATGTTTCTTAGTAAGAAGGCTTTATTTGTATTTCTAAAGACCAATTATTACTGTAAAAAAAAACATTTCTTTTGATATTTTAATTTCATTGATGGTACATAATTATATTGAAGTGTTCATGTACCTGAAAATGTAAGGTCTTCTAAATTAATGATTTTCTTGGAATTAGTTTTTGTGGGCAAAAAGAACATCTGTTGTTAACAAAATATTATATAAGAAAGTAAAAATTAATATATTTTTGATAAAATCTGCTCAAAGCTCAAATATTTACTGTTTTAAGAAGATAATGTTAGATGATGATTTTTTTTTTTTTTGCTTGAAAATTTAGGTAATTAAAACATATTCTCATACTGATCTGTGAAAAACATAAAAAATGACTTCTACTTCTTGTAAAGCTACTTTAGTCAGAGATGATCTAATCTCCTGACCAGCACTGCTATTAATTTTATTATGTTGTTGCCTGATATCTTTTTTGATCAGTGACACAAAAGCAGAACTATTCGTGATTATGATTAAAATTAAAGACAGTTGGCATTTTTTACAAGTTGACATAAGTTTATATCTTTATTTCTTCGGTTTTCTTGAAACTGAAACATTAACATTGATAGATAAACTATTTAATTTGAAGTATGTGATGATGATGATGATGATGATGATGATGATGATGATGATGATGATGATGATGATGATGATGATGATGATGATGATGATGATGATAACTTGGTATACACAGTGACACATGGAGAGAGATGTTGATTAAGTCTAGGTAAGAGTGGTTTATTTGCTCCACAACCCTTGGTATACGGCCCCGCTAGTTATGCTAGACGCCCCACCACCACACATTCCCGCCATCCATACCTTCCACCCTTGTACAAAACAGACATACGTCATGGTTTGAAAATATCAAGCTCATGTATCATGCATTAGGTAGAAGGGACATATTAATTTTAACTCGCCAGAATAAAAGGTACCTCTAGATAATTTTATTAATTAAGCTATGGCAGGAAGTAGAAAATATGCCATTGTTAATTGTTACATGATATACAGGAAAACCTTGCAATAGATGTTTTAAGACCACACCATCGGTTCCAGCAAAAAGTGGTCTTAATAGCAAGGTGGTCTTAATGATTAATTGACCAGTAAAACAAGACTTCAAATTATTTGATTCCAAAAATGAGTGGTCTAATTAGCAAGGTGGTCTTAATTCAAAGGTGGTCTTAAAGAGAAGTGTTACTGTACTAGTAAACATTTGGCAGAGGTCTGAAAACTTGCATTTGTAAATGTTATGGGTAAGATATTGCACAAATAAAATTTGATACATTTCATATCAATGGTTGCCCATACAATGTCATCAGTTTTTAACAATGGCTTATCTAACATGGTTGGTTACATTCATCCTGTCAGTGCTTCACTTCAATCACCAATTTCCTCCAGTAGAGAGAATACTGGCTTTATGAAAAG
Organism: Solen grandis; assembly: GCA_021229015.1. Lineage (NCBI taxonomy): Eukaryota > Metazoa > Mollusca > Bivalvia > Adapedonta > Solenidae > Solen > Solen grandis. The sequence continues at coordinate 28,595,589 of CM037778.1, forward strand.
GGTATCAAAATAACAAACATTTTCTGTCATTTGATTCATCAATATCTCAGATGTTGCTTGGATTCCACCAACAAAACTTAGTGTTCAGTAATACTTTAAATCTAAAATGTTGTATGATCACATTCCATTGATCTTGTTATGCAAAGTATTTAAGTAAATGGTTAAGCTGGCATAACAAAATATATATATTTGATAGCACATTAAACATTCAGGCATTTTTATCAAAGTAGTAACAATGATGAAATATATTCCTAAGTATTTAAGTATTACTTAGCACTAAGTGAGATATGTGAACTTCAATCTGCAGCTTATGCTTAAATTTGAATGAAATCTCTTTAATAAGAAGGGATTATGCACCAAAGTAATGCCAACAATTGTGTTTATGATACAGAAAATAATTATGTCCATAAAAACAAAGGAGTCCAGACTCACGTTATAACTGTATTGTACAATGTGTTGTCAGTAAATCATGGTTGATCATATCATTGCTGACTAATACAAAAATCAGGCATTTACAACAGGCAATGTGCTTCATAATGACTGAAGGTAGATGATCCAGGCAATGATTTTGGGCCTATAATTTGATGTAATCACAAAGTATAAATTTTATGTTAGAATTGTTGATTTTACTTTACATCCAAAAACAGATTATGGATTCTGCATGATAATGAAAGGGAATAAAACAACTTTTTTTGCATGATTTTTACTCCCTTTTTATCACGTTTGCTTCAATCAGTCTTTGTGTCATTTATATATCCCCTGTCAACAGTCATTGCTAAAACATCCAAAACATCAATATTAGTTTTGTTGGCATGTATCTAGATTTTTTTCTTACAAGATATATTTTTTGTCTGTCAATTTTACTGTAAGCAGAGACATTATGTATTTTGCAGCCTTTATCCTATTTGTTATCATTATCATTATTATCTGATATTAGTTTTACTGTTTCAATAACCAGTACCAGTGCTTTGCATTTTATAAAATGGGACTAGCTTGTGTATATATTTTGAATTCATCTTGCAAATACTGTAAAAAGTAAAGTCTTGATTTATAGTGGATAACATATTTTGCAAAAACCTTTCTTCCATATGGTCCACATAACAGAAACAATATGAATATTTATAACATACAATTTCATCAAAACATTTCAACATACATATAATAATATATAATTTAAAAAAAAAATTTAAAAAAAAAATTAAAAAAAATCCACTTTTAAAATATTTCCCACCCTGATATCAATAAGGGATTTTATGGGATTCTTTCCCAAATTCTTCAATTTTTTTTTCATTGTACCTACAGTACTGGCGATTAACCCTTACCTTGCTAAATATCTTAATTGGACTTGTACTTTCTTCATTTTGGACTGTGCCATTAGTTGTTTATGGGGTTGCTTGTGGAAAATATATTGATTATTAGCAAACATTGCAGACCAAGATCAGTCTGCACAGATGTGCAGGCTGATCTTTATCTGCTCTAGTTGCAAAGGAAGTCACACAGCATTGTATGGGTTAATCACATTTTGATCCCAAGTGGAATGTGAAAAGTGATGTCTTTTTCTTCCTCATGAAATAATGTAAAAAATCATAAGTCCATTTGATAATTTTGACATTATCTTATATCCCTATCTTAAATTGCAGCTACTATTACATTGCTCTCCATTATATATTCAGATTTTAAATTGCATGTGTCTTTTTTTTTATTTTCCTCTTTCAAAAAAGTATTCATTTTAGAAACACTCATATGTTTACATGTAAGCAGGTAATATTAGGAAGCAGCCCTGTTTATATTTTTGCTGGTATTAAGTATTTGTTCATAAATGATATTGAATTGTTATATATTAACCCCTTACCACACAGATATGTTTTGATGCCTTGACAAACAGAGCTAATCCTGATTAGACAGCTTCAGGAAGTCCCAAGTTGTCTGATCAGGGTCTGTTCTGTTTGCTTATACAATATTGAAATATTGTAGATCAGAGTTGTGTGGCAAAGAAAAATCTATTGTTTCATATACAATTTAATTTCAGTACATGTATATTAAAATTCATCAATTCCAAAATTAGTAAATGAATATTCATGAGTTATAGGGTTAAATTGTATTTACAAGCATTGTATCAATAATTGGTTATTAAAACACATTTTTGTCATTTATGATTACCAGTATAAAATTCTCTTGTTTCAGTGTCAAAATTAGGTAAAACAGACTGTCATTTTTCAGCTTTTCCCGTTTGTTTTTCTGATTTAAGAAGCAAAACTTTATCTCTTTCCCTCACAGTCAAACAGCTCCAGTGGACAAGGTGTTGTTCTTGAAGGGGCGTGCTACGGGGCGTAACCTGGAGGTGGCTACCTTGGTAACCAGCGAGGGAGGCTACATGAGGTTCTGGTGCCTGTATGGGGCCAGGAATGAGATGGGTGTGTAGAATGTAATTTCTCTGGGTCACCCTTTGAGAAGAATAGTGTCTTTTATTTAATACAAGAATACTCTTTTAATGCAGTCCATGAACCCCACTGTTGGGCAAATTATAGTGAGTCTGCCCTGAACTGGGAGGTCATGGGTTTGATCCCTGATTGCAACATACCTAAGTCACTGATATCTTTCTTGCTCAGTGCTTAGATTGAAGGTAATTCCAGGCCCGTTTGACCTTGTGTCAGGATAATGTGATATATCTATTTCATGTAGACCACATCCTTGAAAGGATTGAAATACTGATGTGGGGACATTAACCCTTCCCTCATATAGACTCATTTTGACGCCCTCAATAGGTATCACATAAAGCCTGATCTGCAGAAAACCACAGTTAAACCTTACCAAATTTAATTACAAAATCCTCATTTCCAGACCACCGAGGAGCAGCGAACAGCATAAAACCTGATCAGCCTGCGAGTTACTCGCAGGCTGATCTGGTTTTTGTGCTGTTCGCATAGGTCTTTTCATGGTGTCCTCTATGAGGGAAAGGGTTAAACCATAGCAAACAAGCAACCTATGGCCTCACAAAATTTACATACTGGTTTTATTTTAAGCAAAACTCAACTTTAAATTGGAAAGCATTAGATTTAGATAGTAAGTATAACAGGTTCTAGACATTCAAGCACATTATCATCCTTAAGGTACCAGTACCCCTGCTTGAACAATTTGATAAATCTAGTTACTGTAATAACCAGTTGTATAATACATAATTCTGACTACATGTTACCAAGGCTTTGTCCAAAATACCAGGTTGTAAAGGAATTGCATGAAATGGTGGAAAGTAATATATATACCGAATACCTAATAATGACAAACTGTTAATTCATGTATTAAACAAGAAGAATATAAGCAGTCACTCTGAAGTATTTTTTGAAATTCTAAGAAAAATGGAATGATGCATGAAAACTTTTTTATTATATCAAATGAGAGGATATGAGATATTTGTTGACATTTTTCTGTGTTGTGTAAGATTGTATTATACATTTATACTTCACTTGCATTCATAGAAGATTGTTTTTTTATCAATATAGTTATTGCCATGTTCAATTACAGGGTACTTCTATGCCCCTGACCAGCAGGATGAGTCTGTCCTTGGTATGTGTACCAATAGCAACAACAGCCTTCTGGTTACCGGGGATACGCAGGGCAACATCCGTGTCTGGGACATCATGTCATACTGCATCAAGTTCCAGGACAGAGGGGTGGGTGTATGGCCTTGTATACGTAGTTTGACCCTTGTGTAATCACATACATGAGATGGTCTAGTGGTCACTCATCTGGACACATATATTTTCTCTGTGCATATACATGTTTAATTTCTCCACTAAAATCAGGGGTGTAAAATCTTCTTTTAGGACACTCGTCCTGTAGGACGAGTAGGTGAAAAATCTTACTTGTCCTTAAACAAATTTAGCTCGTCCGAAAATGATTTTAATTTTTGCTTGTATAAAGCTTTTGATATTTTGCGGAAACACCGCAAAACAGTTTTTCTTCATTTTTCGTCAACCACGGAAAGCCAGAAAACCAATGATCCAGGGCTCTTCTTGTGCATTTCGTTTTATCGTAAGCGCTTTGGTGCTTCCTATGTTTTAACTCTCGCTTTTTTGTATTTTTGTTGTCTCTGCCGCCGAGAAGCGTTTTAATTGACAATTTTGTTTCAACATTTTGACTGCCTGAAACAAAACATATTTGCAGTCCCTGAGTGTGCCGCAGTCCCGGACTGTGCCGCGTACTAATAAAAAACGTATTGAAAAAACACCGTAGAAAATTGTGAAACAGTCTGCGCTAGCACCTCACGGATCTTTCTAAAAAATGAACGTCGCTATGGTGATATTTTGTCATAATTAGCTCCCCTGATCAAGTAAAGAGTTTATGATCATGATTAACCATCGTAACAATATGAAATCCATTTTTTACTGAAACATTACTTTCTTGGCCGCAAAAAGTTACTCGTCTGGTCAGACGAGTGTTCAGGGAAATAATGCTCATCCGACCGTGAAATGCACTCGTAAATACGAGCGGACGAGTGGATTTTTACAGCCCTGAAAATGATACATGTACCAAGAGTAAACAGGTTGCAAGAATTTAGTTTGTAATCATTGTAAATAGTTTGCATTCTTATTTAGAAAAAGCAAGGCATTTGGATGAGCAAATAACAGCTAGTTTACAAATGGAACTTCACATTGGAATCTGTTACACATCAGTACTTACAAGGAAGGTCAGAGCTTCTTGCATGCATTCAAAACTTAATGTTCTACCATGCAGTTCCCTGTTTGAACCCTGTTTGGTTGATCATAACACTTTTTAATATTCTTTCCAGAGGATCAAGTCTAAGCCACCACTAGAAGCATTCTGGAAAGCTCATGACTCGGCTATTGTCAGCGTGGAGTACGCCAAACACGACACAGGAGAGTACATCATCACGGCCTCGACAGACAAGACAGCTCGTCTGTGGACCCTCAGAGAGGGTCAGTATATTGGAACGTTTGGCCAGGTATGTTGATCAAACAAAGCTGTTTAACAATTATTTTAATAGCATTAATACATACCTGTTATAATCCAGATATCTGCCTATTTTGCTAGTTGTTACATAACTATTTTCTGGATCACTGAATGTGTACATGAATTATTGAATGGTGAATTTTAATCAAACAGTGGTAGGATAATTGCTCTAAAAATATAAGTGAGGGATAGTAACACATTTTCTTAAAAAAAAAAAAAAGAAATCTAAAATATTTTTGATTACTGATATTTATACAGACTATGGGATGTTTGTTAAAATGAAGTTGTCTTGGAATTAAACCCTTCTGTATGACATAAGTTTTCTACTTTCTCTACCTGTAATATGTTCAAATGATTGTTGCTATAGCGACGGTCCTGGAATTTGAAAGAACCCACCACCTGGGCACATCCACACACACCA
>CM037778.1:28601080-28651080 GCA_021229015.1 Solen grandis
AATGTTGAAATATCTTATATTCGTCAACTGTGCCTAAGTTTTTTTAAAGGAGTATTCAGCACGCACTTCACAGTGATTAAACTGACAAGGGGAGGGAACTGCTGCGGCGGAGTAGTAGCCACAGCGCAACTTTTTCGCGCATGTCCGCTTCGCTTGTGTCAAATTTCACAAAAAAAAAAAAAAGGGAACAAACATTAAATTGTTTTAACGTAACGTGAACATGAAATGAAGAAAATGCCATTCTTCTTAAAAACAGCCAGTAAAACACGGAAAAATATGACCTTCTGATTCATCAAAAATATTTATTTTACAAAAAAGTATAAATCTTTAGATAAGATATTCACATATACATGTGAACACATTATACAACCAATATATTTTCAATGTTATTGGCAGAAGTTGACCTTTGTTACTAGGTGTATATTTTACCTGATGTTTGTATGTAAAGGCTGACACATGCAATTAATTTTAGGCAAAACAAAGTGATGCCAATTAAAACTCATTTTAGATACTTAAAAGATAAAGCTATTTAAAACTTTAAACTTTATAGAAACAGGAATAACCAATATAACTGAACATGTTTTCACTTTTCATTTCATATATTATTTAAACCCTTTCCCTCATATAGACTCATTTTGACGCACTCAATAGGTACCACATAAAGCCTGATCTGCAGAAAACCACAGTTAAACATTACCAAATTTAATTACAAAATCCTCATTTACAGACCACTGAGGAGCAGGTCTTTTCATGGTGTCCTCTATGAGGGAAAGGGTTAACTATCACGATATTTACATATGATTTTTTTGCAGTTGCTTAGCTGTTTCTGTCTCAGCTTCAAGAACACTTACACAAAGTTTTTAACACAAAATATCAATTCTTGTGTCATTCATTCACATTTCCAAGTCTTATTTTACGTAAAACTTTCCTCAAAATGTTTCATGGAGGATCATTTTAGATACTCGTATTTGTCTCGTAAAATGCATAAAATTTCGCGTCCCCTCTAATACACGATATCCAACCATTTGTGATGAAAAGGGTCAGAGTCTTTACATTCATAATATTAACATAAATATATAAGTAAACTGTTTATTTTACGTCTACAGAAATATCTAATACAAAATACAAATAGTGTCACGTAAAGCACAACTCAAATTTGAAACATGAACATATATTATTATGAATCACTAAATCAACTGTGAAATGTAACAAAATGCTAACATTTATGCACCTATTCTCATACTAACGTCAAAACAGTAAATACAAAAGTAATTTTGTTTTATATCTATAGATTGCTTATACCCTCTATAAATATGATTAGAACTTCCACGAAAAAAAGTTTATCGTGCACGAAAGGAAACTGCAAACAAAATTACAAACCATTAAATGTTGAATTTAGATATTTTATTTAATTTGAAGAACATGTGACGAGATCGCGGGAATGTTATTTACTGTTGGGATTCGTGTTATATCATGTCCTAGTGCCCAACCACATAGTGAGGACCATGGATTTCACTTGGTGGCGCTTAGCTTTGAAGCCGAGAGTTGTGGATTCGATCCGCACTGGGGTTGGGCACGGTCTCCGTGAAGAATGACATAAACTTCTTTCTGATGGCCATTTGTCTTCCATCGCTGTTCTCAGTTAACTACAGAGATGATGCGTGCTCAAGTTTCAGTACTGCCAGAATCCCGGGAAAGAGTTGTTATCATTTGATAGCATAAAATAGCGATACATAAATCAAATAAAATCAAATAACCGAGGTTTAAGAAGAAGATAAAAATAAAAAGTACTTATTACTGTCACATGTTTAAAGGTGTGTGTTTTATTTTCAAAGGGGAAGGATAGTAGTTGCAGGATTGGTATATGATGCATAATGAACCACTTAATGAAAACGTTCATTTGCTTTGAACAATAATTGCGACCTGCAAAGCAGAAATAAAGCAATTCTACAGGAATGACAAACGGAATGAAAAGAAAAATCACAAACCTTAGGCTCATAATATTGTGCTAACAAAAATGCACAGATGTAAATAACATTAATCAAATGAAGTACGCTTTCTCGTGGCCACGAGATATAACTAAGAAAAAAAATCAAAAAACGAATATTAACTCATGGCCACGATATATTACTAAGAAAAAAAACAAAAAACAGATCTCGCTTACTCGTGGCTACGAATAAGTAACTAAAAAAACAAAAAAAAAAAAACAAAAAACAAAAAACAAACAGTTCTCGCTATATCGTGGCAAAGAGATAATCTAACGATTTGATTAGCTAGCTCACTCGTGGCCATGACGTAGCTCTCTCGTGGTCACGAGTTAGCTGACCAATCAAATCGTTAGATTACCTCGATACTCACGATCTGATTGGCTAGCTAATTCGTGGCCACGATTTAGCGAGAACTGTTTTTTTTCTTAGTTACTAATTCGTGGCCACGATATAGCGAGAACTGTTTTTTTTCTTCATAGTTATATGTAGTGGCCACGAGTTAGCGATATTTGTTTTTTGATTTTTTTCTTCGTTACTAAGATTTGTTCTTCGTTTTTTGTTCTTAGTTAATATCTCGTGGCCACGAGATAATAACTTAGAAGAACACGATGTCCCCTCGGTGCTTCCGTACGAATGACATTAAGAATCCCACTTATTATGAAGTTGTGAACATCGTGGACGGAACACACGTCGGACTACAGCATCTTTCTTCCGAATGTTCGTATAAACACCATACAACATGGAGTCGAAAGATAAATTGGAAAACTGTCAAAGATTAATAGGAGCCGTGCAGTTAAAAATGCTAAAAAAAAAACCAAACAAAAAACAACGCCTTCGTTGCTTTGTAACACTGATGTAACGTGGCTGCGAGGCGAGTATTTTTGAACAATACGTAGAACCCTCTATACGACATTACCGCAGAAATGCTACTGTTTTAAGAGTTATCCAAGTCCGATGGATTCACCATTAATTCTCGCAAACTGTGCAACTATATTTAATATTAAACACACATACCACAACTACCGAATGGTTACTGAATAACCGTGGTACTCAATATACATAGTGATGTTTCGTAACGGCGCCAAAACCGACACAAACATCAGCTCGTTCCTTTAGTAAAATAGATATTTGGCTACATTTCTCTTATGAATATATTGTTGTTCACATAAACTGTTATTGTTAAATTTATAATGATCAAAATAATTTATCATGACAAAAGACAAAATACAGCTTTGTAACTATATTAGGTTAGTACTTTCTAGAACATTTCCTAAATATATATTCATTTCTTTCATTTAATTTTGTGTTTACATTTCTTCACTTTATACGTTTTATTTTCTTAATCCCATTTCAATAATAGGGAGATCTGAAAGTACAGATTTCAAGGATTTTAAGAAAACGTATAAAATGATTCCAAGACTTCAACTGAACTTTATCCCCGTACCAGTCTTTCGGTTCTATGTAAGTGCACGAAATAGTCGTGCATGATAGTAATGTGCGGTTGTAGGGCCATGCGATGTCACAGCTTTACAAAGTGTAAACGTTATCCATCCACCCACTTATACACCCTTTTATTTATTTACAGGTTTTTCTCTATGGCAAATCAGTGACATATTTTACAGATGAGTGTAGACTACTGGTGGAATATTGAGCGATTCCGGGATGTGACATGCTTGATACAGTTTATTGTAATATGAACATTGATAATAACATACTGTTATGCTGGTAACATATCCTATACAGCCTATGTGTTTTTATTCTCCCGTGAGTACGAGAGCGGTTAGGAGAGATATATTTTATTTATGGTTGAGAGTAACGACATAGGATTTTTTTTTTATTTATCAGGGCTAAAAATTCAATATTAATGATACATTTAAATGGTTATATTTAGAGGCATTTTGTCTGACATGAATTTGATTATTGTTATATATGAAATATGAAATGAACAGTTAAATACTAGTGAAAAGTTGGCATGTATGCATACAATGAAATATGAAAAGAGGTATAGAGATTGTTACTGTTTTGAAAATCCGTAGACCATAAAATCTTCATTTTGTATTCTTTTTATCTAGAAAAAATCTATTCATGGGTTTTTTTTGTTCGTCAAATGTCCTCCTTGTCTGACGGCTGATTACTATAAAATATACCTACGGTAATAGAAGTATTTTAAATCATTTTAACAAGCGCCCAGCTAGCTTTTAAAATCTATGTGTAAACTTTTAAAAAAGAAAAAAGAAAAAAAAAGAAAGGGATTTGTCCTTTTTAGTTTTTATTTTCAAACAATAGACTAAATGACTAAGTTATGTCTGTAAATGATTACTTTGGAATGCGTTATCGTATCTTTATATAAATGTACAATTAATTACTTTTATAAACGGATTGTAAATGTGTATCCCATTCTCTTTCATACAAATGTAATGTACAAAACATGCGTGTACCAGGGTCGAATTCCATAAACAATTCTTAGCGCTAAGTAAAACTTAAATACCAGGGTCGAATTCCATCAACAATTCTTAGCGCTAAGTAAAACTTAAATTCAGGGTCTAATTCCATTTTAAGTTTAACTAAAAAAAAAGGGTTTTTTTTTTTAAAATAAAAATACCAAATTTTTCATTTTTTATCAATTATTGTTAGTTTTTAAGTATAATTCTTTCAACTTCGTGTACTTGAATATTTCATAAAATAGTAATGATGTAATGTGTGTCTACCTAGTTTAAGAATTTAAGTATTACTTAGCGCTAAGTATTGTTGGTGGAATTCGAACCAGATATGCTAACTGCAGACAGATTATTATTTGTCTCGAAGCTTAGTTACTGTACCAGATGACCAATTGTTGTTTGTCTCGAAGCTTGGTTACTGTACCAGATGACCAATTGTTGTTTGTCTCGAAGCTTGGTTACTGTACCAGATGACCAATTGTTATTTGTCTCGAAGCTTAGTTACTGTACCACATGACCAATTGTTGTTTGTCTCGAAGCTTAGTTACTGTACCCCATGACCAATTGTTGTTTGTCTCGAAGCTTGGTTACTGTACCACATGACCAATTGTTGTTTGTCTCGAAGCTTAGTTACTGTACCCCATGACCAATTGTTGTTTGTCTCGAAGCTTGGTTACTGTACCACATGACCAATTGTTGTTTGTCTCGAAGCTTGGTTACTATACCAGATGACCAATTGTTGTTTGTCTCGAAGCTTGGTTACTTACCAGATGACCAATTGTTGTCTGTCTCGAAGCTTGGTTACTGTACCAGATGACCAATTGTTGTTTGTCTCGAAGCTTGGTTACTGTACCAGATGACCAATTGTTGTTTGTCTCGAAGCTTGGTTACTGTACCACATGACCAATTGTTGTTTGTCTCGAAGCTTGGTTACTGTATTTATATAACATCGACATATGACTGTGAGGTATGTCATTATACACAGCTGAAATAGACGCTTAGTCTCTATTAAGATGCCGGACAAATATGTCCCTAGCAACACAACCGATATCTGCACGTACCATGGCACCATGGCAACGGTCTTATATTCTGTCTCATAGTCTCCCTAATGATGAAAGTAATTTATCATATCATGTTCATACGCATGATCTTTCTTTCGAGCCATTAGACAGTCCTTCTAAGGAAACAGTTGAAGGGATCGACGATTTAAGTCATTTTATTATTTTGCTTCCCTTTTCCATATTTGAAAAAAAATTCTTAAATTTATTGCTGAGATTAAAAGGCGAATGTATTAAACGTAGATAAATTACATATTTATTTCTTAAAATGTTTGAACACTTCCCACCAAATGTTTATTTATAACATATAATGTTTGTATATCGTATAGATTGGGTACAATTTCTTAAAAGAAATAGTTCAATAAGTCCACACATTTATATCGCTGGGAGGAAACTAATACTTGAATCACCCTGCCAGATAGTATACCGTTACAGCAGTCTGTTTATTCTATGCAATATAAACCAGTGAGACGATGTCATAATAATTGTTTTTGGTAAGACAATTGAAATAAACCACATGGCTGTGAATCAAAATTTATCAATGTATAAGCATAATCATATAATAGCATCTGCGCAACACCAAGTGAGATGACCGTAAGATATTTCACTGTTCAAAATATGAATTAGGTAATGAAACTCAGTGTTACATCGCTGTCCATCACATATGAAATTGGAGAGCACTATTACTTGATTAAAATACACAGGTACATGAAAATATATCTGATTTTCTCCAATTTTGTATCTGTCCTTATGCATCGTAGAATTTCGGGCTTCAATTTAGTTGATTTTCCTCAAGATTGCGTCTCAAAAATAACAGTGACCATATCTGTTCTTAAGAAAAAGAAAGGTTTACTGAATATCAAAGCTTATTAAGAACTGATTGCGTTTTTAGTATATATAAAATCGGTCCAGTTATAGGAATATTAATAATACCAGTGACAAAAAAACAACAACAAAACTTGTGCATATAGAAGAAAATATACATTATACACAATTTGTATTCTTACGCTTTCTGGTACAGAACAGCATTTTATTTCATAAAATGAATTTATAGTTATTAAATCAAGCAATATGGAATTATCTAGCATATACTATATTGATTGTTCCTATTGTAAATACATTTATCCATTTACATGGTTATTAAGGTGCATTTATTTCCACAGGCTCTTGGGCTATTATTATTAGTTAGTATATTTCTATCAACACATAAAGGAGTAAGTAAAATATTAGTTTGCATGGCAGACAGTATCGGTATTCATCGAGTTTGATTCTCTACAGAGGAAAATACACAGAGAACAAAGCAATTAATAGAATTTAACCCTTTCCCTCATACAGACCCATTTTGACGCACTCAATAGGTACCACATAAAGCCTGATCTGCAGAAAACCACAGTTAAACCTTACCATATTTAATTATAAAGTCCCCATTTCCAGACCACTGAGGAGCAGCGAACAGCATAAAACCTGATCAGCCTGCGAGTTACTCGCAGGCTGATCTGGTTTTATGCTGTTCGCATAGGTATTTTCATGGTTTCCTCTATGAGGGAAAGGGTTAAGAGACAGAAAAATCATATATTGTCTTTGTGTCCTTCACTAGTTTTCTTGCCCATGTTTATGTCAAATGTCCTTAAATATATCGCAAAATACAATATCTTTCTTATTTTTTATTAGTTAATTTTTTTACAAGTTAAATATCCGAGATATTTCATCAATTGTAAATAATCGAGTTATTACGGAATTGAAATTTAAAAAAAAAATTAAAGTTAGTCATATCATGGTCACTTTTACAAAGAGTGGAAGAAGAAGAACAATAATAGTAGAGGAAACAGTAAAACCAATAAAAATGGTAATTCGATATAGGGTCATGATACTGTGACTATAACAAAGAATTTAAAAATCAAAAGGTCACGTTTCTAGTTTATGTGTAAATGTATGCCGAACATAATGTTTAGTGAGCTAGTATACTATATCGCTTTACATTTAGATGTGGAATTCATACAGATTGCTTCATTTCACACTTGTTTATTTATTGGGTTTAACCGACAGTATTTCAGTCATTTGGAAACGATGTTTTCTTGAGAAAGATATAAACTATACCACTTGAAAAGATACAACAAAATGTTGAATACGCAGTCAAGAAAAAAAGTATAACAAGGAAAACATGCCTTTAGTTATATTTCCTTCTCAGAATCATAAATTCCTCTTTCAAGTATTATTGAAGAAATGCAAAGTAGAAACAAACTTTAGAAAAATCAAATAAAGACCAAATTAACAATTAGTTTTTGATGGAGATTGCTTCTCTCGTTTTGATGAAGTATTCACATGTTAAAAGGTTAATTTATAGCCTTGAAAGATTGTTGATTATTTGGAAAAGGAAGTGCAGGAAGTAATTAGAATTAAATTCGAGTTCATCTCAATGTTTTGTTCCTTTCCTTCGTTCAGAAACTAAAAAGGAGCCAAATTGAGGACCTGTTTATTTTTTCATCAAAGATAGCAGGCTTTTGAATGCCATCAACATGATACATACCGCCATTGCATTGGTTGTTACAAGAAAACACATTTTTCTCACGATTTAAGCAAACCAGTGAATTATGCATCTTATTTGTATAATCTTTTTCACAAGATAACAATCAAGTATTGATGCATGTGAATACCGTTCTTTGTTATTAGATGCCTAGGAGTACATTACCTGATTGTAAGTGCTGAACTATTAACCACGATTTTCTTACAAGCACTGAGCTATTATGTTACGGTACGTATTGTGCTATATATGTTTAAGACCACATCAAGGTACAGGCAGTAAAGTGCAACCAGTATATGAATAAGCAGGCAAATAAGGCGCGTTTACATTTTTTGAATACCGATGGTTTCCTACAGGTACATTTTTAGTTCATCTGAGCGCCACGTGCACAAGGTGAGCTTTTGTGATCACACTGAGTCCCCCGTGTGTCATGCGTTGTGTGTCGTCAACAATTTGCTTTAAACGCATCTTTTCTAAAACGGCTGGACAGAATTTGATTAAACTTGGCAGGGATGATCCTTGGGTTAACCTTCACAAAGATTGTTAAAATAAAGTTGATCCATGTAGAACTCTGGTTGCCATGACAACGGAAAGAATATGGCCGCCAGGGGCTGAGCTAATATGCCTTAAATGTATATAGTGAGAACTTTAAACGACATTTCCTCTGAAACCTCTGGAAAGAATTTTATTAAACTTGGCAAGGATGATCCTTTGGTGAAGGATCCTTTAGAAAATTTTGCTTAAATAAACTTGATACATATAGAACCCTGGTTGCCATGGCAACGGAAAAAATATGAACACTTTAAAAATCTTCTCCCTCAAAACTACTGGCCAGGTTTTATTTGTTTCAGTGCAGATGTTCCTTGAGTATTCTTCTATCAAAAATGCTTAAATTGTCCAGATCCGTTAAAAACATGGTCACCAGGGACAGGGCTAATTTGCCTTAAATTACCCTCTACCAAAACTGCCCAAACAAAGCTGATCTCTTGAAAATTCAACGCAAAAATTTTACACAAACCTAATGGTAATATTAAAGACTATTTTCTTGCCAAGGCTGGCTTGGTATTGGACAACTATCTCCAATTATGGCCATTGATGTATATAAATGTCATATTTAACTTTGTTTATATTCTAGCATCCACATTAATGAATCAATCTTGATCAGATGTATACATAATGTTAATAAACAAAAGATTATTGTGCCTTGTATGGGAGTTATGGTCCATAATACTCCAGGATGCCTTTAGAGCAGTGGTACTCAGGTGAGTGATATAGGGCCATCATGGCCCCCTTGTTTATTTTGAATTTTAGAAATTGAGGTTACTTAAATTTCAAATGCCTAATTTTCAGACTTCGTCACACCTCTAGACTCACAAGAAGTGCAACCAGCATATTAAAAAGCTGAGTCTTACTAAAAGAATGAGGCATTGTCACAAGCTTACAGGTCATTTTTTTTAAAATTGTAATTGGGAAACCAAGGTTAGACTTTGTAACACCTCTAGGCGTAAATAAACGTTAGGATTCATCAGCATCACACCGAGCTTTGCATGTGGATCCCAATGACGAGTGTTGCGACATGGCTCGATACCTGAAGAAAAGAATCATAGGCATAGCCTAGGCTGCTACTGGGCGTTCTGGAGCGTTAAGTATTCCGAAACCTATCCCACATGTTGCTTGATGACCCTAAATGTAATGGTCATTTGACACTTTAACGCCACACACTAGCCGAAAGATTCAGGAATCAAATAAAATAAAATAACAAAAGTAATACAACAACATTGTAAATCATTCACTGTTCTAAATTGCGTTATGCTGATTACCATCCTACCCTAAAGTCATCTGATGTTGATTTGGGAAACATTGATATGATGAAAATAAATCAGCCATGCTTATCAACATTTATGTTTGTTCCTTGATTCATTTTAGTCGGTATCATTTCCAAATTTGGCAGTCAAGTCCTATTTGTGTGATTATATTATGTATAAAACCATGTGCCATTTCAACGAACGGTATTTGGCGTTAAGAAATACTTAAGGACGTATCCAAGGTACAAAACTCTTATGTAAATATATAAATTGGTGATGTTTTTCTAACTCTTTTAAAATCATTACTTAAGCTTAATATTGTTGGCGGAATTAAAGGAAAAAATTTAATTTTTTGTACAAGTAAATTCCGATTGTTATATATCAATTTGAACTCAACTAATGGTAGTGAATTTGCCTACATATTGCATAACCTAAGCAAAAAATTGTAAAACCGTTTTTGATAATCAAATATAAATACATATATGGCGTATTATAAAAGTATATGAATAATCGTTTTAAATCGTTCCCTTGATGTCCATCATGAAATTCTATACATGTTTTGTCTTTAAAGTATTGAAGGGTGTTTAGATTTATACCATTTCTTGAAATATAAAACGCCAAAATCCATAAATCATTTGTTTAAAAGGGATCTTTTTATCGCCGGCAATCAATACTATGGCTTTAAATTTACAAGGAATCTTTATTTGAAATGATATAAATAAAATCGCCACTTGATATCAGGTAGATATTGCATTAAACTATAAAAGCCAGAGCCAAAAAAGTAAGCATTTGTTTCCCAGGGTCTATAGATTTGTAATCATCCTCTCTACATTCTCCAAGAGTCCATAACTGAATTTCAGCAGGTGTGAAAACTTATTTTGATCGAAGTCAAATAACAATAATAATATTTGAGGCATAAAAAATGGTTTTACGATTTATCTTTATATTTTTAAACCTATCCCTGTAAACGTCGATTGGTAAACGATTTCTAAAATTGTATACGTTTCTTCTTAAGGTTTTTTGGGTTGGGCCCAGGACGGTCATGAAAAACACTTGGCCCAGATATGTTTCGAACAGACAACATTTAGTCAAATGTCACTTGACCAAGACTCCCTGTCATATCTTTTATTGGTGATGATTCCTAACACAAACACAAACCACGCAGAAAGGCATTGTAATAAGATTACTGTTCAACACGCTCTAGCCCTTCAGAGTAAGTCTAGCAAAGAACAACAGACCAAACAAACAACCATAAATAGCAGTAATAAAAATTACATAGCTGCAGATTTGCATGCTTATGTGCGTACACAAAATGCATTTGTTTTTCAGGAAAGAGACATTACCACATTAATGTTAAAGGTTGAGATTTCGGTTAAATTGTACATGTAGTAGCTATTGGGAGGTCTAAGAATATACCTGAAACATAACTCCTCCATATTTGTCTTCTCTTGTTCGACAGACTGTTGGTGCTGCAACTAACTTAAACCTTCGGAATGCAAATAATATTCGTTGCATTAATTATCGTACTTCCTTATACTCCAATTCTTTTTTACCATCAGTAATTCGCGAATGGAATGCTCTCCCTGAAATTGTTAAAAACTCTAGTAGTTTACATATGTTCAAAAACTATTTGAGATGTGACTATGTTAAAACCCCTACCTTTATTATTTTGGACAAAGAAAATCCCAAATCCCAAATGCTAGAATGCGCATGGAAAGCTGTGAATTAAATGTTTACTTGTTTTCTCGAGATCTTATCGATTCACCCTCTTGTCTGTGTGGATATCCTGAAACCAACGCCCATTCCTTCTTGAATGTGAGATCTTCAGTAATCAACGAAGTACTTTACTAGACACAATTAACCAGCTTAATGTCAACATGAATGTTGAAGTACTATTATTTGGTGATCCCATGTTACCGGATGAAACTAATAAATGCATTTTTAAAGCAGTGCATCAATTTATTACCAATACAGGAAGATTTAGATAGTTTGCATACTGATAAGCGTAGCGAATACCTACATGTTATACATATCATTTAAGTTAATATTCACCTCTTCATTCATCTTGCAGTTAGGGTTACCCCAACCAAGTCCACAATTTGGTCTTTACTTTTTTCAACCGAGGCAGGAACAGGCCTAGTGACAGCCTATTTTGAAAACTGTTTCATTCATCAGATAAGCTTATTGGCATTATACATGTATGTTTTTTTTTTGTTGCTTTTTTTTCTCTCTATCAACTTCATCCTCTTCCCTATTTTGGAAAATATTTAATTCATCATTTAAGATTATATTATTATTTTTTTCTATTCTCCCTCAATTTCAACCTCTTACCTTTTATCTCCTAAGAATATCTAGTCAATTCACTTGCTTCTTTTCTCCAATATGTTGTTTCTTTATTATATACTATCCATCTTAAATTGTGTTTATGTTAACGTGTGTTGCATATTTGGATCAGCCATTGATGTATTTCATGTGTGTGGGAAATTGACTATATAAGTATTCTATACTTTCGTCAAGTATCTATTGCTTTGTTGTCATGCAAATCTGCAATAAATATGTTTAAACTAAACTAAGAATATACCTATATGTACGTACCTGCAAGTGGTTTATCTAACTTGAGATCATATAAGTATCGTTTTCTTAGAAATAACAATGGTGATACATATTTTCAAGGTAATTTCTTGAGAATAAACGGCATAAGTGAGCATTTATCATTATTTATAAAACAGCGTACTATTTACATAAAATTCCTGAATTTTCCATATGTATACATAGGAAATCGAAATAACTGTCAAACATTCGCCTAAAATTTACCAGTATTATGTTGCTTTTGTAGAATATGAGGGTTTTGCTAGGGAAGCATGTCAAATACATCCGAATGAATTTTTTTTAAGGTTTGGAAACATCAGTGCTTGACCGTAACTTGATAGCTTTATATATTCAATTACGTTTCTCTCCCCTGTCTGGAATTAAATATATAAAAAATCAAAAGCATACGCAGACAGAATAAAGACAAAAACGAAACTGATGGCAAGTACCTCATTGTGTGTTATTTCTGCGAAGAAGAAATATTGACTTTTGGCGGGGCGAAAAGTCGAAATTTCGGGGCGAAAAGACAAAACTTCGCGGTGAAAGGTCGAACTATTTTTTCCGTCTTTTTGTCCCGAAATTTCGACTTTTTGTTAGTTCGCCCCGCCAAACTATTTTTTTTTTCGTCTTTTCGCCTTCGACCTTTCGCTCCGAAAATCCGCCACACGACATGGCGGAAACAGCCACCATACATTGTATAGTTGTATGTCAGATCATTGATTTTCTTCTTGTAAACAAATTTCTGAGTTTCTTTATTCTATCCCCGATGCAAATAACTTGCATATTATCATCCATTTTTGAAAAGCTTAGTTTGTACATGTTATCAGTCTTCCTGCAAAAGACATTTATAGAGGATTTCATTGAGAAAGTATTTCTTCAATTACAGAACAAAAAGAAATGCTTCTATACATGTGTGAAAATAGCTCTGAATATCCGTAAATCTATCATGAATAAAATTATATTTTACTGTGATCTTAATTCGTAGATATCGACGGTCCCGTGGCCCAATGGATAAGGCGCCTGACTACGAATCAGGAGATTGCAGGTTCGAGTCCTGCCGGGATCGAATTTTTGTTGATATCTGATTGCATAAGTGTTCTCATAAGAGTTAAAGATTTTTTTTTATTTATCATTACCAATCTTGACAGAAAGTTGTATGTTGAAACACTTTGTGAAAATATATCATGCAGCATATATATTTCCAGGAAAGTCGAAATATTAAAATAGACAAAGTAATATGAACAAAGGAAAATCTTAAAAACCGCCGACTTTGTAAGTACTAACGAATGCACACGGAAGTTACCTAACAATATTATAATAATAAAGGATAGCATGAATGCCTCCAATCCCTAATGCCTATTTTGTGGTTTCAAATATACAAATGGGAGAAAAGGGAGAAAAACAACAAAACAAAAACAACAACAAAATAAAACGCCTTAAACTATCCAATATTTCATATAAATATGCATCTCGTCTCAACGGGCCTCGATGTTTCTTCTATGTTTCGGTCTTTCTCCCTACATAGAACTTCCATTTTCTTTGCTATAAGAATGTTATTCTGCCGTTTTTTATCGGTGACTTTTTGCCCCGCGAACTTACGATACTGTATGCATAATAACAGCGAGCCTCTCCGATGATGACGGACGCATTTCCATGACAAGGTTTTGTTTTTAGTTTAAACATATTTTATTGCCAAAATAATGCATCAAAGCACAGATTTCGACGAAAGTAAACAATACTTAAAACCACCTACTGAAGTACATTTAATGTTGATACAAATATTCTTGAATACTGGTGTCACCGGTCGTTTTGTACAAGTATATTTACGCAGATATAATTTAATATCATTAATGTTTCAAAAAATGGAGATTTTTCTTGTCCAATACCTATTTGAAAATTGAGCCGAATACATCTTTAAATAAGGAATTGTCGACAGCTTTGCTTTCGTTTTTATTCTTTTTCATTTTTAATTGGATACGTCCATCCGCCTACAGACATGGCAAATTACCGATTGCATGATGTTGTATTCAATCATTGATTTTTTGTAAACAAATTTCTGAGTTTCTTTATTCTATCCTCGATGCAAAATACTGCATATTATCATCCATTTGAACCTAGTTGAATGATATCAGTCTTCCTACAATAAGACATTTATAGAGGATTACTTGAATTTTAATGTCAATAGAAAATTTTTGCTTCTATACATGTGTAAGAATAGCTCTGAATTCGCTAATCGTCATGAATAAAAATATTTAACTGTGATCTAAATCATAGATATCAGGTCCCGTGGCCCAATGGATAAGGCGCCTGACTACGAATCAGGAGATTGCAGGTTCGAGTCCTGCCGGGATCGAATTTTTGTTGATATCTGATTGCATAAGTGTTCTCATAAGAGTTAAAGATTTTTTTATTTATCATTACCAATCTTGGCAGAAAGTTGTATGTTGAAACACTTTGTGATAATATATCATGCAGCATATCTATTTCCAGGAAAGTCGAAATATTAAAATAGACAAAGTACTAGTAATATGAACAAAGGAAAATCTTAAAAACCGCCGACTTTTTAAGTACTAACGAATGCACACGGAAATTACCTAACAATATTATAATAATAAAGTGTAGCATGAATGCCTCCAATCCCTAATGCCTATTTTGTGGTTTCAAATATACAAATGGGAAAAAAAGGGAGAAAAACAACAAAACAAAAACAACAACAAAATAAAACGCCTTAAACTATCCAATATTTCATATAAATATGCATCTCGATGTGTCTTTTCTATGTTTCGATCTTTCTCCCTACATAGAACTTCCATTTTCTTTGCTGTAAGAATGTTATTCGTTTTTTATCGGTGACTTTTTTTCCCCGCGAACCTACGATATTATGCATAATTAATAACAGCGAGCCTCTCCGGTGATGACGGACGCATTTCCGTGACAAGGTTTTGTTTTTAGTTTAAACATATTTTATTGCCAAAATAATGCATCAAAGCACAGCAATTGGATTTTGACAAAAGTATACATTACTTATATACTCAATTCCACCATACTGAAGTACATTTAATGGTTGATACAAATATTCTTGAATACTGGTGTCACCGGTCGTTTTGTACAAGTATATTTACGCAGATATAATTTAATATCATTAATGTTTAAAAAATGGAGATTTTTCCTATTTAAAGATTGAGCCGAATACATCTTTAAATAAGGAATTGTCGACAGCTTTGCTTTCGTTTTTATTCTTTTTCATTTTTAATTGGATACGTATCCACGTTACCTAAGTTTCATGGCATATTACCGGTTGTGCAGATGTGCGTCATAATCATTGATTTGTAAACACATTTCTAAGTTTCTTTATTCTATCCTCGATGTAAAATAGTGCAAAGGAGAGTAACATAATAATTGTGGAGCTGTGTTCATTGTGATTGTATTTTTTTCAATATACAATAATTATAAATGCTTCTATACATTTGTTAGAAGAGCTCCGCAGATTCAGGCAGTCGTCATGAATGAAAAAAACATTTAACTGTGATCTCAAACCATAGATTTTCAAGGTCCCGTGGCCCAATGGATAAGGCGCCTGACTACGAATCAGGAGATTGCAGGTTCGAGTCCTGCCGGGATCGATTCTTTTTGGTGATTTCAAATTATATATTTACATGCCAACATCTTTACAAAAGTATCAAACTTCGACAACTTTCCTTTCCGTCTATTCATGTACTTTCAAAGGATACGTCAGAGTAATTTACATGATCATCCGTGCGTTCAGTAAACCCGACCATTACATAATCCGGTTGCCAGTTGGTACCATCCTTACATCCTATACAATACGATATGAATTGGGTGCATCCCGGTAGGGACTTCGGATTTTTCATGTGAGGAAACCTTCCAGCTGGCTTGCGGTAAGTCGGTGGTTCTACCAGGTACCTCTGCGTACTCGGGGTCTTCCTCCACCTGTAATTAGCTGGACGTCGCTATATGATTGAAATACTATCGCAGCGACAGTAAACACACAATACAATACAATACAATACAATACAATACAATACAATACAAAACAATAAAATACAATGCATTGGGTGCAACCGCTGAACACAAAACTAATATCTTTGCATGTAAACGGTTGTGCATGTATCGTCCGATTTTTATTAACCTGTCATAAAGGTACATATTTCACGGTCAGTGCACATAATATGTTTATCTTTGCTCGATTCTCGATACTCGGTAGTAGTATGTCATGACTATTGAATGTATATATAAACAATGTTTTATGTTTCTTTGTGCTGTCCCCGATGCTAAAAGAGAGCATATAACATCCATTTAGTAAGCTCATTTTGTAATCCGTTTTATTAAATGCGACACACTGCAGCCTTGTATTTTATTGTAATTTGTTCAAATCAGGATAAATCTAAAGGATTCAAAACATTCTTACAGATCGTATCTATTATGAATGCTATGATAACTTTCTGAACATGGTCCCGTGGCCCAATGGATAAGGCGCCTGACTACGAATCAGGAGATTGCAGGTTCGAGTCCTGCCGGGATCGAATTTTTGTTGATATCTGATTGCATAAGTGTTCTCATAAGAGTTAAAGATTTTTTTTATATTTACCAATCTTGACAGAAAGTTGTATCTTGAAACACTTTGTGAAAATATATCATGCAGCATATATATTTCCAGGAAAGTCGAAATATTAAAATAGATAAAGTAATATGAACAAAGGAAAATCTTAAAAACCACTCTCTTTGTAAGTACTAACGAATGCACACGGAAGTAACCTAATACTATTATAATAATAAAGGAAAGCATGAATGCCTCCAATCCCTAATGCCTATTTTGTGATTTCAAATATACAAATGGAAAAAAAGAAAAACAACAAAACAAGAACAACAACAAAATAAAACGCCTTAAACTATCCAATATTTCATATAAATATGCATCTCGTCTCAACGGGCCTCGATGTGTCTTTTCTATGTTTCGGTCTTTCTCCCTACATAGAACTTCCATTTTCTTTGCTGCAAGAATGTTATTCGTTTTTTATCGGTGACTTTTTTTCCCCGCGAACCTACGATACATTATGCATAATTAATAACAGCGAGCCTCTCCGATGATGACGGACGCATTTCCGTAACAAGGTTTTGTTTTTAGTTTAAACATATTTTATTGCATAAATAATGCATCAAAGCACAGCAATTGGATTTTGACAAAAGTATACACTACTTATATACTCAAATTCCACCACACTGAAGTACATTTAATGGCTGATACAAATATTCTTGAATACTGGTGTCACCGGTCGTTTTGTACAAGTATATTTACGCAGATATAATTTAATATCATTAATGTTTCAAAAAAGGAAGATTTTTCATGTCAAATATCTATTTGAAAGTTGAGCCGAATACATCTTGAAAAAGGAATTGTCGACAGCTTTGCTTTCGTTTTTATTCCTTTTCATTTTAAATTGGATACGTATCCACATTATCTAACTTCATGGCATATTACCGGTTTTGCAGATTAATGTCATAATCATTGATTTTTTTCTTTTAAATACATTTCCAAGTTTCTTTATTCTATCCTCGATGTAAAATAGCTGGCATATTATCATCCAATTGACCTAGGTATGAATAGAAGACGTCAAAAAACAAAATAGGAGAAGTAACATAATAATTGTGGAGCTGTGTTCATTGTGATTGTATTTTTTTTCAATATAGAATAAATATAAATGCTTCTATACATTTGTTAGAAGAGCTCCGCAGATTCAGGCAGTCGTCATGAATGAAAAAAACATTTAACTGTGATCTCAAACCATAGATTTTCAAGGTCCCGTGGCCCAATGGATAAGGCGCCTGACTACGAATCAGGAGATTGCAGGTTCGAGTCCTGCCGGGATCGATTTTTTGTGTTGATTTCAAATTATATATTTACATGCCAACATCTTTACAAAAATTTTCGATAACTTTCCTTTCCGTCTATTCATGTACTTTCAAAGGATACGTCTGAGTAATTTACATGACTTCCGTGCGTTCAGTAAAACCGACCATTACATAATCCGGTTGCCAGTTGGTACCATCCTTACATCCTATACAATACGATTTGAATTGGGTGCATCCCGGTAGGGACTTCGGATTTTTCATGTGAGGAAACCTTCCAGCTGGCTTGCGGTAAGTCGGTGGTTCTACCAGGTACCTCTGCGTACTCGGGGTCTTCCTCCACCTGTAATTAGCTGGACGTCGCTATATGATTGAAATACTATCGCAGCGACGGTAAACACCCAATACAATACAATACAATACAATACAATGAATTGGGTGCAACCGCTGATCACAAAACTAATATCTTTGCATGTTAACGGTTTGCATGTTGTCCGATTTTTTTAACCTGTCATAAAGGTTTTATGTTTATCTTTGCTCGATTCTCGATACTCGATAGTAGTATGTCATGACCATTGTGTGTTACTTATAAACAATGTTTTAAGTTTCTTTGTTCTGTCCCCGATGCTAATGGAGAGCATATTACATCCATTTAGTAAGCTCATTTTGTAATCCGTTTTAATAAATACGACACTCCAAAGCCTTGTATTTCAATGAGGCTGTGATTTGTTTAAAATCAGGATAAATCTAAAGGATTCAAAACATGTTTACAGATCCTATCTATTATGAATGCTATGATTTCTGTACATGGTCCCGTGGCCCAATGGATAAGGCGCCTGACTACGAATCAGGAGATTGCAGGTTCGAGTCCTGCCGGGATCGACTTTTCCCCCCAACAACGACATTTAATATCGATGATATAATCTCATTATAGTTAAGTCGAATAATCATTTAGCGTGTGTTTTATGATTATTGTGCACCCTTTTGTTTTCTCGAGAGGCAATACGGGTCCTTTTTTTATTTCCATGTTCTTATCTTTATACAACACGATGAAGGCAAATCTGTAAATACTTCTTTCTTTTAACATGTTTGATAAAAAATGATAGTACATGTTTAACAAACGATTTCAAGATTTGGTTGTTGACAGAATTATTGTCAAGCATTACGACCACACATTAGATTTCGTCAGGGCTAAAAGTCATTACTAATGATACACTAACATATTTATTTTGATCTTTATCTCTTTGTCTAATTGTTACAATATAAGATGTACATAAAATATGAAATAAACAGATAAATAATTATCAAACGTTAATATAATTGCAAAAAATGAATAGAGGGCTAGTAAAATCTATTTTAGGTGCTAAGTTTTTTTCTTGAGCGAAATCGTATGAAAAAATGTATATAGTTTTTCTTTGCAACAGAGTTAACGTTTGGACTTTAGGGAAAGAGGGGTACCTTTGTGAGATAGAGGGGTACCTTTGTGAGATAGAGGGGTACCTTTGTGAGATAGAGGGGCACCTTTGTGAGATAGAGGGGTACCTTTGTGAGATAGAGGGGTACCTTTGTGAGATAGAGGGGCACCTTTGTGAGATAGAGGGGTACCTTTGTGAGATAGAGGGGTACCTTTGTGAGATAGAGGGGTACCTTTGTGAGATAGAGGGGTACCTTTGTGAGATAGAGGGGTACCTTTGCGAGATACTTTACATTATTTAATTTTGACACGCAATGATATGAAACCAAATTCACAAATAAGTACCTGGAGGTTGTGAGTTCGATCGTCTAGATGGTTGCATAACAAAATAGTTGAAAATAGAATGGTACATTTCGATTTCTTGAGGCTAAACATAAACGTGTTATTCTACTCGTCCTTGTCGTGATAAAGCACATGTCTACCTTATGTAGACAACGTCCCCATATTATCGAAACTAAGAAAACTTTCAACATCCCTTTTCCTTACAAAGTAATGTTTTTCTCTGTCTGTATGTTCTTACAGTATTTACCGCAACGAATAGCATTTTCAGCAATACATTTTGTATACAAGTATATTCATGGGCCGGTACGAGGCGTCATATTGAAGAATATACGAACTATTTTTCATATTTTCATGAATTGATTTTATTGTAGGAATTGAGACTGTGAATACTGTGACATTTGTTAGAATCGATATATCCTCATCTGAACTGATGTCGCCTTGGTCTAGTGGTAACTTACTCGACTGCGGATCCGAAGGTTGTGGGTTCGATTCCCATTGGGGCAAGGATTTTCATGACAAAGGACAAGATACAGATCCACCTAGGAAACGTCGGAATAAGTTGTGAGGACTTGTTTCCGAGTCGGCTTGAAATAGATATGTTTATATCATGTTATGTCTATAAATGTCTATATTAGAATTACTTCGTGTTTTCAAAACGGACCCCAGTCTCTTTCATATAATCTTTGTATACAGTATATGCATGTACCAGATATGCCAACTGCAGACATTGTTATTTGTTTCGAGGCTTGGTAAATGTACCAGATGACCTATAAGAATTCGTTTACCGCTTAAGACTTATATACAACCGACAGATAGCTAGGAGGCATGTCATTATATACCGTTTGAATACAGTCTGAATGTCTAATATCAGATGGAAAAATACAAATCTGTGCTTTGTAGCGCGACCGATATGAACGTACCATGGCAACTGTCGTCTTGAATTCTGACTTACAGCCTTTTAAATGATGAAAAAAGGATCATATCAAGTTCATACGCCAGATCTTTCTTTCGAACCATTAGTCAGCCTCTCTGAAGGTACAGTTGTACCACCCATTAAAATCCTTATCTGTATATTTAGCTTCGTTCTATCCATATTTGTAAACGTTTCGTTATTTAGTCATTCACGGAATGAATTAATAAAAACAAAAGGTGAATAAAAAGATGAATGTACATAATGTCGATTAATGTATTTCCTTTTCATAAAATGCTTGGCTACTTCTTATCAAAAGTTTTATTATTACACAATCTTTGGAATTTGTAAAATCGAGTATAATTTCTAAAAGAAATACTTCGTTCAGTCGGATATAATGCAAGGAAAAATAATTGAATATCTCTTCAGATATTAAATCGTTGCAGCAGTCCGTTTATTATATGCAATATGGACAAATGCGGTCCAAAATATTATATTTTATCGTGATCTATTCGAAAAAAACAACAACAAAACATGGCTCTGTTTTATGATTTATAAATGAAAACAAACAAACAAACAAACAAACAAACAAACAAATAAAGTTTAATGGTAGGCTGGTAAGAGATCCTTATGCCATAGCGCAAGGATGGGGTTCCTATTTCAAAAACATATACAGTAATAACAGTGATAAGCACTTCGACTCTGATTTTAAACAAAAGATAGATGATGAAGTTAATGTGTTAAAGAAAAGAACGGGGTGTGTTACCAATGATAAACGCATTTATCAGGAAGAGTTAAACAGATGTATTAAAAAATTCAAATTAGGAAAAATGTGTGGGATTGATAATGTTTGTTATGAACACATTATCCATGGCGGAGAGAAACTACTCTGTGTTTTGACTCTTCTTTTTAATGAAATGTTTTTTAGCTCTTACATTCCTCATGAAATGAAACTAGGTAATATCATAACCCTTCATAAGGGTGGAAGCAAGCGTAAGGATGACCCTAAAAGCTATAGGGCTATCACGCTGTCCTCTTGCATTCTCAAACTTTATGAAAGTATACTATTAAATAGATTAAATAAAAGCGTATCAATACCAATTCATAATTTACAAGGTGGATTTCAGGAAGGTATGGGTACTTTAATGACAAGTTTTTTAATGAAGGAGTGTGTTAACTATTGTACGGATCTAGGGAGTAAACTATATACATGTTTCCTTGATGTTCGAATGGCATTCGATGGAATGTGGCATAATGGACTTTTTATAAACTCTCTCATATGGGTATATCAGGAAAGCTTTGGCACTCTGTAGTCGAATTACATACTGACTCATACAGCCGGGTAATGTATAAAGGCTATACCTCTGATTGGTTTCCTATCATGTGCGGATCCAGACAAGGGGGCATCTGTTCGCCATTCCTGTATTTATGCTTCGTTAACGACCTAATTAGGGAATTGGCTGACTCAGGATATGGGTTGAATATAGGTACTATCAGTTTTGCTGCGCCCACGGTAGCAGATGACATGGCATTACTTTCCTTGTCAATTACCGGCTTACAACGCCTTTTGAACATCTGTCATGCATATGCATTCCGTTGGAGATTTCAATATAATTCTTCTAAATGCGCAATTTTTATCTAATGAAAGTAAACATGCGGCAGCTCGGTCCGTCCGATGCTGGAAAATTGGGGAGGACATTATTTCTGAAGTGTCAAGTTATACACATCTCGGTGTTCAGTGCAACACTCGTCATGCACAGTCTAAACGTGCAATTGAATTGAGTTCTAAACTGAGACGTACTTTCTTTGGTATAGCCGCGTGTGTTTTCCATAAAAATGGGCTCAATCCAATCACCTGTAAACGCATTTATGACCATGTCATTCTCCCCAAAGCGTTATTTGGAGTAGAATGTTTATTCGAGTTAACGCAAAGCGAACTACTTATAATTGAGCGGGCACACAGGTTGTGCGTAAAGAATATGCAACATTTGGGAATACGAACGAGTACCAATATTGCATTGAGTCTATTAAAGGCATTACCTGTAATGGCTGAAATAGAAAAAAAAAACTCATATTTCTTGGTCAACTGTGCCGTTTGAACAGGAATTGTGCGGTCAAATATATTTTCTTACTTAGACTGAGTTCATATAAGCTTCATCTTAGAGACAAAGGTTTCTTTTCTGATATATACAGCATTCTACAGAAGTTTAATCTGAGTTTTTATTTGGATAACTTCTTAAGTGAAGGTGTATTTCCAAACAAATATCAATGGAAACAAATAATAAATAAAACAATATGGCACTTTTATGTTTCGGCTTGGGAAAAAGGTACCAGCTCTGAAATGTATGGCCGTTTCCGTTCATTACACTCGCAGTACCATTACAGTGATATTTGGTCGTATGCTCTAAGTAGCCCGTGGCAACTTGAGCACTGTAGATCAGCGGTAAAACTTGTTGCATACTCTACTCGTTTTGACGAATGTTGTCCGAAATGCAACATACAGCTGTTTGACAATAGTATGACTGATCATATACTGTTAGACTGTCCGGCATTGTTAGATGAAAGGGCGAACTTTTTACAAATTATAGAGCAGGTGTATGGCGTGCGTGTTAAAAATATTGTGGTGAAAATGAGTCGGAACACCCTAATCAACACTGTTCTTGGTGTGACTTGTCCAGTCTTACTTGATATTTTGCAAGAAAATTATAGCAAGTTTCTGGGCACAATGTACAAATTCTGTCATGTCTTGCTTAAACAACACAAAACTAATTAAAATTTTTTTTTTTTTTTTTTTTTTTTTTTTTTTTTTTTTAAACTATGCAATTTTCTACTCTTGTGCTGTGTGCATGTTGAATTTGCTTAAATGCATGTAATTTTGTGATTTATTTATAGTGCTGCGATTACATGTGTTTTGTTTATATGTATTTGCTTAGTTATTATGATTTCTATGCCATTACTTGCTTCAACACAAAAAGAATAAGAGTAGGTTGCTGCTGCTTCTTCTTTTATTGGCTATGCTGTTTTGTATCCGTCTGTTGTGCATGCTGAGTTTGATTATTCATAATTAAGTTTGCGATATATTCATAGTTTTGTGATTACATGTGTTTTGTATATTTGTGTTTGTCTATATGCTTTCTATGTTTTGTTTCTAACTCCATAACATAAGCCTTGTATTTCGTTTCGACAAGGTTTATCTCAAATGTGGTGTTTAGCAATATACATTTACACTTACATTTACATTTTAGTAAATTCACGTTTCATGGCCCGGGGTTTAAATGGATTTATGCCCAATTGCCTAAATACATCTGCCTTCCCCCTCTTCAAAACTTAAGCCATTCATATAATATTTTGAATAGTTTCTCTATCTTCGTCCCTTATTTTTATCAATTTTAGTCTGAGTATTTTTCTATTATCCCTTTAATTGTGTCACAATTAACGTTATAAACGTATATAAATGATAGGTATTATTCTCTAATCTTTATTCATTCTTATCGTTATATTGGATGGTATATAATAATTCATGTAAGCAAGTAGTATTGTAGTAACTAGTTGTATGTCAGTTAGCTGTATATACATGTACATATCAATATATAGGTAGTTTTTCGATTTGTTTGTGCTTGATGTTTGTATCACATGTTTGTGCTTCATGTTTATATCAATGTTTATAATCTTCAATATTGGAGGAAATAAAGATATATATACACATTTAAACAGCACCATTGATTAAAATACACAGGTGTAAACACATCTCTATCTATCTCCAATTAAGATTTTTTGTAGTTAAAGCATATGTCCTTATGCGTCTTACGAGTTTGAGCTCTAATTTAATTGATTTTCTCAATATTTACACAAGTATGTCTTCTCGAACTAACGATGACAATATTATAAAATAAAGGTTGACTGAATATAAAAGTTAGCTATGAACTGATACATTTTGAAAACAGATAATAATAATACCAGTGACATAAGAAAACTTGTGCAATTAAAAGAAAGCATACATTAAATATATACACATGGAAACATACATTAAATATATACACATGTGTTGTTAAGTCTTTTTCTAATATAGAACATTATTTTCATTATATTCAAACGGATTTCACAGTTAATAACTCAAGGAATATTGAATTATATAGCATGTCCGACATTGATTCACCGTAAATTCATATGTCCATCAATTATGTTCGTACAATTGAATATATTTATATACGTTTTGGGTAAAACGTACGTTTTGGGTAAGGTTTTTCCAAACATATCAAATCTAAGATGGTAAAATATATTTTCGCATCATAATCAATAACTGGTTTCATAAATTTTTGATAATCTAAAGAGCAAATATACAAATACCGAGGTGCTAAATCAATTGGAGATGTTTATGAGTCAGTAGAATCAGAATAAATGGAGATATTCTGTATGTCGCCCACTGACCTTCTGTTCATACTTATGTCCTCTGACTTCAAATATACCGCTCGAGTGTTTATTTAACCCTTTCCCTCATATAGACTCATTTTGACGCACTCAGTAGGTACCACATAAAGCTTGATCTGCAGAAAACCACAGTTAAACCTTACCAAATTTAATTATAAAGTCCTGATTTTCCAGACCACTGAGGAGCAGCGAACAGCATAAAACCTGATCAGCCTGCGAGTAACTCGCAGGCTGATCTGGTTTTATGTTGTTCGCATAGGTCGTTTCATGGTTTCCTCTATGAAGGAAAGGGTTAAACCATTAACAGTACATCATGAAATCAATAATGACGTCGAAGACAGTCATACTTTTTTGTGAAGACTTTAATTTGATTACCTCGTTTTATAACATTAATAGCTAAATTTCAGGACTACACATGATACATGTAGCGGCGGAAAATATATAGAAAGTGTGCATCGTGTATGATTTATTTTTAAATTTTATTCAACCATGACTACTGTATTGCAGAAAGTTATTTAATTTCATGCCTCAGCGAACCTGCAAATGCGAATCCACAATGAAAATTGTAATTTTCAATTTTTTTTTTCTTCAGTAGAATTTTCTACTTTTCACATATATTGTGTAAAATACGAAAATGTAAAAGCATGATAAGTCACCAGGCTCGTTTTATGCTACATTTGTATATCCATTGTAACCGTATCTAATAAAAAGCTAAAATATACATCTTTCTTTAAAAAGAAGAAGGGGAAAAAAAGAAGAAATAAAATCTCTACAAATAGAAGACTCACATACTACAGTTATTTCATGATAGTTCATATAATCTGAATGATTTTTTTAAATAACCCCAGGGACTTCATTTTACAGATATGTACAAAAATCAAAAGATTTATTGGAAAAGAAAGAGAGAAAAATAGCTTGATTTCAATTTTTTTACAGAAAATCCTCCATTATATTTTTTTTCTTCAATTTTATTGTAAATATTTTTTAATGGTTGCTTGATCAAAACCAATATATATATATATTTTTTTTTTCCTCACTGGGTTCATTTTCGAGCTACTAAGCTGTTTCTATGGTAACCGTCTAATGCTTTACCAGAAAACAAAGTTTAAAATCTATTAAACATCATTAATTCATTTGAAACTAATAAATTATTTGAAAAAGAAAATGTTATAAATATAACAGATGTCCAATGCAAGCGAAACAACCCTTTTAGCGTAGTTGTGTTGACATTGTGACAGCTTAAATCCAAACATTTGAAGTATCCGAAATACTTTACATGTCCTCAACATTGCGATGTTTAACTGTAACAAACGCCCTTCATTACTTAATTCATTTCACATGTATTCAATCATTCCGAAAAAAAAAGTAAATAAATGTCAACCAATAGCTAAATTAATAGGACACACGTCTTGTTTTAATGAAAAATGATGTTTGAAATATTGGTGATGTATGCCTTACAGACCACATACCTTTAGGTTGTCAAGTAATTACTGTGTAAAGAGAAACAGCTATTTAGGACTTTTAAAAACGCGATTGGAACAACCGATGATTGTTGTTTGAACATACTTGATAGACACTGTCTTTTTAAGTATCCCTTTTGCCGGCTGCCTGTTTAAAAGTGTTAAATGTTGGTATTTTCTGCTGTCACTGTGAAATTGTATCTATTTTATCTAGACTTGCACTACCCTCTAGATCGTTCTTTATGTCCCTATTAAAGAAATACCGACAATGGACAACACAGAGGAGACAAGGAGCATCGTTAACAGCTCTCATTCTGTGATGTTACTCGATTTTAAAGACCAGAGTGAGAAACACTCATCAGAATAAATAGTGTAAAATCAAAATTCTCAGAATTCAGAATGGGATCTGCGATAAGGTAGTAAACGGAAAATAAATATGAATTTATTATTTCACATTTCAGTCATGGTATATTGACAAAGTGAAACTTTACATTAAGCTACCCTTCATTGATCAGTCAGTTATTGGATGAATGTTATCGATGTATTCGTTGGAAAAAGTTGACGTTAAAAAGGGTTTCCACTTGATAATAATTGGCACCTGTAAGATATTGAGACCAATTTAGGACACACATCTGGTTTTCATGAGAAGGGATGTTGACATGCCACTGTTTTCAAAAATAGAAAGTAAACAAATTTGCTATTTAAGTTAATCGTATTAAGAAGTAGAAAGAAGAGCAGCAGTAGCAATAATGATAGTATAATGGTATGTCGAGTTAAGGTAAAGGATATTGTAAATAAAATTACTATACAAAAATGTCTGTTTATGTGAAAATGTTACAAAATTTTCCATGTTTCTTGTTTATATCGTAATGCATGCCGTACAATTTGTTTACTGAGCTTGCATGTTATATCGCTTCACATTTAGATGTACAATTTGTGCATCAGATGGCTTCACTCCAAGCACTGAACTACTTATAAAGACCCAGCAAAATCACATTGAATACGCAATGAAATAATAATAATAATAGAAACAGAGCAGG
Organism: Solen grandis; assembly: GCA_021229015.1. Classification (NCBI taxonomy): domain Eukaryota; kingdom Metazoa; phylum Mollusca; class Bivalvia; order Adapedonta; family Solenidae; genus Solen; species Solen grandis. The sequence continues at coordinate 28,628,942 of CM037778.1, forward strand.
GAATCCAGTGAAACAGAAAAAATGTATTACCATTTATCCTTAGTGTGCAATTGTTTATTGCTATACAAACCCCCGGAGAGGGTGAAAACTGAAAATACACAATGCCAATAATAAATTGGTGAACAAATTACAATTTCCAGTAAGTAATGGATGAATAGTACATACTCAAACAAATAAAATACCTATACCTTTCAAGAAATAAAAAAATATTTAACCCCTAGCAGTCTCCCAAATGAAAAGCCATTGGAAAAAGTTATCAATAAAATCTACATAAAGGTTTCTCTATTTAAAGTTCTACTTTCACTTTCAATATTAACAGATATGGCTGATATTTAAGGTATATTACATACAAAGTCATTTATAATACCAACCTTATGTAAAACAACATTTCCATGCATACTACATAAGTACAACACAATCTTATCAAATAAAACCTAATCCCAAGTCTTAAACTTCCCGCATATTCCTTTGCTTAAATGTCAAGGTCATCTATAATAACATATTTTTCAGTCAAATTAAGAACCACACCTCAATGACACGAAACTTATACAACATATATAAATGTAATGAGTATTAATCTTCCCTATAATTAACTTTCCAGCTACCAAAACTTACTCTGTGGTCTGTCAACGACCAAAAAGAAATAAAAATAAAAGTTCTTTCTGACTAGCGTTCCATGACTTCCGCACAACACCGGTACGGTATAATAAAATGCAATATTACGGTCGTCACACTTAGTATCACACTTCTCATTAAATAATTTTGGAGAATTACGAAACAGAAAAAAATGAAAAAAATCAAATAAAGACCAAATTAACAATCGATTTTCAAACGAGATTGCATCACTCTTCTGAATAAAAAAGTTCGCAAGAGTTTCAAGATAATTATCGAGTTCTGAAAACTGCTGATTTTTGTGAGCTAGTAGTGCATTATGTAATTAAAGTAAAATTCGTGTCCTTCTAACTGTTTTGCGTCTGCATTTCGATGAGAAACTAATTACGAGAAAAAGCAATGAACAATTATTATTTCTTTTCATCAGAGTTTGTTTTTTTCTGTGTCAGGATATGAATGTAATTGGCTGTTACGAGTAAACACATCCTTTTCGAAATCTTAGCAAATCTGTCAGTTGTACCCCTTATTTGTGTAATCTGTCTCAATTTGTATTTTAAATATACCAGATTTGAATACTGAGAATTCCCTACGGTTCAAATTTGGAAACTACGGTTAATTACATTTCAAATCAAATTTAAACAAGAAATATCTTTAAAAAAGATACTCGGCCATGGTAACCAGCTTGATGATTAGTGTCTGAATGGTTTAACATGTAATAGATTTTGTTGTTGGTTTAATAGTTGTGTAATTCCTTTGTCAGTGCAGCTAATTGAAATACCACGGGTCCAAATAATTTGTACAATCTTGGTAGACACTTACAGCCTTAAAACAACTGCGCATTAGACTTCGTTTCGCGGGCTAAAAAACGAACCCGGATGTTACGTTTTTGTTGAATATAAGATCTGTCAGGGTCGAACAATCAATTCCGAAATCTATGTGTTTCCTATTTTTTAGCGTTCTACTCTTTCAGTTTATCTCTAAAACGTGCAATGTCTTACTATTCGGGACAAATCGTTCGCAGGAAAAGAAAACTTCAACTTTTAAAACAAACAGAGATCTGAAGAACTCGTTTCCGCAACTCTTTTCTTTTGACCAATTTTACAATGACCAATGGGAATTTAGCAAAGTAAATAATAACCAATGAAAAGCCTAATTTTATTCCGCTTCATTACTGTGTGTTTCACAGGAAGTTAGGGTGAAATTAAACGGCCTAATGGCCGAAAAATCACCAGAATCGAGTTTGCGAATTGTTGTGAATCCAATACCGAGTGTTCCGATAAGGAACTTTTATCAGCGGTCATTAAACATGCTGATACTGAACGTTTTGGAGGTTTTATTTTTACGAAACGTATCCTACATATTGCGTATTTTGGTATTGTCATTTGACTTTATCGCCACAGACTAGCCGAGAACTTCACCAATCCTGTGACTGGAAAAGATAAAACAAATAATAAATGAGCTATGCATAGCGTAACCATACTGTTTGTTCCTTTGGAGTAACAAGAAATTATTGTTGTCAGTTACTGTTGCATTCAAGCCCCAAGTAGAACCTTGTATCAATTAGTATTTGGCGCTAAGTAGTACTAAATATTTATTGTGTTCCCAGTTTCCCAAAGTAAGTTCTGCTTTTAATCTCCCAGCCGAATCCACATTTGGATTTCCTCCGTTATGGACATTTCAGCGGGTTACCACTATTTTTGTTCTCTATTTTCAAAAAGTATTAATATCAGAAGATCGAATCTGAAAAAAAAAAAAAAAAGAAAGAAAATATGCCCGTTGATTTTTTTAACAAGAAAACTATATATAAAAAATTATAGCTTTTATGTTGTTGTTTTTTTTACATTTTGGTCCTGCCACATTAGTGATTTTTGCTCTTATTGTTTTCCATGCCTGTTTTACATTAATTTTATATTATTTAGAATGTAATCTTTCCAATTTCTTATTGCTTTCGAAGGCGAAAGGATGAAAAGAAAACTAGTTTGACTTTCGAAGTTTTGTATTTTCGTCCCGAAATTTCAATATTTCGTCTTTTCACTGACACAAGAATCACAATTTCGCCTTTCGCCATCTGGTGCGTAAGCGCATTGAACTAATGATCTTGTGTACATTCCTTATATTACGCATTGAACTAATAATCTTGTGTACATTCCTTATATTACGCATTGAACTAATAATCTTGTGTACATTCCTTATATTACGCATTGAACTAATAATCTTGTGTACATTCCTTATATTACGCATTGAACTAATAATCTTGTGTACATTCCTTATATTACGCATTAAACTAATGATCTTGTGTACATTCCTTATATTACGCATTGAACTAATAATCTTGTGTACATTCCTTATATTACGCATTGAACTAATAATCTTGTGTACATTCCTTATATTACGCATTGAACTAATAATCTTGTGTACACTCCTAAAATACGCATTGAACTAATGATCTTGTGTACATTCCTTATATTACGCATTGAACTAATAATCTTGTGTACATTCCTTATATTACGCATTGAACTAATGATCTTGTGTACACTACTTTTATTACGCATTGAACTAATAATCTTGTGTACATTCCTTATATTACGCATTGAACTAATAATCTTGTGTACATTCCTTATATTACGCATTGAACTAATGATCTTGTGTACATTCCTTATATTACGCATTGAACTAATGATCTTGTGTACACTCCTTATATTACGCATTGAACTAATGATCTTGTGTACATTCCTTATATTACGCATTGAACTAATGATCTTGTGTACACTCCTTATATTACGCATTGAACTAATGATCTTGTGTACACTCCTTATATTACGCATTGAACTAATGATCTTGTGTACACTCCTTATATTACGCATTGAACTAATGATCTTGTGTACACTCCTTATATTACGCATTGAACTAATGATCTTGTGTACACTCCTTATATTACGCATTGAACTAATGATCTTGTGTACACTCCTTATATTACGCATTGAACTAATGATCTTGTGTACACTCCTTATATTACGCATTGAACTAATGATCTTGTGTACATTCCTTATATTACGCATTGAACTAATAATCTTGTGTACACTCCTTATATTACAGAAATGGGATTCAGACCACAAGCTTAATGAAAGCATTATGGAAATAGGAATTGAGTATATTAATACGATTGTCACAGAAAAAGAATACCAAAAATAATACGAAAATTGTATGATATATTTCCATTATTTTTGACCCAACGACCATACGTGTTATTCTAGCACTGGTAGGTCTTATATCAGGAGAATTTGGCTTCTACTTGTCTATGTCGTGATATCGCGCATATTTGCCTTATGTAGACAACGTCCCGAAATTATAGAAACTAAGGAACAAAACACCCAGCACTCATTTACTGACATAAGGTAATAGTTCACAGTGTCTCTTCGCTCTGTAAAACATTTTGTGTATGAGTATTTGACAGGATATAGAATTGCTAGAAACGGAACGGTAGTCTAAACATAATATTTAGAAATAGACACTTTTGTTTTATATTTTCGAACAGGGTTGCTTGCATCTTTAGTTTTAAGTTAACTCACATTTCTGCATCGGGCAATATTTCGTGGCATATTTAGTCACCAAATTCCACTCCCCCTTCTACCACGGTAAGATAAGTGTAAAAGTTTTGTTTTATGTCTTATTAGTAAATGATATTAATGTTTATAATAATTTAAATATGTTTGCATTACTGGAAATTGAAACTAACTTACATATGTTAATAATCGCTGCAAGGGAGCCGATTGCAATTCATTCGAAAATATTTTGAACCAACATTGGCTGGATAAGATCTTATGTTTGAATCCAGTTGGGTGACCTTTTTGTGTGATATTAAATATTATTTAAATTTACATATTTCAAATAAAACAAAGTAATAAAAGATACCATACATAAATAAATAATGATAATTTGCTGTTTTGTATTTGCTTCCTTTTGATTCATGTAAGTTTTACAAACTTTAGGAAAGAGGTTGAAAGAGAGGTAATGTGCTTGTTGAAAGCAGACCTTTGAAATATCTTTTCCTCCCTGTTTACACAGGTCAAAGCGGGCTGTTTGTTTCATAGGCATCGCTTGAAAACATGATCTTCGTTTATTAAATTTCGTTTGATATGAAAAATAAATGCGACATTGCATTAAAAATCCTGTTCTCTGAGCGCTATCGGTGCTTTGATTTGTTAATCATTTTTTTTTGTAGAGATTTACGTGTCTCATTAGCACAGACACTGACTTTGTGTTCTAACTAATATAATAGGCCATGAATCATTGACTTTAATATCTCCGCATATCAGCTGAATTGAATAAAAAGAAGAACGTAATTAACAGGAAAATGGCATTACATTCAATTGGTTTCATTCGAATGTGATTATCTTTGCGAAGAGTACTTCTTGAATGTATATAAAGAAGATACTGTTCTGTCTTCAGGCGCTCTTTTCGCTATGTACAAATTTGATCTTGGTCGTAAGAACATTGTTGTATATCGTGTCGACTAATGTCTTATATGCACAATAAAACATGAAGAATTGTGACCCATTTCACTACATTATACAAACTCCTAATATTGTGAAGAAAATAAGCACAAGAATAATTAAATATGCGAAAAATGTTTAACAAGTTTTAGTTTTTAAAGACATACAGTTCATTCTTTAGACCCTGGGCCTTATTCATTAATCTCATTCTAAATTTCAGAATCAGGTTAAGTACTCTTAAATTTGATAAAGTTAAGTTCTTATAAAAATTTTTGCGTTAAGCATGAATTAAGCAGAAAAGGAAAAAGTCATTGGCCTGTTTATTAATTGTCCACATGAAATGCATATTGTTACTAATATAGGGTCATCCATATTTAAATGAACGAAATGATTTGCCATATACTTATTAGATTCACCAAGGTCATATTACATGCCAGAGGTTCCTGAACTGCTGTACTATACTGGCTTACGTAACACAATTTCATTCATAGTATTTTCATTGATTATATTTCCCGCGTACGCATCGGTACAGAGTTATCGTTCGTTGTGTACCGTGACAACTTCTATAATCAAAGCGCTCAATGCGCTGAGAGACGGCAGCCGGATTAAAGGGGAAAAAGCTGTGATTCTTAATTATTGATACAATAGAGGCAAAAGCCACATGACGCAAAAACACAACACACTATAGTTGGTAGTAAGACAATCGAATTCGCACTCTGTTTGTTACAAAACAATCCGGAATTAGGGCCATTAACCTGACTGTATGAACTTCAGAAGTAGGTCATTCCCTAGGACCCGATTTTTATACACTATCTACTGTTACTTAAGTAGAGAACTTGACAAGGTACTTGGTGTTTTAGATACTTGAATATTTGTTTCTATTTCAAAGTTAAGATTTGCTTTGGGGGTAACCTAACTCGCTTTCATGCAAAATTACGCGTGAACTTCTGTTTACAGGAGTAGTCCTTCAAGTATGTAAAATGGGTTGCTGTTCTGATTTATAAGTGTCACGGATATATTGTTCACGCTTAAAATAGATGTTTACAGAGCAAAATAACACGTATACAAGCAACAGCACACGAATAGCGGTTACGGTTATGAATAAAAGGTCTGCGTAAAATATTCCATTCGTATTCGTAAGTGCAGAATTGTATTGCATGCATACGCACGGTACAGTTAAACTTTTCATGGAAAATATGCAAATTAGCAAGGTCAGCGATGGCTGGTAAGCGTTTCGGCAGAAAGGTGCCGTCTAATAATTTTTGTTATTCATTTATCTGAAGCAATCAAAGGTGGCCGGCACGTGTATATGATGGTAAAATATATGATTTTGGTCACAGTTGAGTGTCATTTGTGGAAAGATACTTTAACGGATTCTTCCAAGGTAAGTGTTTCTTAGCAGAGGCATTTATTAGCTATGTGATAGCCATCAGTATTGTTGATTCATCAGAATTTGTTCCCTATAAAAATCCATCATTGAAAGTATTTGGACTCGGAAACCTTGTTAGTGTATATACGTACGTCTATACATGTACCATCAAATACATGTGTCGGCCACCTATGGAAGAAACAACGCAGCAACTTCATCTGAAAACACATGATATTTCTATTCCTATTATATAACGATGGTACGAGCAAACAGGTGCACGTATCTCTTGCCGCTAGAGGGCATTGCATTAGGATATCCGGTTTTGTGATTTGCCATCAGTAACAAGATGTATGTTGTAAACAACGCAACATTAAAATTGTAATAATAGTCACAGAAATATTCATAATGTAGTGAAATATCACTGGGTCTTTAAGATTTTGCACTTCTAAAATCAAGGTCTCGGGAGATTGTGAACAGGGCTAAAGCCCCCTCTCCTCTCCCCCGCATCTAGTACTAGTAAGACTGTATCATATATACAGGAGTGGATCATCAGACTCAAAGTCATTAGATATTAATTTTCATTGTAAATAAAATACTATATAAAACGGACTGTTTAATTTATAGAATTTTTTTTTCAAATTGGTACAAAATACATATATGTGTATGTTTTGTATCAGGTTTAGTGACTTAATGGACCATTAAAACTTCGTCTTGTTCGTTTCATGAGTTTCATGTAGAAGGGAAAATGTACGAGGATTTTGTTAGCCAAATGTCCTCATTGTCTGACTGCCGATTTTTATAAAACCAGTTTTATTAAGCATTCATCTAGCCTTGAATTAAATCAAAGCGCTGATAGCGCGCAGAACAGAGTTTTTAACCCTTTCCCTCATAGAGGAAACCATGAAAAGACCTATGCGAACAGCATAAAACCAGATCAGCCTGCGAGTAACTCGCAGGCTGATCAGGTTTATGCTGTTCGCTGCTCCTCAGTGGTCTGGAAATGAGGATTTTGTAATTAAATTTGGTAAGGTTTTACTGTGGTTTTCTGCAGATCAGGCTTTATGTGGTACCTATTGAGTGCGTCAAAATGAGTCTATATGAGGGAAAGGGTTAATTTGTAGAGGTCACATTTCTTTAATTTATCAAAGTAAATTTAGGAAAAGAGAATACAATTTTCAAGCGTTGCCAACAAATTTAAGGTTATAAATGCGCTTTAACCTTGCGCGATCATACTCATAACAAGGCAAGATGAACAAAACATTCGTTTACTTCTAACAATTAGACTCTATTACTCTCCATAACGTGTTACCTTCAGTTTATAAGATTCATACTAATTCTAAATTAAAAGGAAGCTAATATAAAACAACGAACTTTCATTATTTTATTTTAGATTGTTCTTTTTTTTTTTTTTTTTTATTATACACGTCTACATGGCAATGTACTTGATATAGGAAATTCATAATATTTAACATTACAAATATATATATATATTGCAAAATATTACAAAAGTATATAAAACGGGAAAAAAAAATACTTTTGATCTTGAAGTGAAAAAGATGAAAATAATCCTTGCCATGGAATCGAACCTATGATAATTAAAAAAATGTACGAATGAATTACGATAACTCGCTTAAGCAGTTACTTTAGTTTATTAAATACGTTATCTTAAACGTTATTCGGCTTCCATAATGCTATCAAATTTTGATGACCACGAAAATGATCGCCAATTAGTGATAAGACAGAACTCTATCTTTGCGTGGGAAAACAGTGGGAAATTATGGGATATTATGTTTAAATATAGCCCCGAAATGTTGTCTGCTGCAGGACAATGTGCTAAAATAGAACAGCCTTGCAATCATTTTGCCTTTTTGGTTTGATTTTTAAAACCACAGCTTACATTACGTTATGTTTATAAATCGCGATCTCAGAATGTCTAAATACTTTTCTTTTTAAATCGAATGTAGAAGTGTAGCCTAGTCTCTTTCATACAATCTTAATGTAAAATATTTGCATGTACCAGATATTCCAACTGCAAAGAGTTTGTTATTTGTTTCGAGGCTTGGTAACTGTACAAGATGGCCAATGGGAATTTGTTTACCACGTAACATTAATCAAGCTTACATAACAGCGACATATGGCTATAAGGTATGTCATTATACACCATTTGAATAAACTCTTATGTCTAATACCAGGACAGAAAAATACAAGTATGTCCCTTTTAGCACAACCGACGTCTACACGCACTTTTGCAACAGACCTGACAATTCAGACCCCAAGTCTCTCTGATGAAGAAAGAACTATATCACACCGTGTTCAAAGTTATCAAAGTTTGATGTATATTTTCTTGAATATGTATCACAAACGCATGTTAAGATTGCATTTAGATGCTATACATTTTACCCACATGTCGTGACTATAGAAGAGGTCCCCTGGCCCAATGGATAAGGCGCCTGACTACGAATCAGGAGATTGCAGGTTCGAGTCCTGCCGGGATCGATTTTTTTTTACTCCAAATCGTATGTCTCATTGCCAACATGTTCTCAGCTGTGTCAAAATAACGGACGTACGTTCAGTATGCCAAACCGTTGCAACCGGTAGCTTTCAGTAGATTATGTAGGAGTTTCATGCTATTCAAGTGCGCCTTATGCCGTATGCAGTACATAGATCCACTGAGACAGTTTCATAGCTGACTAAAAGCTTACAGATGCATATGGTTTTTCACACTGACGCTGGCCTGTACTTAGTGTTTTATATCTAGATTCACATTATCTGATAAACATACCTAAGGGGGTAAACTTATTTTCTAATATACTACTCAAAGTTTGCGTAGCACCAATAGTATACTCAGCAAAATGTAACTTTTTAATCTTTGGCAAGTATTATACTGAAGAATAAAGTGTGTTGAACTGCCTTTTTACAAGTAATTGCTTACTTCGTTTACTTAATCATTACTTGTTTTCAGTGCACAGAAATTCCAAAATGTTAAACATATTTGACTTGTTTGAATAATAAATATTTTAATCGAAAACATGTATAAAATGGACAATAAGAAATAAAAGGAAATTCACCCTCATTATCATTTCTATCTCATAAATTGCAGTTTTTATCATTTCTCGCACATCGACTGCGTCAAAAAGACTCTATCAAAAAATAAGAGGTGAAAGCTTGTCAAGCAAAAATATTTCTATGATAACTGTTTTCTAATAAAATAAGATAAGACACTCTCTCCATGGTAGAATTTAATTTCTCTAAAAAGATACAATGACGTACTATCCATTACACCTGTCTGTCACTGAGTAGACATCTCTCAGGCGATTCAATTATGAGTGTACAAAACATATTAACAGTTAATTAACAGACTAGACATTACCAAACATCGCTAAAACCGGCTTGCTGCAAGATATTTCTTATTTTTGATGACCAATTAACTATACTCTCATTTTCAGCGATTTCTATCCTACTGAGTTTTACAATTTTATTATTTTAAATTTAAATAATACTGAAGGTGTGGATAACCATCATCAATAGTATCTAATACTACTGTATTCTCACAACTTTTATACATAATTTGTTACTATTGTGCGGATGCCACAAGGAAAGACGAACATAATTAAAATAAGTTCTAAATGGAATTAATTATAAGTATGTGAAAGTTCCTGCAGTTCCTCAATACCTGAACTAATTAGATACCAGGTCACCGTCGGACAATTATCAGTTTATCTACACGCTGCTGTTTATCATACAGCTTTATTCTTTATCACATATATCATTTTACTTTTAAAGTTATTTTGTTGTTTTCTTTCATGCTTATTGATGAAAATGAAAATAACAGCAGTGAAAAGTTGGTGTTGTTATATTCAATGCAGTGAAAATAACACACACACACACACACACACACACACACACACACACACAGCAAAACAAAACAAAAAACGGAACTAATTTTTTGTGCTAGGTTTACGCTAGAATGATGTCATGAAAACGTCACGCACGAGAGGTAATCCCGCCAATATCGACGTCTTTTGTGAATAAAGCATTAAAAGCATTAAAGAAAGAAAGAAAAAAATGTTTGTTTTGGTGAGAGATCGATTTATAATTTCACTGTCAGAGTTAACATAAAAAGTGATATTTTCACGAGTGGCGAATCAATCAGATACACTTTCACTGCAACACCTAGATGTTCGGTCACGACCTGACGCAGATTCGCCATTTGAACGACCAATTTTCAAGCGAATTTGGCTTATTTTTTGAGAGTGACAGCGAATAATCTAGCATGAATTACCCATGTAAGATATCAATACTGCTGATGCACAATGATTTAAGTCCATTTTCTGGAATATTACTAAAAAGGAATTTGTTGATATTCGCTCGAGTCATATGTTTACTCTGCCATGTGGCATATAGATGTATTCCTGAACTAAATTTCATTTTCTGGTGTTATGTAACCGTTAAAGTTTATAACTCTGTTGCAATTAAATCTATCTGTTATTGTAAAGCATTTGCTGTTCAAATATTGGTAAATATTGTAAAAATAAACAAGTAAACGTTGGGACTATTTCTTGTCTTCGTGGCGTTATTTGGTTGGGTCACTTAACGGGGGAAAACTACGGAAAGGGGCTCCGCACGGGGAATGTAATTATTGGAAATCGTAAATAAAAATAAATATACGCTAAAATAAGCACGAAAGAAACAGAATATTTGTTGATTTCGGCGTAAGATCGCATTTTATTTCTACTCGCGAGCCTATAAAGTTAAATTTCACTCGTTGCTTCGCCACTCGCGAAAAGATTACTTTCTAGGCTCTCTTGGAGAAATAAAATGCGATCTTACACCGAAATCAACAAATATCCCCTATATTTCTATGATATTCGAGAGTTGTACTCAGATGATATGAAGTGCGTATTTTTATTTTGATATGTTCATCTCTTGTAGTTTTGTATGAAATGGCATCTCACTATGTTAAATATTGCATTTGTTATCAGATCTGTGAATTATGAGATACAACTGCTTCTACTGCCTCAACAAATAATTGAGTCACCCATATACATATATTATTTCTCAATAATATTAGGAAACAGTACACTTTCAAATCATACCCATGTTCTATGGCCATCAGCTATTAAAGCCGTTGATGTTAATAAAACGAATTAAGATACGAGAACATCTTAATGGTGGGTTGAATACAATGCCTTAAAGTAAATCTGAACTTTTGAGTAATGTACACTTATTCAATGCCAGGGAAATGTTTGCACTAGTTGTATGGATAACGTATCATCAGTCACCGTTATACTTTAAATTATAATTATGGGTATGTATGCAAAAACAACAACAACAACAAGAACATAGTATTGAACTCAAGCACTAAAATTTTGCATACTTGTTCTTTATTGTGGAAATGGAGAATTGCGATGAAAGGAATTAATAACGTAATATAATTATGCTAATGATACTACCTGAAAAAAGACTTATGACATATCAGCAAAAAGCTTCACATACTTTACTTAAGTAGAGAACAACTTTTCATTCCCCGAAGGAACACTTTATATTAATCAAATGACCACTGTAGTCGCTGCCCCACCTCATTGATTACACATGTAATGTTAAGTTATGTATTGTTAAACCGACTACATTTTAAACGTCCACGTAATTTTGACTTTTTTTTAAAATTCTAAAGCTCATTTAAAGAACTCCTGAAAGAGAGATCTTAATGGATTCTTCAACCAGTATACCATATTTCTATTTATCGCTGGAAAAACTTAAGTAAGCTCAATGGATTTTTTTTCTTAAAAGAATATCACTTATCCACTGCATGATATCCAATGGTGTCATATCTCAGGCAGTATACAGAGAAAACCCTAAATAAAACGTTGCTGGTAATTTAACTATCCTTTGCGCAGAAGAAATGCATGTTATTTAGTATAGATGGAATTTTACCTCAAGCTCATTTATACAGTATGATTCGGTACATTTAAATTTCATTCCTCGACACGGACAAGGTGTTATATGTAAAACCTGCTGAAATAATTTAAATTTATAGTTGTTCTTATGGTGGCATATTTCTGCCAGCCACTTATCCACTTAGCTATGTCGAAAGTTTTCTGAAAAAATGTCACATAGTCAGTAAGTATCTGGCAAGTAGAAACCTTTCGTGTTATCCTCTTAGGTATCTTAACAGAACAAATCTGCCTGTTAGTGCCCACTACTGCCAGCCATATATTCACTTAAGATAACTGGTTATCTCGCCTTTTTTCAAGTAAGTCAGTTAAATTATGTGGATAACAAGCATTTTTTCACATAATTATCTGGAAAAAGGCAAGATATCCAATTAAAATAAGTGAATATGTGATTGGCAGTAGTGGGCACTAACAGACAGTTAAGTCCTGTTAAGATACCTAAGTAGATAACTTGAAAATTTGCTACTTGCCAGATACTAACTGAATATGTGACAATCTTCAGAAAAGTTTCAACATAGCTAAGTGGATAAGTGGCTGGAAGAAATATGCCACCATACGTTCTTTTATATAGCATGTTTATTCAGAAAATTTCCTCGTTTAATCAGTAAGATAAGATTAATTGTGTTTAAACTGAAGTTTGAATGGAATTAAAGCTTAGGAATACGTTAATGGGAACATGCATTTTATGAGGGGGTTGATCGACTTGACTTGGTCCTGAGATTATTTTATAATTACTGCGGGTGCCTCGGGTTCTTTGGTAGGCATTAAACCGCCGTAGAACATCATCCCTTCACGCCTCTCCGTTCAGCGGGTCGGTCATAAGGCTTTCAGACCATGTTTTATTAGGTCTACTATGGCCTCTTCAGTCGGGAATCGCCATCCTCTTGTCTGTGCTAATGCACGATGTGGCGCGATCGACGTGCTCGCTGGGTGCGTGGAACTGTAGATAACTCCTAAATTCCCTAATTATTTTTTGGTGTAACGTTGCCGAGAAGACATCACCATGTCGACGCCACAGATCCAACGGATCATGGATATACCATTTCGGCAAAGCTGCAGTTTCGCTTCCATGCTGCAAAGCAGAGCAGACATTCGGTGAACACCTTTCTTTTGGCCAGGACAAACACATGCTTTGACGTCAGGATTGGTAGTACTACTATTTTGTATGGAAAGCCGGTTACGACATGCTACTTGCCAGTTGCTACTTGCCACTTGCTTATTGCCAATTGCCATCCGCTACTTGCCACTTGCCATTTGCTACTTGCCACTTGCTACTTGCCATTTACTACTTGCCACTTGCATTTGTCTGCTACTTGCCATTTGCCATTGCCAGTTCTACTTGCTAGTTTACTTGCACATCAGTTGATAATCTGTATGTTTACGTGTTACTTACGCCTGAGACTGCCATTTTTGCGTAACCAACTACATTTAAATGACACAGTTCTATAGATAGTTTTCATGTGACATCATCGTTTGAGCACACCAGAGGCGTGTTCAAAAATTAAAGCGCCCAGTTGCAAGTGCCAGATAGTAGAAAATGTCCTATTGAACGAGATAGATCACTCGATCCCATATCCCCTTCATACGATTAAAATGTACATAACACATGACAGAGAGTCACAACAATAAACATTTTACGGTTGTTCAACTGTAAATCTACAACTTAAAATGCATAAATATTGATGTTTTAACGTTTAATAGTGTATGAACTATACTGATGTATAATCCGATGATTAACTGTAGCTGATACTCCAATTAGCGGTTATTGCTAATGTCATTCATGACACCTTTATGTTTCGCCGGTACCAATATACACCATCCTTTCCCCTCCCTTCATCCCTTATTAGGGGAGGAAGGGGGCAATGATTATGTACACAGAACAAATAAGAATTTTAAAACTAACATGACTACAAATTTCTGCCACGAACATATTTTTTTCCTTGCAATTCCATGTACGTTTCATTTCTCTGGTTTTGTGTACATGATAAAAATGTATCTAAGAATAAAAAAAATATCGTATTTAAACAGGAAGACATTCTTTCATGCAGTATATCATTATATCAAATCTCTCTGATAAACTGTTTATAATATCAAATGAAATAAACAAAAACTAAAGCGGCGATTGTATTAACATCCCTAGTTATTACATATATTCTTAGTACTGATAAATTCATTGAAAAAGTGGGTAAAATTTAACATAAGCATTTTGATACGGCACAGGGCAACTTTGAAAGTTGTAAATTCATCGATACCCAATATATGAAAAAGGATATTGCTTTCTAATTGATTAAACGGTTACTAAACCACGGTTTTATTTATCTCAAACTTGTCTGACAAAATGTTCCCCATATAAATATTAATCTAGCAATTTAAATATGATATAAAACTCCACAGAACTGTTTAAATAATCCGCGACTTCTATTTGCATATAGGCTAAGGAGTCACGCTTGGCCAGAAAGATGGCGACGCAGTGTGTATAACGCGCACCTGCTAAAAATCGGGAACTATCTATAGACAAACATGATATATGTCACACAAATAATGAAGAGACTTAACAGAATTAAGTTTTTTGGCACTTTCATTAACCCCATCCTCTGAAAATAAGAAAAGTAATTCGGATTTTTAATGAAACACCAATATTTTCGTCAGTTTTCCATAAAATCACTGGAAACCTTTTGCTTGTCAGTTTTGTATCCCATCTCTCTAAGTAATAATAGAAAATTGCAAAAATAACACCTAAGAAAGCAAAAACGAGAATAGGAGAAACCCTGAGAATATGAGAAACAGGGATTCATGTACTTCATACAAATACAGGATCATATATTTATTTATGACAGCGGCCTTGCATGTAACCAGAACAAATGCAAAGAAGGGTATCACAATTTTTATATGATTTGCGACTTTTTTCCGGCAAGTTGGGCAAACCGAGTCGTGGTGCACTAAAAACGGTCACTGCATTGCAATTATCATAAAAGGTACAGACAGCCAGTGCATCACACCCAAGACAGACTGGTCAGTGAATTGCATCATATCTGTCCAACAAACTACATTTTCATTTTAATTTTATGCATCATTTACTTGCAATTGCCACCACCCCTGGACCGAGGAAGTGCGGTGATGATCCATGTTTTTACTTTTTGGCAGAAGCGGTGGTTTTGATTCCCCGCCAAATTTACCGAAATTCGAACGCCTTTTCAGAACATTGACATTTGGCGAAGAATTAACCATCTGCTTGTCCCCGCAGGGGCTGGGTTTTACCCGGGATTTGCTGGGCTCAACGTCCCCGCTATTCTCTGATCCAGGGGGAGGGGGGGGGGGGGGGGGCGTGGTTGCAATTGACTAGTGCATTTTTGGACATAAAAGCATAAACATACATCATAAACAATGTTAACAAGCAGTCTGGCACTAGACAAAAAATTGTTGTCCTTGTCCCCCCATGCCGGGGGGGGGGGGGGGGGGGGTTCGACGTTGCACGCATAAATCATCACTATTAGGTATATAAGAGCGAAAAAGGCTGTTAGATGTTAGTACGCAGTATATTTGGGACTGGCTATGGCAGTCTGAGGGGTTGCTTTAAAAGAAACAACTTAGGACCTTGAAAATGTATCATATTTTTTTTTAAATGAACACGTTGCTTTTACGCAAACAAAATGTGGGGGAGAAGGCTCTACACACCTGAAACGACGTATTTGTTTTCCTACCGAATACAGAATTTAATACGATACATCAAGTGTGCAGGGCCTTTACTGAGAGCCTGAAATTTAACTCGACTCCCGAAAAGTTGCTCTTCTAACAAGAGATAAATCGACTGCATCCACGGTATCGCAGTGATTTCCCCTTCATTTTTCCACTCGCCGGTTACGACATGCTACTTGCCACTTGCTACTTGCTATTTGCCATTTGCTTCTTGCCATTTGCAAGTTGCTACTTGCAAGTTGCGACTTGCAATTTGGTTCTTGCTACTTGCCATTTGCCACTTGCCAGTTGCTACTTGCCAGTTGCACTCCATCTTCGATCTAACGTTTCGGCGCAGACTGACTCCCGCCAAAAGAACCGGTGATACCGTAAGAAGTGCATGAAAAACGGTGCATATGTAGCGATAAAAACGCGTGAGATGTAAGTGGCAACTAGCAACTGGCATAGAGCAAGTAGCATGTCGTAACTGGCATTCCATAATTTTGATATCTTCTCATATATATTCAGGAAAGCGTATTATTTTTATTGTTCAAAAGATAATTTCCTGAATATCCAACCTTTTGACAATTACAGGAGAATAATGTCCGTTTTGAGTAACCGGCTAAAATAATAATTATAAAAAGAGCGCTAGTTATCGCCTAATACGCCTTTCCTGTAATTTCATCATGACCTATGACCCTGAAGTGTCTGGGGCATTCTGACTGCTTATCGAACTTGTTCAAGAAATTTTGCCAATAAGCATTCTGACAAAATTTGGTAAGACTTTGTGCATGTAATAAGATAGAGCAACGGAAGATATTCGAGTTAGGTTAATAAATGAATTTTTTAAAAACAATGTAGAGTTTGCTTGGTGTTTTTATACTACAAATTAAGCATTCCATTGCAGTTAAAGATTTTATTTTACATACAGATGTAGTACTGTACGTGATATGATTTTCATATGAAAAAGCAGCTATTTAATTAACATACACAAATATGTTTGACAAATATACTGCTATGTGTATAAATATCTGTAGTGCTAAAACGTTCTCTCCGTGAATTTCATATTGAAGAACACTTCTGTTCTGGCTTTTGTCGTCTGAAGCAAGTTAAGCGAATTTAACCTTCACCAGCATTTTAATATTCAATTTCAAGGTTTGATTTTGAAAACAATAATTGAACGTTCATCTTGATTAAAAGTCAGTTTTTATGAACATGTTTTCCTCACTGTTAACATGATATTCATAACTTCAAGAAATGGATGTCCTTTCGTGCTTAAAATTGAAGAAAGTCATGGAAGAAGAAGGAGAAGAAAAAAAAAAAGAAAAAAAAAAGAAACAGACATTGCATTTTCGCCGCACATTAGCTCGGAAATTAAATAGCATGTACTTACATAAAAAATAAAAAATAAATGAAACTGATATTTCAATGAATGAGATGGAGATCTTATAATCGATGCGATATCTTGTTACAAGTTAGATATCTGAGATAGTCCAACAGTTGCTATAAATACTCCCAGGTTGTTACAAAATAGAAAACAAATCAGTGTCGACATAGTCTTGTCATGCTCAACATTTGATTTAAAATTTCTAATACATGTATATTTCATCCGGTGAAGTGAAACGTATTTCGCTATCGTACGCAGGCATTTAAGTGACATGCATTTTTTATATTCTTGTGCGACAAACTTATCATAAAAATCCCTTCTTTTGCTTTAAAACTTTATCTTTGGCTTGTCTGTCCTTTCTGAAACACAATATCTATAAACGTTTGCATGTTTATTTGATGGGGTTAACGTTCCGCCGACAGTATTTCATTCATTTGGAGACTGTGTCTACCTGAAACAGGTAAAGTGCTGCCGTACCGCAGTTTCACGCCGTAGACATGTGGCATGAAATCCCACCCAGTCACATTATCCTGACATTGGGCGAACCAGTTATATGCTGAGCGCAAAGCAAGGGAGCTACATTTTATACCAGTGTCATTTTTACGACTTTAGTCTGTCGCGACCAGAGATCGAATCCATGACTTCCGGTTCCTGAGGCGGACGTTAGTCTTGGACTGTACTTCTAGTGGTTTTCCGCTAAAAAATAATCTTCGTTTGTTCGATGTGCATGCAGACGTTTGTTCTGGGAGAAGAATGAATGAATTCAAATTGTTTGATTTATTACGCAAGCGATTGAACGTTTGATGTAAAGCTACGGTGAGTTTATCTAAAGACAGATATACTTATCTGTTCTATGAAATATTATTTTTCTGCCGTTGGGGTGAAGTAAACGTTGAAGTCTGTAAACTTATCACACATTCAATGTTGGACCACACATATAGATAAAATGTATAGATATACCAGGAGAAACTGTCCGTGGCTAGTATAATTTTATATACACAATGAAATATTAAAATAAATTTAACGGTCTCGCTGATCGAGTGGTTGGAGCGTCCGACACGTAAAAGAGAGGTTGTTGGTTTGATCTCCGGCGTGTTTTTTGAATCCCCAATCACGCATGCTGCGACCCAAGTATTTGATTTTACTTCTTATTTCATGTCATAGATATAATATGTTTTTGAATTCATATCAAGACCATGTGTATCTCTTATCAGTGCGAGCACTGCATTATGTTTCGCTTTTATTAGATTTCTCTTTAAATTTTGATTGACGTGGAGACGCAGCCATTATCCCAACCATCTATTCGCTGCATGTTCTCGAAGGAAATGAAGAAATAGAGTGGACGTTTTGAGACTCAAATCCTAGGTAATTTTATTTTAGGTACATAGGTTACGTGTATCAAGTACTCAAATAAACCTGGAGAAAATCTCAATAAACTTTCAGCTTCCGATTTCAATATGTATGTGAATTGTATTATTGCTGTAAATGATCCATTAAATACGTTTAAACTAAGTACAACACGAAAATAAATCAATTATGTCAGGGACTAAAATGAATCAAAATGCATGTCTTGTATCACGCTATACATAAAGAAATAATTCGAAAACAAGATAGAATAAGTAGTTAAAGCATTCAAGGGAAATGTTGCTCGAAACTATCAATACATACAAGGTTAAGCGTTGTAAAATCTTAGGTTCTTTATTTCTCTCTAGGTTAACTAAGTAACAGTGGGTACGTTGCACGCCAACCTTTTGGATATCTACGTTTTATCTTACAAGCATAATTCTCTGTGAAAGACGGTAAACAAAGAACAAACCTGAGGTTTATGACGTTTATACACACCATATACATACATGTAAAATAGAAAAAATTATCCCAATATATAGTTTTTATTGTTAAAGCTCTACAGCATCAATCTTCATAATATATTAACCATATAAAAGCCATGCACACATGTATTGATAACCAATTCATAGAAATGTAACATAAATAAACTCATGCATAATTTGGAATATCTTTTAATTGGATATAAGATTGAATACAAGGAATACAATACCATCAACATTATATTAAGTCAAATCGGATACTGCATTTATGTCATATTTTCTATCTGAAAGAATAGAAAAATACACTAACATAAAATCTCTACTCATGGAGATATATTTTATATACTATTACTTCTAACGCTTTATCATGATAACTCAAATGTCAATTAACTGTTATTTTGAAATATTTATGATACATTTTGATTCATGTTTTGTCAATTTACTGTTATCTATGTAATGTGTATTCACTATTTTGTATTCTTTTAGAAAATAAACGGGTTACCACTTGGTGATTCCAAAGAGAAAAAAAAAAAAAAAAAAAAAAAATCATAGTTTTGAGAATGAACTTATAATTAAGTCATTCAGAATATTGATTTATTGTTCTAGCCATTCCTGTATTACATATTCCTCCAAACGGACATATGAGAATATGATTGACTGTCAACTTACTTTATGACAAGGAAGTTTCCGAGACCCATTTGATTCAGTTCGCTGTTGATGAGAAACATGATATTACTGGATAGATTAGATAGCATGTTGCTGTTGATTTGTCGTGTAGACCAAGGCATTAGAGATAATTTTAGTTGCCAATTCGCATTTGGAAAAATGTTTTGCAGAACGTGTAGATAACAAAACCATTTTCATCTATATGGAAATGGGACGCATATTTCCTTATCTAACGAACACACTCAAGACTACAATATGATGAGGCTGTTACGCACTGCCATTTACTGTCAAATGACGTATACAAAACAGCAAACGGTTCATCTATATAAAATAATACATCGATCTAAACACCTGTATGTTAGTATATTAATAAACCTATAGTTCACGAATATCTAAATTTTGACGCATGTATTTCAGAGAGATTCTGAGCAATCATGATGAAGATAATGAGTCCTAATAAATACATTATATGTAAGTAATCATTATGTTTTCTCCAAGTCCCCTGTCAACATTGTGATATGGAACGTAATTTAAATATGAAGTCTTTTATGCGCGGCCAGTTAAAATCGCTTATGGTTAGCATCGTATAAACAGACTTTATCTGTAGCTCCAGTTATGCTTACACCTTCGTTTATTTCGATATCTTGCAGGTCTTGACATTTATGTGTACGCATTTATTGTGTGTGCCTTTTATTTATAGCTTTGTCTGAGTTACAGACTGTACCTACAAATCACGGAGCTAAAATTTGGTTCTGATTATAATTATCACAAGTTATTTTGCCCAAATGTATTTAAAAACAATACCAATCTGGGTAAATGTCCCGTATCGTAGTTAAAAGATCTCAATGGATAATTAACCAGTAATGATGTTGACAATACGAGAATTTTCCTCTGCCAGCATCAAACGTGTGCTCAATTATTTTGTATCATTCAAGGGAATTTACACACTTGATACATTGCTTAGAACCGTAGCATTAATGTACTGATGTCCCATATGGTGTCCGTATTTTCTCCCTTTTATTACAAGTCATAAACATTGCGGTTGCAGTGCATCACCGTATAGAACTTACTCAGAATATAACTACCTAGGTAAATCAGCGAGTTGAATTCGGAAAAAAGCATATATGCAAAGTGAAATGCAGCTCGCATTAACTCTCATTATACTGATGATATAACAAAAGTCAAACGATAATCAGGTACTTGGCTCTGTATAATTTTGCCCAATGATGTCATGTCCCGTGTTGAGGAAGAGGCTTACAGTTTCGTCGGTAAGTACTAGCAAGCATACGAAGTACATTAATATTCTTTTCACCTGACCATTCAAAGACGAATGTCATGCTGAAAAGTCAGAAATCAAGCTTATCAGCTTAATGACTTGCAAAATTGACAAGCCTGTTTGTTGTATGTATACATATCTATAAATTCTGCGACAGAATGATTTCAAGACAGTGACAATCTCTTAGACTGTCGAAGAGTTGGAAACTCTCTTATGTTGAAAAAGAAGAACACGGGGTTTGAGCCAGAAGTGTAATTTGGCGATCGTAGCTGGGTGATGCGCATTGCACATCTTAATTGTACGGATACCATTGGTTTGAAGTTATTCGATTGAAATTGTCAGTCGATGATACATCATCGCAAGTACCAACTGGACGTTGTGTCAGTGACCTTGAAATTATTTCAGATGGATAAAAGGATACCTCGTCGCCGCGTGTCCTTAATTACAATAATTGCATCAGTTAGCAGGGGAGCTGTATCCGGAAACACACACACACACACACACACACACACACAAAGCTAGTACCCCAATACAGTCTGTCTGTAAGGACGAAATATATATATATATATATATATATATATATATATAGAGAGAGAGAGAGAGAGAGAGAGAGAGAGAGAGTTTATCTGAAAGTTTTATACGAAAACATTTTTTTTTCGAATATAGATCCTCGGGAGCTACATTCGAAGTGTGACATTACATGTTTTAAACCGCACAATTCATATATTTGAATGATTTATTTGAATGTATCATTTTCCAAGCACATACGACAGTGTGGCGAGGGATTTTTTTTCCATATGTCAACCTAAAAAGCACCTATTCAATGTCGTGTCTGGCACTATTTCTTAACAAGAACATGATTAAGTGAGGCCATGTTTTGT
>CM037778.1:28651180-28701180 GCA_021229015.1 Solen grandis
AAATAGATTTATTAACTTCATTTTGCTCTATTTCGCTATTTGATGACTCTCATTGCAATATTGACTCATATTTGTGGTAATGTTATATAATTCAAATATATTCAAATTTTGTCTTATCAAATCTCATCATTCCTGCACCATTACATCTTATTATCAGCATTTTAATACACATATAAAACTAATCAACACCTAATTAAAGGAATTCGATAAAAATCAACACATATGTAAGGTTATAAATAACGGTAACAAATTGACCAAAAAAATTATAACGAATCGACCAGAAAAATGTTATAAATTGACCTGTATTCAATCGTGGCACCCTTTTAAACAGGATTATATATCAAAGAGTGCTTCATAACTAAAGGAAAACATAATTAGCTTTGTTACTGTCAACATAAAACCAGATGTCACTTCTACAGAGAATGCATTACTAACCAGGTCTATGCAAATTCTATCTTTCCTAGGACTAGTTGACTGGAACCGACTACCCTAAACAATCACCAGCGCAGTCTCTTGAAGACTTCCACGCCCACATAATAACCAAGAAACTTCTACATAGCTTTATCAGATTTTAACTGTACATTTGGAGACTTTTAAACCAATGGATTGCTTTGTTTCATCTTATCATGATCAAAGTTTTTGAAAGCATCCAATAGGATCTCGGCTTTTCGTTTGGAAGAAGAAGAATTATGAATATCAACAAAATATTTACTTATACAAAATATGTTACTCAAAACACAAACACCCAATTAAACAATCTGGATTTCAAAGACGTCAAGAAAACTGTTAAATTGCACTCATTCAAAAGAGATATTGGGTATACTGAAGAAGGATCAAATAAGTGCAATGAAAATTTTATGTGTGCTAATGTGAATCCGAGAGAATTGTTATGATCCGCCCCTTAGCATAAGAGATTATCATACAATACAAAAACATTAATGCAAAATGTCCTACTTAAATGCATCAATACTATTGCATAATTTAATTTACCTTGGGCAATGACATCTTCGACTGTCACTGTGAACTTGCCGACGATGAAAACTTTCCCGATCAAAGGATTTTGTTGAGCTGAAAATAACTTTTTCATGACTGTCGTTGTCACCCTCTAGCCTTCTTCATCTTTTCTCAAAAACCATCCGTCTTTATGGTTATTTAGCGTTCTATGTAAGCAAGAATGTTTTTGATCGTATCATTTCGATGACATTCATGTATATATTTTGAAAAATGACATCACATTATCCAAAATTTCACCGACAAAGTGTAAAGTTCTTATTAGCGGAAGTGTACCTCTTAAATCACGTGACTGTGTACGGGAGAAAACTCTGGATAAAATGTCACTAGAGTAGTTTCCCTTAGAAGCAGCTGACAGGTGACAGATGGATGTATTTCCACTAGATTTAGACCGATACCATGTTTCAGAGAGATGTGGTTTCCTGCTAGTTGATCCACTGGTATGCCGTTTAAGGCCGTTTGCTCATAACTGAGATATTATTTGAATTTTTTAAAAGAGATTTCAAATTTCTGATGTGTGTAAATTACATAGTCATAACTTTTTAAGTTCCTCAAACTATCTGTTCAAAACTAATATTCTTGCTATGAACACACACTACAAAAATATGAAATTTAATGTACAAATGATATATTCTATACTTAAACAATTCAGCAAAATTTCAGCCACATTGTCATTAATATAGTGGCTACCAAACCTACATATTATGTCATGTCTTGTAATAAAATAGTCTCAATCCCTGCAGAAGAGGCTATAATGCAAGACTTTCTATGATATACAAATAAATAGCCACGTAAACATTACACTAGGGACCTACTTCCTACATGAAACCAGTCACTGATATATTTATTTCTGTACAAGGCAGACCAGATATAATTAAATGTGCACAGTAAATTGAGGGTGCCATGGTAACATCATACAGGACAAGGAAGGAGGGATTTGTATAAGTTGAAGTTGTAAAAACTTTTTTCCCAATTGACAAAAAAATAAATAGGATTAACTTTAAACTGTTTAAATGTGCAGCCAGACTAGAGTTGAACTCAGGACACCTCACTTACAAGGTGACTACACTATCAGCAACTGGCTAACAAATATCGTTTACTTACAGGCCTTTAAATTTTACTGGTATTATACTAGCTTCCTTGCTTGGCTCTCAGCATATTAAGGTAGTCCCAGGGCTAGCTGGCCCAGTGTCAGGATAATGTGACAGGGTGTGGTTTCATGCAACATGACTACTGTGTGATGATGCAGTGTGGCAGCACTACACATGTTTCAAGTAGACATAGTCTCCAAATGACTGAAATTCAGTTAGATGGATGTTAAACCCAATAAATAAATAAACAGACAAATATTTGTAAAATCTCTAGTCAGATATTGATAGTTCATGAAGTATTTAGATGAAATCCTGACTTCCATTCCCTCAAGAACTGTTGAACCAGCACCAAGGAAAACATTGCACAGCACCCATTCTTTTTCCTCTAAAAGTTCTATTTATATTTACACATTGATATCCAATTTATTTTCTTATAATTACATCATTGCAGGAAGTCTTGCCAGAATATTTTGAGCCATGGAACCTTCTTGCCAGAAACATGCCAGACCTGGTGTCCAGAAAACAGATGAGGGCTGCTGTACATCAGGTTCTCTCCAATATTTTCTAAACCTCTAAGTCTTTTTATGCCAATAGCTTTATGTGCACATGTGAAATACAAAAAAATAGATAGACTGAGGTGGACATAATCTATTTGTTTTGAATTGATCACACTTAGACTTATTAACACATGGATGTTCAGATAATGTAGTGGTTAACACACTGGTCTTTCACAAATGCAGCTCAGTTTGATCATAGGTTAGTCCATCATTGTATTTATAGGTATATGGTTACATATTCGGATTCAAGTGTCTTTTCTGGATACTCTGTTTTCTCCACAAAACTACATGAATACCAGCATCAGTGACGACGTAGATTTTCATAAAAAATATTGCTCTCTGTCAGTTTGAATTCTTTTTTGAATGACACAATATGTGCATAATGTTGATTCTTGAATCTAACTACCTGTAAACCTAAGCAAATATTTCTGCCTTTAAAAGACCTAAATGTTTGATCTTATTAATTTTGTAAAATGCTAAATTCATTATGATTTAAAGTTTGTTAAGAAGGTGCAATTATTTTTGTGTAAGAGTTACATTCGCATGTGTTTAAATTTAAAACCATAGTGCACCTTGAAATCTGACCTTTGTGTACCCTGTCCTTCAGATGGATGTTTTGGACCACACACTGCTCACAAGCCACAGACAGCTGCGACTGGCTCATCTCCAGTTCTCCTTCATAGCTGCAGGTTATATCTGGCAGGACGGTGACAGTGGGGCAGCCAAGGTTTGTATTCATATTACATCTATAGTAGAACATTTTTTTCACAAATTTTATAATATATTAATTATCAAAAATATCCCTGGCTTTTGAGTTTAGTTAGCAGGACAAAATACATTACATATCCATTATAAAGCTGTTTTTGGGATTCCAAAGCTAGTGACACTATATTGGATTATGTTGTAATTACATTTGTACTACATTAAAAAAGTAATGATTTGGAGCCCATGGTATGTCACATCTTACCTTAGCTTTCACACTATAATAGGGCCCATATATCAGAACCATGGTGTAGTTTATTGGGTATCTTTACTCTGTGTTATCAGATGTTCTATGAGTGTATATAAGGACCATGGTGTGGTGAATTGGTATGACTGTGTGACATTAGATGATGTCCAATTGTATATCTAAACCATGGCGTGGTATGTTGGGTATTACTCTGTGTTATCAGAAGATGTCTGACCATGGCAGGGTTTATCAGGTAATACTGTGTGTTGACAGCTGCTGCCTAAGTGTATATCCATACCATGGTGTGGTATATCAGACATGCTAGGTCTGCAACCAGTCCTGTGCCATGCCAGTTTTGTTCTTGCCAATTGGAGATACAAGTCAGACAATAGGTAAGATATTTTTATAGCAACTATTCTTTTACATTTTTTATCAAGTATATTGAGACATTTGAACCTTGAACTTACATCTCTGTCCACATTAATTATTTACTTGTCTGACCCTGTAGCATATGTAAACCAACTATCATACTCATACTTACGCTGTGCTGTCTTTGTTGGTGGTTTTCATGTTCCTCTCATTTTCTTCTGAATGACTGAATGTCTATCATACCAGTGAATATAATTAATTTTAACCTTATTGGCATGGATTTTGTAATAATATTTTAACCTTATTGGCATGGATTTTGTAATAATAAGATAACATTAATAAATTAAGGATTTGAGGTCAGTGATCTAGATGGATTTAAATTGACATTCTCATTATAATGGATCTACACCGCATGCACATCCACAGACAGTGCTTTATGTAACTACATCAGCTGGTATAAAGGGGGAAAAACTTTAAATTATGATTACTGGTATGTAGGATTTATTTTCATGTCACAATAGATTTCCTTAATCCTGATAACTTTGTTAAGTTAGCACCATTCCAAATTTTAAAGAAGTTAGCACCAACCACACTGAACAATATCCCACTTGTTAACACTTTTCTACAATGATTGACCTGTCTAGTGGCCTGGAGAGTTTGTACCAGTTACCTGGAGGGGTCGAGGCTGGCTGGTTTGTGGCTGTCACTGCTGAGATAGAGATGGACTTTGCCAAAGGACTCAAGGTAGGGTAGTAAGAATATTGAGGATGTTGTGTGTGTGATAGACCTCTGACATGAATCTAAAACTTAAATGACTTAATTATTATGAGCCAGATTTTTCAGAGAAATATTTTGGCTTATATATAAAACCATGCTGGCAGTTGTTCGATCTTTGATAGCATTTTGCATTAAAGTTGTCTATTCTGGACATAATTTCAACAGTTTTGATAACTGTTCTTTATGAAACTTAGTCAGAATGTTTGTCTGCATAATATCTTACTTGACAATGAGTATCATAAAGGGTTAAAACCTCAGGTCAACAGGTCAAATCTTGGAAATTCATTATTGAATAAGTTTTTTTCTGATCTAGACATAATTTTAACAGTTTTGGTGTGATGGTTAGAGTAAGTCTGATGTCTTACATAAGTGTCAGCATGGATCATCTGGGGTCAAAAACTAGTTCACTGTCAATTTCAGGAAAAAAAATGCTAAAATGTTCTATTCAACATCATACTAAAACAATAATCTTGTTCTTGAATTACCAGGTTTCCACATTTGCTTTTTTTCTTCAATTTGTAGATTAAAAAAAAAAATAATCCAAAGAAATAAAAAAAATATGTCATACGCTAAGATTAATGTTTTTTTTATACTCTTAAGGCTTTTTTTGTATCATTTTTGTTTTCATTAGAATACAACATATGTGTACAATATCACAACAGTATTGAGTATTTATCCAAATTCTTAATCTGTAACTTCAGATATAATTGAAAAATCTGTTACTTGCTTCCTGACGGTTTTTATCTCCAGCACTGGTTTATCCAGGAAATGGAGTTCAGGATAGTTTAATTTATACCAAACATTTGTGCATTTATTGATGATAGATGTTGATAAAACCTCACTGCAACAATCATTGCAGCATGTGTTACATGCCCTCTACGCATCCCAGAGTGGTGACCTGGTAACCTTGAAAACCAGCCTGGACCATGTGAGACAAACCATACTGACCATGAAGTCAACATTCTCCACCATGCATGGTAGGTGACTCGGAGGTCTGCCTTGATCCATTATGGTCCATTTTGCTGTAAACGCTGTGACACTGGTCATTTTGGTTTGCTGAAAATCAGGTCATCAGAGGGAAATTGAGTTGATGATGATCATTGAATGTTTGTTTTTCTTGGTCATATTTTACATAAGTGACAAAGACTATCACATTTTTCAAGAGACAACAATTGACAACAGTATGTTTCCTTTGCTTGAAATAAGGTAAATACTTTGAAATACCATTGCAGTACCAGGTTTTATAGTATTGACAGTACAGTACAGGTACAAATTTTGAAGCAAAATTCTCATAAGGATCATTCTAATTAATCCTGTTTGATCATCTTTGAGCCAACCAAATTAAAAGGTGTGCACTTTCCTGCCTCTAAGGATTATAATGATACTTTATGATGAACTGCTAGTAAAACATGCCACAGGTTCTTCAATTGGAAGTTTTGAGCCTCAATAAAGTTGAAACTTTCACACAATTTCTATACTGTCAATGTTTCAAACAGTTACAAGCCATATGAAAGATAATAACTTTATAGTTTCGAACTTACAGACTTGATGTGAAGAGACTAGATGAAAATATCTGATTACTGTTTTCATTTAAGGTTAAGAAGCTGTGATGCCATTTTACAGCATTAACCCTTTCCCTCATATAGACTCATTTTGACGCCCTCAATAGGTACCACATAAAGCCTGATCTGCAGAAAACCACAGTTAAACCTTACCAAATTTTATTATAAAATCCTCATTTCCAGACCACTGAGGAGCAGCGAACAGCATAAAACCTGATCAGCCTGCGAGTTACAGGCTGATCTGGTTTTATGCTGTTCGCATAGGTCTTTTCATGGTTTCCTCTATGAGGGAAAGGGTTAAATAAGCATAAAACAAAATGACTGTCTTGAGGTTGCTTTTTGGTGTGTTTTTCTTGTTGTTCCTTTTTGCAGATAAACTCTCAGCAGATACGTTTTATAATTTGTTGAGACCATTCCTCACTGGGTATGTATATTCTATTTGAATGTTTCATTCAAAAGAGAGAAAATCATTGTACATGCATTCGTAGCTAGTTTATGAACCTTTTATTTGATTTCAGTGGTTTGTTGACCTTCAAATATTTAGATCATATCTTGTGGTTATATTTGAATATTTAGCGAAATGTAGATGTTAGTTTAACCTTCTTTATATTTTGTACAGATTTTGCTGATATTTTTCCTGTGTTTTTGACTTAGAAGCTTTTTTTCCTTTTATTTTTTTTATGGAACCAAATTTGTATTTTAACCAACTTTGTTCAAACATAACAGTAACAGTTCTTTATCATACATCAAAAATGTGCACCTCATGTGTAAGACAAATTTGACCAATCTTTAATCGAAAGTTGGACTTTTTCCAGACCTTGTGTGCATTTGACAGATGGTACAACCCGACTATGTGAAATCTGTACCTGTTTGAGTTTTTATTTGACTTTGTTAAAATTTTAGAAAGTGATTGTGCAGTGCTAACAAAGGCTAGATATGATATTTTTTTATACACTGAGCTGTTGAGGGTATGACACTGGTTCATATCTTTTATTGGCCCTGTTGAAGGAAAATTTATGACAAATACAGAAGATTGTTGATGCTAAATATGTTAGTCACCTCAGATAAAGACTTAATTTGCAGCTCAATTAAACAAGTAATGTTGCATCTCTGTGTACATGACATTTTATTATAGTGGTAAAATTTTCCATAAATTTGTTGCAATCATGCATTATATTGCTGTATTTTGTTTAGCAATGTTAAACTTTGATCACTTTGTCAGTATTGCCACTGAAGATGCTTGGAGTTGTATTTAGCATTGTGAGGGTCAAACTCAAGGATATTGTTACTAAAAATAGAAACTTAATATGTGAAAGTGTGAACTTAATGAAAGTAGTGTGGTAAGGTATTAATCACCTTCAGTGATAACCTTAATTTGTGCAGGATATAATTAACAAATGAATGAAAGGTTACCCTGGTCCAGTGGTAACATACATGGTTGTGGATCCAAAGGTTGTGGGTTCAAACTTAGTTGGGGTCAAGGATTTTTCATGGCCTTCCAAGACAAGAACTTGAGAGAAATTAATTAAATTATAAGAACTTGTTTTTCCAATAGACATGAAATAAATAATTTTAAACTATAACTAATACATGAAACTACATGTAGTATTCAATAAATGCCTTTGAACATGCTTATAAACATATTGGTTACTTCAAATAAAAGGTATAAATAGATTCAACCTGTACACATGTATAGATGTCCCTGCTGTGTATTACAGGTGGGGAGGTGAGGGGTCAGCCCTACCCGAAGGTATCATCTATGATGGGGTCAGTGAGGTCCCTACAAAGGTAATGTAGCCCTTAATTGCTCATTTACACCATTAGTATAAAAACCAGATGAGACTGGAAGAAATTCTCAGTCTGATTTACCTTCTCATTTAGTTGATAACAATGATGTTTTGTAACTTGCATGTCAACTATTATATCATGTTGTCCATTTATAATCTGTCTGTGAATTATTGTACTGCATAACAAATACCATAATACTCTTTTATGCTGGGTTGGCTGTAAAAAAGTTACAAATAAGGTGATACATTTTATTAAAATGGGTATAACTGTCTGACAGATGACAGGTGGCAGTGCTGCCCAGAGTTCTACTCTACAAACTATTGATGTGGCCCTGGGTATTCAGCACAAGGAAGGTACCAGAACATAGAATTACCTTCAAATTATACTCCTTAAAATAAGTATATCTGTCTATGGTTAGGACCAGTGTTTTATCTGTTTAACAACAAATTGATATTTACCCACAAAATTTGCATAGTAAAATGATAAGAAATTATTATTGATTTTTTTAATATAGTAATTTTACTGAAAGCAAATATGTTTATCACTCACATCAACGATTCCTGTCTAGGATTAGTACCTACTCTGTCAATAAAGGGTGTTCAAAAAATCATCCCCTCAGTGGAATAGATCCATAAAGTCTTAAATAATGGACCATTTACATTAGTTA
This sequence comes from Solen grandis, assembly GCA_021229015.1. Taxonomy (NCBI): domain Eukaryota; kingdom Metazoa; phylum Mollusca; class Bivalvia; order Adapedonta; family Solenidae; genus Solen; species Solen grandis. The sequence continues at coordinate 28,659,952 of CM037778.1, forward strand.
GTGAATCAGTTTTATGTCATGACCAGGTCAACTGCTCACAAACCCATATGTCTTTTGTGTAAACCAGGTCAACCACCAACCATATCCCTGTGTAGTTATTGGATAATCTCATCATATAATTTGTATATATATGAAAGGTTTATAGTGATATCAGATAGAAAAAGATCTACTTAAGCTGACAGTATAATGGATCAAACAGAAGTGTTGGTTTTGTTTTGTTTTTATCCAAATGGAACATTGGGACCTTTAGCAGTAAAGTCTGCCATTGTCTAAATTATTAAGCATCATATTTACAAGCATCATAATTACAGATTTGCCATCTTTCTAGGCATTTCTTTGTATTTTCTACTTGTTACAAAGTTGCCATATTTTATTGATTTTTTTTTCTTGATAAAATTCATATTCATCAACATTTTAATTATACAAATTTAAGAGCAATGTCAAATTTGTGTGCCATAAATAAATTGAGAAAGACAGGAATTGTGTTCCAGATATTCAGTCCTTCATGGAGAACATGCGTAACTACATGCCCCCTGCTCACCGAGAGTTTATCACGACCATTGAAGCTCATTCCAAAATCAAACAAACTGGTGAGATTCAATTGCCTAAAATAGCTTGATCAGCTGAAATATACTAGATTTTAGGTTAATTTACCTACCAGTAGTTGACTGAAAGTTTCAAGTTTGGAATATGATGAAATTAATGTGAAAGGTTTTGACAAGTTTTTCAGAACAAAAGCGTATTTTCAGTAACTATACAATCTTTGGAAATAAAAATACCTAAGTATCATAATTAAGGTTTTTTTTGTTTTGTTCCTTTTAGGAATTAGAAAATGATTTCTTTTCTGGTTTTCTAAGATGAATGTAGTGTTCCCAGTACATGTATATATTTTCAGAAACCAACATGGGGATATTATATGCATATCAGTTGTAGGTTATGCTGAGACATGTGATCTAGCAATGGCTAAATTAATTCAATACACATGCATCCTTATTTTGTACACATGGTCACATATTTTATTCTGGCCAATCTTGAACACTTGAATTGTAAGACTCCAATTTTCGTGTCTCCAGTGCTGAAGAGTGACTGTGATACACTGAAGCAGGCCTACAACAGCTGTGTCCAGGCTGTGGTCGACTTCCGCAGCTACCACATCCAGATCGTTACCAAGTATGTAGCTTTCAGTTATCTGTGTACATGTGTCATCCTTTTCATTGGTATATGAGACAAAATATTTTCTTATCTATAGAATCTGAGTTACAATATTGTATGAGTAAACAGTTGCAAGATTGTATGAGTAAACAGTTACAATATTGTGAGTAAACAGATTACAAGATTGTATGAGTAAACAGTTACAAGATTGTATGAGTAAACAGTTACAATATTGTGAGTAAAGAGTTACAAGATCGTATGAGTAGACAGTTACAATATTGTATGAGTAAACAGAGGAGAATCTGATCAGACAGATCCGAGTATTAGCTCTCTGATCTAGGTCTGCTCTGGTTGCCATGGCATCAAAATAAGTCTAAATGAGGTAAAGGGTTAAAATAAATTCCTCAAGTGTGGCTAGGTACTTGTTCTTTAATGGACATATCATAATCAATAGTTTGTCAGTGTCACTAAAGGTAACTTTGGGAGAATGGTTTTATGGTCAAGGTTATTACATGTAATATAAGAAATATCTTTTAACCCTTTCCCTCATAGAGGAAACCATGAAAAGACCTATGCAAACAGCATAAAACCAGATCAGCCTGCGAGTAAATTTCAGGCTGATCAGGTTTTATGCTGTTCGCTGCTCCTCATGGTCTGGTAATGAGGATTTTACAATTAAATTTGGTAAGGTTTGAGTTTGGCTTTCTGCAGATCAGGCTTTATGTGGTACCTACTGAGTGGTCAAAATGAGTCTATATGAGGGAAAGGGTTAAGAAAGATATGTGATTTTGATGGGGAGTAAGTAATGGGTAATGTAGAACGTGTATATAATGTAGATATTATTATGTCACGGTCAAAATAAACATGGATAAAGCATCTATTCCACTACATTTGATGGAGTAAACATTATTGTAATGAAGCTGACTATAACTTTGAGTCATACTGGGATAATAAAACAATTTACAGTAATTTCGTTTTCAATTGTGCAGATATGTACAATGATCAGTCCGAAATAGGTCTCAACATGCACCAAAAGTTCTGATAAAATAACTATGTATAAATTAAAGAAACAGTAATTTAGTCAGAATACAATGGTCTCGTGATTCGGTCAGGATCAACTAAAAAATACCAAGAATAGGCATATTCAAGGTATGTCCCTATTTGATTAGTTGATAACCAGACATCATGTATTTATAAATCTTTAATTATTTTATGTTTCATTTTGCTTTTGTTTACATTTTTAACATATTTTTTCCCATGAAGAATGACATGAACATTGGTTTCAGTTTAAGAAATAGCCAAGAATAGGTGTTAATTTACCAATCACTTGCTTTGTTTTTTTGTTTTTTTTACAATTTGTGAGTATGAAGCATATTATCTAAACAAAGCATGGTGCAAAGTTTGTTTCCTAAGTAGGCATTTACTATCAATGAAAATCTTGTAAATATTTGTTTGATCTTATCTTACATTATCATCCTTAAATAGGTCAAAAATGAGATTAGACAGCTACACTGAATCAAAAAAACTGAACATATTTGCAATAAACACCAGGACAATTAGATGTGTGAAGGAATTAATATTAATCAATGATAGCCCTCGTTAATTAATATACTGATTAAATTTTTGCTATACTCCAATATTACAGGAAAAATATCACTACACTATATATATATACATATATAAATGTGTATATATATTGCTACAGTGCAGCTCCCTTTATATAATGTTATATTTGGGATCTGCGTCCTATTGGACTCCAATATAACTATCTGTTTGTTTGTTGGGTTTAACATGCCACTGACAGTATTTCAGTCTTTTGGAGACGATGTCTACTTGAGACAGATACAGTGCTGCCACACTGCAGTATCATGCCGTAGACATGTGGCATGATACCACACCCAGTCACATTATCCTGACACCTGTCCAACCAGTCCTGCAACTACCCTTATATGCTGAGCGCCAAGCAAGGGAGCTATAACAGTACCATTTTTTACGACTTTGGCATGTCGCGGCCAGGGATCAACCCACGACCTCCCGATAACTATCTGAAATTCCACTGTAAGTGAACTAAACACAAAATAAAGGTTTGGTCTAATGTTGGGAGCAAGCATTCACAGCCTTTGGTCACATCAGACAGGGAGTCACTTATATAGTAAAATGCATTGGAAGAGAATTTTAAGGTCAGATGAGACTATTGCTATAAACAGACTGTTGGTAAGACAGTCTCATCTGTATATGCCTATGTTTTAGACATTGCATCTACTAATCTTTATACTCCTTTGTTACAGATATATTGTTGTGATGGCCAGCAAAGCAAACAGAAACAAAAAATATGAAACCTTGGCCAGTCGGGGGACTGGGGGTTCTAGTAAGTGGTTTTTCATTTAAGTTGACATAGGAAAACTGTTCCATGAATATATATATGCACCAGTACTTGTTTCATCATACATGTAGTTTCAGATGTTGCCCTATGGAAGGTCTTGAAAGATTTTTTTCTAATGAAAGAAGCATTATTTACCTGCAAACACCTTATGCCCAGAGTTTAGGTGATGAATTACTGTTACACAAAAACTGCTACTGCAGTACCTGTTTACTTATTACCTCTATGGTATTACAGGACTCCTTACCCTTACCTGTACAGTATCACTTAACCAGTTCTGTGTCTTGTGTTGAAGCAGCTTCATATTAATTAAAAATTTGAAAATGGCTATTGTTAAAACCCGATCAAATTGAGTATTGGTCTTTCTGGCTGATATGAGTTTTTAATCGCCAGTCTCCATGAAAACAAGTGTCTCAGTGTAATTTGGAGTTCATTTTGTGTATTTGCTGACCCAGTAGTACAATGCTGAATGATGATTCCAGGTATACTGCCATTCCTGAAAAGTCTGAGGACCACAACTGTCGAGGCATTGAAGACGAAGGATGCCTCCATGGAGGATGATTAATTACAACTTATAGCAATGTGGGCTCCTGAGAAGGTTCCATTTCTACATATCATTGTTTCAGGGATGGTATACAAGTCATAGCTTTGTCTAGTTTAATACCAAAATGAGTGTCTCATGTGTATATCTTACACCTTATGATTAATGTTTGAAATTATCCAATAGACTAAGTCATTTTAATCAAGTGTTTTTGTATGGTTTCTTTCTTCATGTGATAAATATGTATCCTGTCAGATATAACATAATCTTAAAGGGAACATTTGCATGTTTTGCGATACTTTCGGAATTAGAGATAGATTATATAAGAGAATCTTAGATGAACATTTGCATGTTTTGTGATACTTTTGAAAATAGAGATCTATAGATTATTTTGATTAGCTGCAAATTAGTTACAAATAATTTATTCTCTCACCAAACATATCTCAGTGTATGACTTCATCAGTCTCTTTTATGTTTTATTACCAAGTCATTATGCAGTGGTTGTCAAATGAGTCCCTTTTATTGCTAGATAGATTTATAGCGTCATCTTCAGATTTAAGTATTTTTTTCTGATATTGTCATAGCAAAAGCATTTAGTAATAATGTGCTTTTATTTGATATTGTCTTATCCATAGCATTTTGTAAAATGTGTTTTTAATGATTTTTTTTTTTACATAGTTTATGATTGATTTTGCTTTAAAATTTGAAAATATATTTTTTAATTTTGCTTAACTTTGTGTCATTTATTTAAAACCTTCACAATTTTGAAGTTGAATAGAAGGAAAGAAAATTTTCTGCCTACCAGTAACTCAGAAGTAATGAAGATGCCCATGTCTACAGCTTGAGAAGCTTTGGGGTTTTATCCCAGCATGCAAACTGCACATCATGAAATCTTAACATCATTTGGAAAAATATGCAATGACCTTCTGGCAATATGTCAATCACAACATAAAGCAGAGGTAAAATGGAAGAAAACACAACACAGAGTGAGAAGTTTCACTTTTTATTGATTATCACATTAAACGTTACCTACTTATAAACATTTCAGTAGAGATGTAACAGGAGTTATACTATGTATAAAATAAATAACTTGGCAATGTACACTGCATCAAACCCAGGCCAACAACACTGGAAACATCACAACGCTTCAATGTGAAGACACATCCTAGTCATAGTGAACTTTGTCTTGACCCCATCCTAGGCTTCTCTTGATATTTCAACTTGAAACTTGTCCATCCAGACCTACTCTCAAAAAGGTTTTAAAACATTTTCCATAAATTGTGTTGTAAACATTTCCTAAAATAATGAACAGGTCCTTGAAACTCTGATATAGCCATACAGAACATGCTGGAAATGTTAGTATAAGTATCATCCTTGCCATCTCCAATGTTTTTTCTTTCCTTAACTATTCAACATAGCATATCACAAGCTACTTCCAGTTCAATTTTCACCTCATCGTTTATCTTTCTAACATTTTGAGAAACTTGGTTCTTTTAAAGAAGAAAAGGTTGAGCTATTATGATCGCTGGGAAATTTGGCCCAATTTTTATTTGACATTAACATCTGCAGTGACGGAAATCTCAAGTTGAAATATGAAGTAATGACAGCCATAGAATGTAAATCTCTACTAATAGACATGTTAATCATTAATAAATATGTAATATTGAAAATGTAACATTGAATATACCATATGAAGATGCAGAAGTGAGATCCTACGTGTACATTGAATGTTAGTTTGATGATATAAGCAGATCATAATGGCATAAGGCAATAAATCTAAAACATTCCAGTAATAGTAACATTTCATCAACAATACAACAAAGGCAAATCAAGACATGTATTAAAAAAAATCTGATATGTTTGTGTAAACATCTATATCTTTCTCCATGAAATTATCAGAAATAAATTTAAATTCAGATGATTTAAAAATCTGAGATTGCTATGTGACTCAAAAAAAGGCACAATATGGACGGAGGTGACGGTTAAGACAATGATATGTGCTGTAAGTCTGATGTGATTATTAACATAAATTATTGATATTCTGATGACCATGTTAAATGTAGTGACTGAATGTAAATAAACTAAGAAAATACAGGCCACTGATTTCCCCTTTGTCCAAATGGTATCCACATGATCATTAATAATGAAAGCTGAGGCAAATTGGGCACACAATGAGATTTAATGAGTGTAATTGTCTGGTTCCTCGTCATACTCAAGATCACCAATAATGTAAAGGGCTCCAGCCAGGAACCAGATGATAAATCCTTGAAACACAATGTGTGAGCAGCTCTCCGCTGTAAGTATGGTAACTGAAGGGTTATTAATTATTGGGAATAAATGTTAATACTGAGGATCATCCAAATATAATATTTTTCTAATTTGAATTTATTACACTGTACACTTTACAATCCTAAAACATTAAAACATTGTCTAGGTGACATCAGGTTTTAAAACATCCTGGTTATGCTAATACATGTATATACATTAGCAACTCCTTGTGGTTGATAAATAAAGAAGTTTCAGATCTTTTGGACACTCATGATGAAGAAACTCAAGCTGGATACATCAGTGATACAAAACACCATGCAGCAGTTGCTTCCCTTGTGGTACAATTATTACTGCCACCTGGGAAATATGGTTATGTTAACCCTTTCCCTCATAGAGGATACCATGAAAAGACCTATGCGAACAGCATGAAACCAGATCAGCCTGCGAGTAACTCGCAGACTGATCAGGTTTTATACTGTTCGCTGCTCCTCAGTGTTCTGGAAATGAGGATTTTGTAATAAAATTTGGTAAGGTTTAACTGTGGTTTTCTGCAGATCAGGCTTTATTGGTACCTACTGAGTACGTCAAAACGAGTCTATATGAGGGTAAGGGTTAACAAAATGAGAAATAGATGATGTGCATGTCGTAATGTTTCTTCAATGTGTGAAACTTATAAAACAGGGGGAAAACAATACAGCATTAACATGTATCTTTAAAAATATCTTGGATATAAATTTGTTGTATTGAAACTTAATACAAAGTCTTTAAATTTCCAAAAGTGTTAAAATCAAAAACACTAAATTATGAGTTGATTGAATCTTAGCCAGAGACGTATTGTGAAGTTTAGGTCTAGGGCTAGATTTCTGGAAGGTAATATTTTCATTACTGCCTCACATTTAATTTGAAATAAACATTTACATTGAACAGTAAATGGTTAGCCTTTGTAAAGACATGCATCCAGTTTGTGCTAAAAAAAAAAAAAATCTGACCTGTCAGCGAAAGTGATAAATACCCTCTCTAACATGTTTGGGAAAGAATGATAAAGCAACAGAACCAAAATTGGTATACATGAATCCAGAACACACCCACTTCACAAAGTTAGGTTGGGGTATAACAAATATCACAACCTGGTAGTACCACTTTTAGTGCCACAACATGCTATGGGTAAATGTATGGGTCAATAAAACAATATGTAATGCCACAATGAGGTAACAGTTCAACAGTTTTAAGATTTTATGAAACGTGCACTGTACCGAAGTTTTATTTACTAAACACCGTTTCCATCAATTATTCATAGTCAGAAAGTCACAGGTCTGTACAGGAGATGTGGCTAAGATATTTGACCAGTTTCTTGAGATAAGTTTTAATTCACAATGGGTACTTCATGTCACATTCATTTCATGATCATTAACTTGCTATACAGTGTCATTTGCAAGAAATTTCAAACATCATAATGTCATTTTTTATACTTCTGCTATTTAAAGAAACCCTAGCACTGTCACATAGGACTTTTTCCAAAATCTTTGTGTCAGCATACTGCTCTTAAAATTCCGATTCAAGAATCTTCCTTGCCATTTACATGTATTTTCAATACATCTCCTATGACACCTTGGGGATGATTTACATGTTTATGTATTACTCAACAGTCAGTATGGCAAATTCACAACAATATCAGACAGCCCTCTCATATATATATTGCTCATCTTACATCCTCATATAACCTTACACAGCAGATTAACACTGTCTATCAAGAAGGCAAGTGACATCATCACAGACTTCACACAATACATCAATCTCTACCAGTTAATGTGCATACCCAGTCATTTACTATGGGACACTTTCTGGGCCCTTCACAAAATTTTCTCACAGCAATGACAATCTACATCTTTGGGTGTGTCCTATCATGCACTAAATGTTTTGTCTCTATATAAATAGTAATAAATATGACATAAATTAACTTTGACAGCAACAACACAGTATTACTGAATGGCAGAAACTATTACATTCAGGTTTTAAAAACAGGGCATATATGTTAAAGCACAAATATTTCTTGTTTCCAAGGCATCACATTTGAAAAACTTCTGAATTCATTCAATCCAGAACGAGAATCTAAAACTCAGCAAAGATTAACAAATCATTGAGCCAATAACAGGCAGGTCTATACTTTAGTTACCTGACAGACAAGTGCTGTTACTGTAATAAATACTGATATCTCTAGCATGCTAATGCAGCTTTTAATCCAATCTGATATGAAGTTGATATATTGATAAATATCCTGCTGATATCATGGGTATTGATATCCCTCTATAGTATCACATGACAAGTGTAGGGTAATACTGTCCCACATGCCGGCCAGTACACTCAGTATTGACAGGTGAAGGTCTACAGAAGGGCAGTCATCATCTCCTCTTCTTGGAATGTACCACACTGGTGGTGGGACGGAGTTCTGGATAACATAAAACAAAATAATTACTGTCTATATTAACTATATTCTAAGTCCAATTTTTTTCTTTAGAAACATATTTTGGACCTAAACCTTTACCTGCCGAAATAAAAAATCTAAGTCCTGTTTAATCTCCACAGGTCCTTGCAAGAAAAAATAAACAAATTTGATCAACCTGCATGTCTGTCTTGTTAAGAACTTGTTTCATACTGCTTACAAAGTAATTAAATTGTGCCTTTGGAAGAATGTGCAAGTTCAGTGCCACTTCTAAATCCATCACTGGACAAGAGTGTTCTCTGGAACATGTGTGTCACCTGCTAAAGGGTGACGGAAAATGTGTGATGGACAGACGACTGTTACAGCAGGTGACACAAAAACTAAGTTCTGAAATACTTTGATAAATTTCTTACAAAAATATACCTGTCCTAAGCATCTATGTGAAAAATCTTAAAGAAATCAAATGGTAGACACTTTTAATTAACCTTGGTTATATACTGATAGTATACACCTTTAAACAAACCATCTTAACGACAGATGAGTCTAGAGAGAGGCTGAATGAAGTGATGGGAAATGGTTAGAAAAATAAAATCTGATCAATTGAAAACCTAAATAGACTTGATAATCAAAAATTCATCATTCAAGAAAGTAGATACTTTGCTGTTTCTCACAAGCCACCTGAACAACTTTGTAAAGTCCACTCTATCCAATGTTTGGTAAAATATAGAGTCAATTAGTCCGGACCAAAGATTTGACATAAAATAATATGGGTTCAGTCCCTAATAATTATTACTGGTAAGCACCATCACAACATATCCACTCCCAAACTAAACTGAGTATCACTAATAAACTCTGGATAAACTGATTGTCACTGCTGCTGGGGCATTAATCATAAGTCCTACCAGTATAGAGGTGTCACTTACTCTGATCCACTGGTTTCCCAGAGTGAGCCTTCTTTGGGTCGTTGTAATGGCTGACAATCTTCTTGTCATTAGTCATCTGTACATCCTGCTCCCCCGTGTTGTTACTGTCAATATAACCCAGCATGTTATACACACTTCCAACTTCATGTAAATTAGTTCAAATTTGGTTACACTCACTCTGATAATCTGACCATCACGATCAGGGAGCATTTATTTATCACGTATCAATTCTTAATATTTACCACTTCCATTCAGAATATACAGTCAAGTATAAGCAAGCCATTCAAAACTTGGGTTCAATACTGGTAAGTCATAAGCTGAAGTTTCTCTGAAGCATTTACATTAAATAAAATTGAATATTTATCATTTAATACAAATGAGATTAGAGAAACATACATTAGTAATTAAACTTAACTTGAGATCATACTGATTTTATATTGGAAAGCAGGCCACTGTTTCTGTTTCTGGCCTATTTAAAGAGATGTTGAGGAGACAACCGGTATCCTCCAGTACCTGATGATGGTGTGTTTCTCCTTCTTGATGATGTCCTTGTTGTTGGTGAAGAGGATAGTGTGGTAGGACTGGGGTCCCTCACAGGTGGGCAGGATCCCTCGGGCCCCGGAGCCCACAGACTGCAGCACCCCATTGTACACCAGTAAATCATCAACCAGCAGCTGTGGACAGAGTGAGTCGGGTGAATACAGGGCAACAGTGAGACGATACACTGATTAATAATACTTAGAAAGTGAGAAAAGAGCAACAGAAGTCTGCAAACACAAGTGACATGCAGATTGGCCTTCACACAAACTGCATCAAAACTGGTAATAGCAAATGAGCAGGATTCAGTTAATAATAGAGTTAAAAATGAGCTACATACAATATATATCTTCCTAAATGACACCAAGATTTAAAGTCTGAACAGATATTATCATATCTTATTTCTATCTTGCAGATGTGGTAAAAAAATGTCATGAAATAGATGGAAATGTCATTCAAATCTGGAATGACTGAAATAAGAAACTTACAGCAAAGTCTTTGGCACCTCTGTTTGATGTTTTGCTGTAGTTCCATATCTTGATCATGGATATGGTGGTGGGTTGATCAAATATCACATACACACGGTTCAACTGCAATACATAATCATACAGACTACATATATTTATTTAATTCAAATAAATCTACAACTTATATTCTAAAGAAGTAAAATCTGTTTGAATGCAAATGACTGGTATTCCTATGGTATACCACTGCATAGGGGACCACTGTGGCCAAGTGGTCATAATTGCTATCATTTAGGCCCTCAATGCTGTGGGTTCAAATCCCAGTTTGGTCACTGAACTTTAGAGATGAAAGAAGCCTTCCAGCTGACTTGCAGTTGGCAAGTGTTTCTACTCAGGGTCCTCCTGTCATTGCAAGCACAATGTAACTTAATGATAAAAATTTTAATATAAACATAGTTCAAATGAGAGGGAGTCCTAGAATATATACACATATACTTACAATGGTGGGTAGGATGGGAGCCAGCCACATGTGTCCACCATCCATTGTGTCGTTAACTCCGTCTATCAGCTTGTCAGGGGTACGGGCATCGTTCTGAATCTTCTCCAGAACATTCACACTGTCCGGGTAGGCGGAGATATCTGAAATATAAATTACACCATGAATACTCAATACCAAGATCAGAACAACTATTCATAGCCTTAATGGATAACATGCTGCCACAGCGACGTGACTTAAAGGGACTGCCTCCCATTTGCACTCAAAATGACTGTAAAAAACATATAAACTCAATGTTATTGATTTTGTTATTAAATCTACCAACAGTCAGAAATGTACTAATTTTCGAATTATAAACAGTTAAAATAATTTCCAATATAATCAATAAGGGAGTTTCCCATTTGTAAATAAAACTTTTTGTGATATGATCACGTGATCGATAAATGCGATGTAAGCAAAATGTCTCCATGTTAACAATCGAAGAGGTAAGTAGTTATGCTATTTCACCATTATAATACTGGAACAGGTGGTGAAAAAAATCATGGCTCAACTGGGAATCAAACCCAGGGCCTCAGTTATACCAGTCCTGCACTCTACCAACTGAGGTACCAAGCCACACGTCTTCTTGCCTACCGATTTATCACCAAATACCTGTCCCCAGCTACAATACATCTGGATTTCAATCACAGTGATATCAATATTGATCGAATTCTACATAATGGTTAAATCTCTTAGGTGTCGCCAAGTCGTTTCAAAGTATTAAGCTGCTATCGTCAGAAATTTACATGCGCATGTGCAAAACGGGCACTTGCAATGTCACATGATTTTTCAGAAATCTATTTTTAAAATTCATAGCATTTGTAACACATTAAAATTTGCATTGGAAAAAAACTACAAAAACAGCAATATCTCAGGATTTCTTGGGGAATGCAAGCTATCCATGATCAAATTTCAATGCCTCACATACAACTATAACATTGATTTTCTTGAAATTAGAAGTTTTTTGGGGGGTTTTTTTGGTCAATTTAGCATTTGGGAGGCAGTCCTTTTAAGTGGTAACACCTCAGGAAACGCTGCCCTCTGTAGTTCAAAGTGACCTTTATCAGTATATCACTGGCTAGTATGCATATTTCTTTAAATCTTCAACCGATATCCTTTAATGGTAAAATCTTATTAATATCTATTAACCTTTAAATTTTGACGCCTTGGCAAACAGATTGGACCCAGATCAGACAGCTCCTTCAAGGATTAGGGTCTCCTGTTTGCTCAAACAATATTGTAGGGTCTACATGACAAAGAGAAACTCATTGTTTCCCATACATGTACCATTCCCATCTAAAGTTCGGTAAAAAAATATTCAATACTGGTAAGTCATAAATTGGTACATGAATATTCATGAGATAAAGGGGTAAATACATACTGCTTTCTGTGAGTGTCAGCTTCTGCATGTTCTCATCATATAGCTCAATGCCATTAAGTCCCACATAGTAGGCGTCTCCCCAGGTACTGAACAGCTGTAACTGATATATAACTGAGACATGGTCAAGGTCAATACGTAGGACATAGAAATACACAAATTTTAAAATGTACACCTGTAAGTCACTGTAACCTCTTCAAAACCAAAGGCAATCTCTTTGCATATATCATATCTTCCTCTCAGATTTATGAAATATGAAAGACAAGGAAGGTAAATGAAGTATGACATATTGTGTGCCTTGCATTATACTCTAGGGTGTATTCCCATGACACCCAAAGAATCATGCTTCCCATCAGATCTCGATGTGTTGTGTGAGGTATGACAGTGTATAACACAAAGGATACATCCGGAAGGCATCTGGAACATCTCATAGTTCCCATCCTCATCCACACCAGGGCTTGGTCTGGAATGTATATACAGGAATACAGCCAGCTCCTCAGGTATACAAACAGCATATGTTGTCATAAAATAAGAGTAAATAACACAGAGACAATGAATAAAGATTTAGTTTGTTTTTTTAAAGAGGAAATCACTAACATGTATATAATTTCATTGAAAAAAAAATGATTTAACAGTTACTAGATCTACAGACCAACTTATTCAAAACTGTTTAAATAAACTATGCATAACTCTGGTTTTAATTAACTTTGTTTGACACATATGATTACAATCTTTCATTCTATTATTTTAAACATTATCCCATAATTCTCTATTCATTTATTTCATTCATATTACAATGATAACAACACCCCCGCCTCCCATCATCAACCCTTGACATACCTGGACAACCCTACACTGTGTGGAGGGGTCTGAGGAGAGAAGGACAGCTCCTGGGCAAAGTCAAAGTGACAGTTGCCTGGCCCCTTCCTTACCAGGAACCCATCCCGTGGGGATATGGTCTTCCCATCAATTGTCACATGTACAATACGTGCCTGGAATATAAACAGATTGTTTTTTGTCCAATTCATGAAACATTCTTTCCTGTACTTTAGTATAACAAATACAATGTATATATGTACTAAAAATATAAAGCCCTGGTTGGTTGGTTGTATTGGGGTTTACCGTCACTGCGATAGTATTTCAATCATATAGCGACGTCCAGCTAATTACAGGTGGAGGAAGACCCCGAGTACACAGAGGTACCTGGGTAGAACCACCGACCTACCGCAAGCCAGCTGGAAGGCTTCCTCACATGAAAAATCCGAAGTCCCTACCGGGATTCGAACCCACAGCGGTGAGGGGCTGAGAGATTTGTAGTCCACGACTGTAACCGCTCGGCCATAAAGCCCTGGATCTGCATGGTATTCAAGTAACATCACAAGGATATAAAAGGTCCAACATATAAGTATGAACCTATTGATTAATCATCTTAATTAATCAGAGAATTTCCTTTGCAATCTATAAAGAAGAGTATGTTAACTGTGTCAATGTAACAGTTAATGCTTCATTCCATATTAAAGAATATCATCCAGTCATCATACCTCCTGTCCTAGATTCTCACTCTACATGTTCATGTCCTAGATACTCACCCCTCTGTAAGTGTCCTCCTTGCTCTTGTTATAGTTCCAGAGACGGAGGCCTGCTATCAGCACCTTCTCCGAGAAGTTGATGGTCAGCGTGTGGTTCTGGCCTTCGTTGAATGGTATCAGCCACATGTGCTCATCAGACATGGTCACTGTGACCCCGTCTATCACCCTACACACATAAGTCATAGTTAAAAAGTTCATAAATATAGTGGCATTGGAGAACTTAGTTTTTCTCTTTTAGTTTCTACATTGAAAGAAAATATTTTTATTTTGTAATGAAAGAGAGAATATTTTATATAACTCCCATTCTGCAGTAATAAATAAGTCAACCTCTGTATTTACACAACAAAGAATAAGAAACAATATCTACAAATACAAAAGCAAACTACAATGTATTTAAGTGCATAAGTATCAATACTATTCCAATTCTATTATATATAGTTCAATAACAAAAGACACGAATCTTGAAAATGAGACAAAACCATGTTTCTAAACTCCTGTATTTCACACTGAAGTCTACACAAGGTACTAACTTGTCTAGGGTGCGGTCATCCCTCTCATGTCCAGGTAGGGAGCGAACGTCGCGTGGACAAGGCTGTAATCATATTCAGGTTAACAGGCAGGGCCTCTCCGTCCTTTCCCACCACCTCCAGGGCAGTCAGACCCAGGTAGTGGTGATCACCCCACGTGGCTGTGAAGTTCAACTCCAAACCTGTATTGTATAACATGCAGATTGTGAATACTGCTCCGAAAAACATCACTAACTAGAACTATCACTGAAGCTTATTAATTCCCTGCCATGTGGCTTTTTCATAGAATAAAAGCTGTTGAAAAAAGTCCTATCAGGGGCCGTAATTCCTTCTTTTAAAGACACGCATAAAAAATAATGTCACACACATGTACACGTCATCATAAATCCATATGCAAAATTTAAGGTGATCTGGTGATGTAATGTAGGAGTGATTCATGCCACAAGATATGATTTTTGTCGCAGACAGACATCCTGATGAACAAACCAACAGACTGACTCCTATATACCCCCTCTTAAGCTTTGTCTGCAGGGTTTAGATATATTCTGACAAATAGTTTTGTATTAAAGAGTATATGATCTTTGAAGAAAAAATGAAAAATTATTTAGCAAAAATCTGTCATCAAAAATTAATCTGGAAATGGAAATTTCCATGCAGTTTTACTATTTCTTTGCACTTAATATTCATGCATCAAACTAAAGTTAAGTAATGAAGAAAAAAATGTAGATAGTCCATCTATGCTTTATTAGACATCTAAAACTCTGAATATACTTAACATAAATCATTTATCTCCCTTTTCACAAATTCTGCTGTAAGATTGTATAACACACCTGGCCCTCCCTACACAGAACCTACAGACTCATCAACACATCACCAGAACACTGTACTTACATTTGCCCTTGTACACCAGTATGTCACCCTCGTACTCAGGAGTGGGTGACACCGCTGTCTTCTCTCTCTCCAACTGCTTCACATTACCCACCGCTCGGGTGAATGGTCTCTCCTATCAAACAACATTAAAACATCATTTTTCAGTACACAATATGTCACTGATATTCAAATTTTAAAAAAATATGAAATCCTGAATTGCTCAATTCTTGGTGGAAACTCTCCAGGATGAACTTTGAGTTTATAAGCATATATGCAGATTATGAGTTTGTACCTAGGGACATGACTATTACAAGAGAATTTCTCACATGTCTGCCCCCACTGTCAGCCGTGGATGGCCTCTCCACATCAAATGGTTCATCATCACTTAACATCTCCACCTCGTACGCCTCATCATTCTGTGACACTGCCTCCAGTATCCCTTCATCCATTGTAAACAGGATTGTCTGTAAATAAACATATGAACATTGAGCAGATAATAAGTCTAATTGTATTATGTTAAAGGATCATTACAGAAGTATTGATATGCCCCGCATATCAGTGACATTTAATACTTGAAGAATCATCATTGTGAATTAATTCTCTTATAAAGACATTTAAAACATTTATCTAACTTACCTTGTCATCAACTTGAACGGACATTTAATCCTTGTGTAGTGAAACTAACATGACTTTTATTTCATGTAATAGACACTGACTGTGAGCTGGATTGTTACATCATTTATGTGTATTACATTTGTACTAAGGTCACACTTTTGTTTTTCTCTGTTAATTTTCGGGTGTACCTGATTGAAATGTATATTGCATAGGATTTTTATTAGGATTCTTAAGTCATTACATAATTGTAATATGCAATTAATGCTGTTAAGATTAGGTTCTATACATTATTTACATACCATTTTTCATGTTACTAGGCCTGGAATTCTAGCAATATTGTAAGTCTTTAATGGCCGCCATTTTTGTTTACAGTTGTAATGACGTCATATTCGGCCACCTTAAAGTGACGGTGTTTTCGTCATCGGCCCTGTATTTCTGGTCGGTCGGCCACTAAATAGTGGCCGACGGCCCCTTTTCGGCCATTCGGCCACTTTCGGCCAGTTGTTACTATATGAGGGGTTTCGGCCTCATTCTGAGGACAGTCTGAATTAGGTAAAGCTATGGCCTACATTCCATGGCATTTTTTACTATGGAATTCCTAGTAAATAAACATTATAGGAAGTTTTAAATATAATAATATGATATTGTTTACTTCAAGTTAAATATATTTAGTACCATAATGAGTACTTACAAACATTTAAAGGTCTACTTTAAATTCTAACAACATTCGACTGTGGCACTGTTGGAACTGTTGGTTGTATTTTAAATATGCGCGCCAATTTAAGTATCTGTTTGGTACTTTAAGATATTTATAGATCTTTTATCATAACGATAAAGGTGAACTTGTGTATTAAAGTAGTTAACGTTAACCAGCACTGTACGCGTGTGGTATTGAATACTTTTCATTATGCTATGCGTAGAGTTACAATTATTATTTGTACATAAACTCCAGTGGCGCAATCAAAGCCACCCACACTATACAGATGGAAGGGAGACGAGGGTCAGGGAGACCGAAAATGTCATGGAAGGCTCTGACAGAGAGAGATCGTCATGAGTGGAACCTAGTTGGTATTGACCCTCATGATAGGGATTCATGGAAAAGAAATGTGAGATCTGCTATGCGTGCAGCTAGCCAGTAACCTGGATTGGGGCTCCCCTCGTGGTATTTGCTCCTGACCCTGCACGTTAATATAAATGTCGATGATGATGATGATGATGATAAACAAAGTATCGATGAATATTTGATATTGATCTTCATTGTTTACTAAGTGTATATGTAAACAAAAATAAAATTTATGTTTAACTTTAAAGCTGCGCAGTTGTGATGTTGATTCCCTGACAATATTTAGTTTACACTGAACCGAGGGTCTACAGGCGGGGCGTAACAGTATGAGAAATTTATAAATTTAATTACTGGACATCAATTCTTATTTTGCACATAAAATATGAATCAGAAGTTAGTCTTATTTAATATATCTCCATGTTAAATCAAATGTAATCTGATCTCCCCAGTTTCCTATAATTTTAATTCATGAAAAAAAAAACAAGAGGGCCATGATGGCCCTGGGTCGCTCACCTGAAAACCAGGTTTTAGTGGGAGGAAAAGAAACAGCAAATATCTTATGATATTGTGGAAAATGGGCTCTGCCCTCTGCCAGCCATAAAACGCGTGAGAACTTTAGGACAAGAAGAATTTGTACTATATACATAAAAGAAAAATTGGCTTAGCCCCCTGGCAGCTATGTTTTTCAACTGATCAAAATAATTTGAACAATACTGGTAAAGAGTGACCTAAGGAATATCTGTGCCAAATAACTTTGAAATCCAGCAAAGCGTAAATTTTTCATCATTCTGAAAAACTGACAACATGTCGAAATCAGTGCCCAAATATGAGAACTAAGTAATATGCTGTGACGTCACAAGACGCCATATGACGTCAGGACTCAAAATTAAAGCAAATCTGCAGAACTGCAAACTTTGTACATAGCTAAGGCTTGAGATGTACATTCTGTGAAAATTTAAAGAAAATCCAACAATAAATAGCGGCTGAAGAGTGCAAACAAAAATGTTTCCTATTTTTAGCGCTGACGTCACCTGACGTCATAGGATGCTGAAAATGCTATTGCTCAAAAACTTATACATTTCTGTCAAAGTTGTTAATTGTTCATCATTCTGAACAATCGATATCATGTCGAAATCACTGCCCAAATAAAGAGAAATTAGTAATATGCTGTGACATCACATGATGTCTTATGACGTCAGGACTCAAAATATCTAAAGAAAATCTGCAGAACTGCAAACTGTGTAAGTTTCAGTTTTTTTGTCTCATCTGAAAGCTCTATAATCCTATAATGAAAGTTTAGGTCCTATGTTTGAATCTTGCTTCAACCACAGAACCTCGGTCTTTTGGAATTTTGGTCAGCTGAATGGATATGCACAGCTAAGTCTTGAGATGTAGCATCTGTGAAAATTTGAGGAAATTCAGACCATAAATGGCGGCTATAGAGCGCGTACAATATTTTTCACTATTTTTAGCTCTGACGACACGTGACGTCATAGGATGCTGAAAATGTTAATACATTAAAGCACATACATTACTCTCTTATCTATGAAATTTTTATCATTCTGAACAACCGACATCATATCAAAATCATTGCCCAAATAATAAGAACTAAGTTGTATGTTGTGACGTCAGATGACAAGAGTTCTAAATGGATCAAGTTTATTTTAACATCATTTGTGAAAATCTGGCCAGTAGTTTTGAAGAAGATGATTTTTAAAGTTTTCATTTTTTTGGGTTTTTTTGTTGCCATGGCAACCAGAGTTCTATATGGATCAAGTTTATTTTAGGAACTTTTGTGAAGGTTGACCCAAGGATCATTCCTGTCAAGTTTAATCAAATTCTGTCCAGTGGTTTCAGAGGAAATGTTGATTAAAGTTTTCCCTATATACATATAAGGCAAATAAGCCCCGCCCCTGGCGGCCATGTTTTTTACGGATCGGAAAAATTTTAGCAACTTTGGTAGAGGTTGACCCAAGGAACATCTGTACCAATTTATTTTAAAATCTGGCCACTAGTTTTGAAGAAGATGATTTTTAAAGTTTTCATTTTTTTTTTTTTTGTTGCCACGGCAACCAGAGTTCTACATGGACCAAGTTTATTTTAGCAACTTTTGTGAAGGTTGACCCAAGGATCATCCCTGCCAAGTTTAATCAAATTCTGTCCAGTGGTTTCAGAGGAGATGTTGTTTAAAGTTTTCTCTATATACATATAAGGCAAAAAAGCCCCGCCCCTGGCGGCCATGTTTTTTTACGGATCAGAATAATTTTAGCAGATTTGGTAGAGGTTAATCCAAGGAACATCTGTACCAATTTATTTTAAAATCTGGCCAGTAGTTTTGAAGAAGATGATTTTTAAAGTTTTCGGCTTTTTTTCTTTTTGTTGCCATGGCAACCAGTTCTACATGGATCAAGTTTATTTTAGCAACTTTTGTGAAGGCTGACCCAAGGATCATCCCTGCCAAGTTTAATCAAATTCTGTCCAGTGGTTTCACTATATACATATAAGGCAAAAAAGCCCCGCCCCTGGCGGCCATGTTTTTTTACGGATCGGAATAATTTTAGCAACTTTGGTAGAGGTTGACTCAAGGAACATCTGTACCAAATTATTTTGAAATCTGGCCAGTAGTTTTGAAGGAGATGATTTTTAAAGTTTTCAAATTATTTTTCTATTTGTAGCCA
The DNA here is from genome assembly GCA_021229015.1 of Solen grandis. Classification (NCBI taxonomy): domain Eukaryota; kingdom Metazoa; phylum Mollusca; class Bivalvia; order Adapedonta; family Solenidae; genus Solen; species Solen grandis. Next base: position 28,679,912 of record CM037778.1, read on the forward strand.
TGGCAACCAGAGTTCTTCATGGATCAACTTTATTTTAGCAACTTTTGTAGAGCCTCACCCAAGGAACATTCCTGCCAAGTTTCATTAAAGTCTGTCCATCGGTTTCAGAGGAGATGTCGTTTAAAGAAAATTGTTGACGACGCAAGACGACGGACACAGGGCGATCACAATAGCTCACCTTGAGCACTTTGTGCTCAGGTGAGCTAAAAAAATTATTTTTATGTCTGCAAATTTCAACCTCATTTTGACTGTTATGTATCCAATGAGTTTTAGAACACAAATCAAACTGGCCAGGTAACTCACCCAACAACCAGAATTACAAGTTAAACTTGTTTTTATATTTAATAAAAATATGTGTGAACATCACCATCTTGCTCCTAGTTATTTTTAGTATTCCTATTGTACAAGGTGTGGCTTTCACCCAAAAACCTTTCAAATGTCATACATAATTATGAACCTTTATACAAGTGATACAACAATAACACAAGCAATACTTACATCACCAAAGGCCTCTGTACCTCCCTCAACACCCCCACAGGCACGTGCAATCTCCCCTTTAAATATCACATTGGAGTCCAGCATTATAAACACATCCTTAGCACCTCGATAGGAGTGAATCCGAGACTTGTTGTAATTCTGGAAAAAAAAAATAATGCAGCTTACCAACAGTCTTATTGAGTCATTTCATGTTAAATGTCCAAACAAATACCTTTTATAAAGCGTTCCAACAACTGTAATTTTTATTATGTCAGATTGACACATGGCAACTTTGAGGAGTAGATTGAAAGGTGTAAAAATAACAGAAGATGAACAAGTGAACGGTCTGAAAACCTTGGGATTCAGTTGATCTGTAGTGAGTATTTATACCTAAATAACATACTTAAGAATTTCATAACATTCTTATCCCACTATTCGAACATAAATGAATACATATAAGTTATCACTCACCCATATCCTAAGCATGGCCACCTTGCAGGGCTTCTCAAAGGTTGCGAACACAAGGTGATCCCTGCCCTGCTGGAAGGGTGTAAGCCACATGTGTATATCATCCCGGGTACGGTTCTTCCCATCAATCAAGTTACCCACAACACGCGGGTCTTTGTCATAATCCGGCAAGACGTTGATATCACTTGGATCAGCCTTGATCTGGTAATAATGATACATGGATACTATCAGTAATGATGATGTCAAAAGTCATCAAAATATTGGTATACTAAATCATCATAAATATATCCATATGAATAATATTATGAAGATTTAATCCACTTTAAAATATTTTCCCATGTAACTGGCATAGGAATACAAATTTACTGCAAAAAGAGGAAATGAAAATCATAAGCAATACATACTTCTATATTTTGTTTTTCTATACGGAAGCTGAAATTCTAAGAGAGGAAATTCTCACCGACAGGTGCTGACAGAAATGTCAATCTGATTTGGACTCATTAATCCCACAGCAAATCATATATAAAAAGGTCACAACATGTTTGTAAGTCCAGAGTAACCTTCCTTGTAGACTCACCTTGACAATGTTGATCTGCTCCCCTGTGGAAGAGAAAGCTTCTATTCCTGTCAGACCAACGTAGTGCTTGTCACCCCACGTGGTCCCAATACTGATCACCAACTCCCGGCCGTATGGCAGTTCTGGGATAACAAACATGTCATCATCCCTGAAACAAAAATAAGGCCTGCTAAAACCAGGATTTCTTTCACTACAAATACCTCAAAACACACATTAACCTCAGAAGAAAATCTGACAAATATAATTATTAAAAGAAGTTACAGTTTATTTTTGAAATACATAAGTATAACCAAAGGAAAGCTTGTTACATTAATTATTTGTATATCTGTCAACCCATGATAAACATGAAAACAATTATTAAAGCAATGATTATTGTCATGTATCCATATGGTCATGGTGCAGTGGTAGCCTTCATTAACAACAGAAGACAAAGGTCAGGAGTTGGATCAGCCTATAAGTGAACATCTTTTCAGACCTTTACAAGCACAAAATACTAGTTTAACCCAGGATTTGTCTTGAGGGTTTAGTATACATTGCAAAAAGTTGATCCTTAAAAAGAGAAATAGAATAAGATGTACATACAGTTCAGTGATTGCCTCTGGTTCGGGCTCAGCAGGCTCCTCCTGTATGGCTGGTTCTGTTGGCAGCCCCGCCATCTTGGCAGCCTTGTTGATGTATTCATCCAGCACATCATCTGCAGTATGGAGAATTACATGTATGTCATATAGTTATCCACAAGACTTGGTGTGTGTGTGTGTGTGTGTGTGGGGGGGGGGGGGGGGGGGGGCATGTAATGTCATTAGACTCTAGCACTTGACACAATACCCACAAGCTTGTAAAAAAAACCTTTTTTTTTAATTAATGCAAAATTTCAGATACTGATCAATTAAATGAAAGGCACTCTAGCCCATTCTGAGCTAATGACCAAGTGTCAGAATACAGGACACCAGATATGACTATTGTAGATTTAGTGGGGAAGTATTTATAGAAATACTTTATAATATCTCTCAAGTGACCATAATGGTGAACATTAAGGTAATAATATATTCGAGGAAACACTTTTCAGAGATTTTTCATAAACACAGGGCCAGGTGCCTTACCGTCCATGTCAAGGGAGATGCGGCCCCGCTGACACTTGTTGAACTGGGAGAGGGAGCCCCATGATTCCTCCAGGTTCATACTAGGGTTCTCGCGCCACTTGGAACGGTTCTTCTGGATACGCTGCATCGGTGTACCCTCCTCTGGAAAACACACAGGCTAGTGCTAACTGATATGTATATTTTACTGGTCTTTATTTATAAAGATACTAAGGGATATCAAACATTTTGATATACTTACCCAAAACACACAAAAAATAAAAATAAACAGACTATGCTGAAAGCTAAGAATAAGTTGACAATTTCAGATTTTTTTGGTCATTGTTTTTTATCCAGAGCTATTTGGCTTTTTACTTTGAATTTATAGCTAAACAAGAGTTGTCGGAAGGACACATAAGCCCCCTTAAAGCTCCCCCCACTCTCAATGAGGTCACTGTGACCTTGACTTTTGACCAAGTGACCCCAAAATCAACTAGAACTATCGCTGAAGGTGATTCATACCCCCACCCCCATCTTTGACACAGGATGTATTCACATGACACATAAAACGAATGTTCACACATAGGATTTGGGCTTATAAGCATACCAAAAAAAAATATTATCACTAAAGGTGATCAATATCCACACCGGAAGTCTGTCATGTGTAGGAATACAGTTTCAAAAGTTTGCGTGAGTGAAAGACTACATGTATGTAAGGTTTAAAGTTAGTGTGAGCAATGGTTCAAAAGTTTTGGACAATGCTAAAAAGTTTTGACAGACAGACAGATAGACAGAGAGACACACATACAGACACACAGAAGAAAACAATTTGCCTCCAAGATCTGTAGCTGAGGAGAATAAAAATGCAGTCTAATTATGGTTCACATCCATATTTATTGTTTGCAAAAACCTGTCTTTAAGAATTTACATTGTGGTTTTCTTATGCACTGCACTTCCTCTCATCAAGATCAATCTACATATGAAGTTTCATCAACCTAGCTACTTTAGTATTGGAGTTATGCTCTGGACAAAATCAAAAGATTAAAAATGACAAAGGGCAATAACTCCTTTCAAAATACATTCAGAGTTACGGTTCTTGTGCACTGCACTTCCTCTCATCAAGATCAATCTACATAAATTTGACAAAGGGCAATAACTCCTTTCAAAATACATGCAGAGTTATGGTTCTTAAGCACTGCACTTCCTCTCATCAAGGTCTATCTACCTATGAAGTTTCATCAACATAGGTACAGTAGTTTTGGAGAAATAATCCCGACAAATATTTGTAGACCAACCGTCGGACCGACGGACCGACCGACCGACCAACAGGGTGACTCCTATATACCCCCCCAAATTTCATTTGTGGGGGTATAATAAGAGTCATCTACTAATCATGACCAATCACCCTTTGAAGTTTGAGGAATGTGGGTCCAAGCGTTCTCTGGTTATTGATTGGAAATTATTTTCACATTCGAGATAAATGTGACCTTGACCTTTCACCAAGTGACACCAAAATCAATAGGGGTCATCTACTAGTCATGACCAATCACCATATGAAGTTTAAGGAATGTGGGCCCAAGTGTTCTCCAATTATTGGTCGGAAACGAAGTGATCTACTGACGGACTGATGGACATTTGCAAAACAATATGCCCCCTCTTCTTCAAAGGGGGGCATAAAAATTAGATGGAGAGGTATTTATGTGCTTGGCTTACATTAATTTGCTTAACAAATACAGGCAGCAGATAGTTCTAACACGGAAGTAGATCAACAGAAATTTGAAAGGAACTATAGGTCTTCTTGCCAGCTTTTATTATTAATAAGTCAAGCTGTGATTCACCCTCAAAAGGATTGATTTATGACAACATATCACTCAGTATTGATTTACTCACAGCTGTTATCTACAAAACTTGTCAAGAACTCTTGTTACTTGCAAAAGAATGATAAACTACGGTTGATACAAGTACTTGGATGACTTCCCTCTACCAACACACATTTACCAAATCATTTGTACCTCCAAGAATGTCCTGGATCTTATCCCTTGCAATATCTTTTAACACAAGCTTGATGTCCAAAAAGAGAACTTCTACAACAACAAATGCAGAAGAAAAAAACAAACTTGAAGGAAATAGACTTTCAAGAACCAGATTTTATCTTTGAAAAGGGACCTATAATTGGTGCTTAAGCAGATAAGGAGGTAGACATTTTGCTGTTTGAAGTTGAAAAACAGGTAAACAATGAATACCTGGGTGTAATAATTCTTGTCAAGTAGACATGATATCCATTTTTGCATTCTGAAAATACTTCAGTTATTTTTACTTCCTCTGTTAAGTACTAAAATCTGTACTCTTTCAGTTTAAGTCCTACCCATAACATTCACGCAAATAAGCAGTTTTACACATAACTTGCAAGCTTATAAGGTTTTATATTGTCTGCTACTCTTGGGGACGAGGAGAGAACACTGCAAAACTTGTTCAGGGCTTTATGTGGTATACTGTGGTGCAAAATAGTGTTACTGAGTGGCAAAAGGGTTAATTTGTCACACATATGTCTGACACCTGTACGCTGAATAAGCAGGGGATATAAATACATCAACTCACCTGCTTCCTCAGTCCTAGCAGATTCTTGTGACTTCCTAGAACATAATAAGAAAAACTCAGTATTATTTTATGTCAACTGAGAAACAACTCATTACAACTTATTCTAATCCCTCTACATTCCTGGGTTTGACCAGTACTTAGCACCTGGGAAGGCAATGGAAATTCCTTGAACCCACTGGGGTTCAAACTCACAACCTGATCTGTAGTCTGTACATTACCAACAGATCACAGTACCCCTTGCAAGTTGAACAAAAACTGTTGACTATCTTTGTCATGTGAAAATTTCAATGCAATTTTTTAATCTTCCTTTATCGTTTTACAAACATCCATTTCCTTTCATTTTATGAAAGCTTCAGACTGCTTTGTTTATATTCTATCAATTGTTTATCATTCAGATTTAGACCTACTTCTCTTCAGGAAAGAGAGCCAGTTCTTCATCTATCAACATATTTATCTCCTCCTGGGTAGGTGGCACCTTCTTCACTTCTTCTGAAGACTGTTTGGGGCGCTCCCCAGATCTGCTGTCTGGAGGGGACTCAAATGGACCTGCAGGGAGACAACAGGCATTTTTATTGTCGGAACAGTTCTCAACAAAATTAGGGTCTGTGGGAATCTTGTCAATCATTATATCAATAATGAGAACATCCAACAGGCTCCTGGGGAAAAACAGGGAAAAACAACTTAATCACAATCTCTAAAATTAAAATCTCTCAAATTCAAATATCATTTTCAAATCTCGAATATATTTAATGGTCAAACTTAAAGTATAAGCTTATGTACAGTTTAATTTGTAAGAACTACTGGGAAGATTCCTGGATGAGTTTTATCAAATTACTGTGTGATGAATTAAATGTATTCTAATCTAATAAAATATTGATTTTCAACAGGAAACTTTATTTAGAAAGTATAAGAATTCATCATGGCTATACATTACCTTGGACATCCTCAGGTTTCAGCCACCTTGGAATTTCCTTCTTTCTAGAAGCATTCTGATCCCTGTAACAATCAGTACTTCTTATCATCATTTCAATCTATCTACCTCAGTAAAACAATCAACCTTTCAAGTGTTTACAAGTGTATTCTTGAGATGTATGACTTAAGCTATCATTAGTTGATCATCTTTACAAAAGAAAACATGGTTTTGTTTGTTAGAAAAACTAGAGTAAATGCCTGTCTGCATGGTGACTGGAAATTCATACAACATCCCTAGTACAGAAAAAGAGGAATACAAACTAAATAAAATATATTTATGATTTCTTTCAAACACTAGATGCCCAAGGACAACATGTCAAGCCCGGGGCCTAAGGTGCCCCTTTCACCTAAATGTGACCCTGACCCTAGAGCTAGGGACCCAACTCTTAAGTGTGACACATATCTCATTGAGGCAAAACTTACTGCCAAATCACTTGAGAATTCTGATCCAGTGAATATTTCCAGAAAAGCAAATCCAGCGCGATGAACTTCACTTCTAAGTGTTACCTTCACCTTGAAACTTTGGACCAAACTCTTGTGCTTAATACTTCATATCTTTTAGGCAAACATTCCTGCCAACTTATTTGAAAATCCTCTATCCATGTCTAGGTTACAGCCAAGACAAGCAAATGACATATGACATCTAAGTATGACCTTGACCTTTGAGCTAGGGTCACAACTCCAATTGTACATGACATTCTGTCCAGTTGAGGTAAACATACATTGTATTTGCAAGTTTATTTGGAAATCTGAGTTACAGCCCAGACAAGCAAATGACCTTTGACCTCTATGTGCGACCTTGAAGCTGCAGACCTAACTCTTGCAAGTACTCCGTCTCATTAAGGTTAACATAACTGCCAAGTTATTTAAAAATCCCACTATCCATGTCTTAGTTACAGCCCAGACAAGCAAATCCAACTCTACGACCTTTTACCTCTAGGTGTGACCTTGACCTTTGAGTTAGGGATAAAACTCTTGTGCTTAACTCTACTTATAATTTAGGTTAACATAACTGCCAAATTATTTGAAAATCTTGTGATCCATGTCTTAGTTACAGCCCAGAAAAGCAAAAGAAAAGCAAATCCAACTCCATGACCTTTGACCTCTAGGTGTGGCCTAGGCCTTTGAGCTAGGGACCAAAGTCTTCTGCAAGACACTATGCATCATTAAGGTTAACAGAACTATGAAGTCATTTGAAAATGCTGCTATTCAATTTTAAGTTAAAGCCTGGATAAGCAAATCCAGCTCCATGACCTCTGACCCCTATGTATGACCTTGAACTTTGAGTTACAAATAAGGTTCTTGAGCTTGACACACCAACTCATTTTTCTTGACATTTGTGTCAAATAATTTGAAAATCCCTCCATCCATGGCAAAGTAACAGCACGGACAAGCAGAATGAGTTTGTTTTTGACCTTTGACCTCAAGGTATGACCATCACTTTGAATTATGATTCTGGTTCTTGTGCGCGACAAACCGTCTCACTTAGCTTGACATTTATGTCAAGTTATTTGAGAATCCTTCCATCCATGGCAAAGAAACAGCCAAGACAAGTTCAAATGAATTTGTTATTGACTTTTGACCTCAAAGTATGACCTTGACCTTTGAGCTATACACACGGTTCTTGCACCTGACACACTGTCTCATCATGGTGAACATTTGTGCCAAGTTATTTTCAAATTCCACCAATATAAAAGAGTTATGATATGGACAAACGGTTTTAGACCTATTTTTTACATTTGACCTTTAAGTGTGACCTTGACATTTAAGCTAAACACACTGTTCTTGTTCGCGACACAGCGACTCATCATGGTGAAAATTTATGCCAAGTAGTTTTTAAATAATGAATGAGTACTGGTCCAGAAAAGCATAATCCGGACGGACGCACACACTGACACGAACGCACGCACGCACATACACCATACCGCCATTGTGGCGACTATGTTCAGCTCATCGAAAGCAGGCTCAAAAAAAATCATCATTAACACTAATCACTCTCACAATTCCTTAGAAGGTCTAATTTGCTACAACTATGTCTTGATATGATATAGAAATGAACTATGTCTTGATATGATATAGAAATGAACTATGTCTTGATATGATATAGAAATGAACTATGTCTTGATATGATATAGAAATGAAAAGTCCTACAGTTCCACATGTAACCTCTCCACTGTCAGTCTACTCACTTCTTGTTCATGTCCTTCAGTTTCTGTAACATGGGTGTGTCATCTTGACTGGATGCCACAGAGATGGATGAGGACATATTCTCCCCACTGGCTCCACCGGACTTCAATGTGTCCTCTAAATCTGTCTCTGATTCCACTTTCTTTGTCACCTTGTCCGGAACATTTTTAACACCTGTAGACTTTTTGGCTTTACTTTCTTCTGGCTCAGCTTTCTTTCCTTTGTCCTCAACAGACTTTTGAACAGCTGCCTTTCTGTTTATTTTTTCTTCAGACTTCCTGTGAGGTACTGGTGGTCTCTCCATGCTGAATTAACAAGTCACAATATGAAGATAATCATACATACACCTAGTTCACTGGTTCACTGATACTTCAATTATATATACCTGGTAGTAATTCAAATTTTAACTAATGATATCAATGAAGGTGATAAATACTCCTACTACAATGCCTTGACTCAACAATATAACAATCATAAAATGCACAAAAAAGGGCCATAAATCTTGAAAAACTTTAGAAAGAGACTAGGGATAGACCATCTGCCGATAAATTTGTGGGATGTTTAATCTTAAGACAATGAACTTTTTGTAAAACAAGATGGAACAATTCACATAACCCCTCTATATCCCCCAATTCACTTTATGAAACAGGGATATGATAAATCAATATTCCTAAAGCATTTCTATTTCATAATAAATGTCAACATATCTTAAATTATCTATAAAGTTGAAATTACAGTGTATGTCTGGTCATAATGACATAATCATAAACAAAATCCTTGCCTTCATCATCTTATTATCATCAGGATGTTTTATAATTAAATCATTTCATTTTTATACTTTACGCAAATCAAATTAATTCTGATTGAATGGGTCGACTCCTTCATGTTTATTGTGAAAATAAGACATTAGTAGACACTATTTAGAACAACAGACTTACAACTAAGATCAAATTTGATCGAAAAAAAAAAATCAGTGAAACGGGGTCCAGTTCTTATGCACTTAACTGTACACAGGAACCCATTTGCAAAATATGAATGCAACAACGCCTTCCTAAAATTTACCTGTCCACTGGACATGCCTGGCATGTTCTTGGTCACAGACAAATTTCTGTTCACCCAGATCTAGTGAGCAGAAATTTTGGCAGAGCTATGATAGACATTTATTGCATTCTTTGTTAAGGTTTTTTTTTATTACAGGTATAAAGCTGCCTAGATGAATGCCAGAATTTGAAAAAAAATCATCAATTTAATCTCAATAGGACCACTTTAAAGATAAACTAGATTGCATATTTTGGTGATTTAATGGTGAATAGGTCTTAAATATCAATGGGAAGAAAGGCAACACATACATTTAAAAGCTGAACATGCTGGATCTCTAATTTTTCATAAATGCCAATATCTTGATAATCTCATCCCACCAAGCTGCAAATATTAATAACTTGACCTCAACTTATTAATTTTTAAATACAATATTGCACTATGTTTGACAATATAAAAACTGAAATGCTATAGACAGCATTCTTCCCACATTCAATAGATTAGATGTTACCAAAATTGAATGTTTTTTGCTTTATTGTATTTCAATGTCTGGTGTTTCATGGAATTCAATAAAGATTAAACCTTATCTGAAGGATTAATTATTTTTCACTTTTTTGACAGTGTAGGTCAAGTCAGAAAAATCCAAGAATTAAAATTCTGACATGACCATTAATCATGTTAAATATTTTATACAACCTGAAATTCACATATTTTAAGAAATATTTTCTCATAATGAATTTTTTGTACAGGGAATAGAAAATAATCCCGATCTGCAGTAGGTCCTATCCCATAAACAAGAGAAAAGTGGATTCCAAATACTTAGGTGTCATTTAGATATCATGGCAAGGATTTATCAAGAAAAATCCAAACATTCACCCTTTACTTCATAAAGACTCATCTTGATGCACTGACAAACAGAGCAGACACAGATCAGACAGCTCCTATAGGAACAGTCTGATCAGGGTCTCCTCTATTTGCTTCTACACAGTCTGCAGAGCAAGAAAAATCCACTGTTTCGTATACCATTTAAAGTCCAGTTAAATAATATTCATGAAGTTATAAATTTGTACATGAACATTCATGAAGTAAAAGGTTAAAGCAGCTCAATCACAGATGGTCACTGACTAAGAATATGATATATAAATATATCTGGTATAATGTTTATCAATCTACAGACGAATGGTCACCCAGTGTTCGTAAAAAAAATGAGTGGTTTCCCCATCACAGGCAAAACCATTATAGATGGTATTGAAACTACATGTATGTTAAGAATGATAAACCTATATTTGATTTTCTTTTTTTCTTTGCCATCACTTGGCTGATCACATTCACATTCGCATGTGCTAATTTCATAGGCTAAACTTTTGAAATTGCTACCCTGAACTGGTGAAGACGCCATGTTGCAGAACGTGTCACGCAAGCATTTGTTTTCCGGGATGTCGTATTCTATATTTAACCAATTTCTTTGAATTTGCATTTACAAAAAAAGAATTTTCCTGTGCAATGAGACCTACTCTTTCCAAATTTATTTGTCAGAAAACAAAGACTTCACCAACATTAACAAAGAAGGGTAGAAAATTACTTTATTCTATATCTACCGATCATCTATGAACAAGCTGCTTTAAATGCTGAACACCAAGCATGGGTGTCATTCCAGTACACTGTTTAAAACATTTGTTGTGGCTAGCAATGAACCTGGGACCTCCTGCTCCTGGAGATCAAGGGAGGTATTCATAAACCTCCTTAGGAAAAAAATCTGTTAGTTTCTAAGATTTTCCTTAAAATCACAGATTTCCCTTAGTTATTAAGGATTTCCTTTATTCTTATTTTTTTATAAAATACCTTAGGAAATTCATTCCAGTTGAGGAATTATTTTCCTTAAAAACTAAGGAGCTTTATGAATATGGCCCTAGGCCTTAATCACTCAGCCACAGGGACCATTCTGATTGTACAAAATAACTTATAACTGAATATATATATAATAACGTATGATATACACCTCTCTGAAGCTGATCTGGATGTGTCTACGTCAGTTGAAGTGTGGCCGTCTAGTCGGGCAGCCATTCGCTTTGACTTCCGGGGTGTCTTCCCGCCTCGGCGTCGTGACGGGGTGCTTCCTTTACTGGGGCCATCTGCAATATACAGGAATACAATAGCAATGTGTTTTATTTGTTCACTGTAGGTCAAATCAATACAAGAAAAGAAGTTAAAAGTGAGCTGGAACCAGAGTTCTGTAAGGATCAAGGTCTTCTGCAAATATGGTGAGGGTCATCCAAGGATCATCCATGACAAACTTCAACAAGAAGAAAATATGCCATCGGAATCACCTAGTGCATGATGCACAACACAAAAACACCAACCCTTTGAAAGATCACCTTGGTTATGCTGTGTGCAGATGAGCTAAAAATAATGACTTTAAAACATAAACTAGAATACTTGCAAGGAATATACATGTATAATGAAGGTTCTATTTAACAAAATTTATATGGTATATGATCATGTCAACTTTTTTTAAGTATTTTAAGTAAGTATTCTAAGATTAAACTATTTATATGGAAAGCAGCCAAAGATGTATACTCCATTTATGTCAATTAATACTAGTAGAATCACCAACAATTTACTACTTGTACTGAATATGAAGTGAAATACAAAATTAATATTTTATCACTTTTATACATTTTTAAATCCCTTAGATTATAAACAAGAACCCATTATATCTAATGGTTCCTTTAAATAACCAGAACAGGAGTAAGTCTATGGTAAATATTATTTTAATCACTACACCGCCAAAGCATTGTCAGAACCATCCATATATAGCCTAACAGAATGAGAACCTCTTTATATATGCTCAAACACGAAGGAAACATTAACAATTCAGTGGTTTCTCAAATAGATTTGCCATATCTCATTAAAGAACAGATCACTTCAGACAACAAAAGCAGCATTATGCAAACTCTTACGGATCAGGAGAAAGTTGGGAGAGTAAAAATTACCCCCAACCCCCCTTATCACACTGCCCTACAATCCTCTGTCAATACTGACACTCTGCTCAATTGTATAAAGGCTTAATAAACTTTTCCTTATTAATCTTTCCAGACATTTTAATGTATGCAAATTCTCTACACCTCATTCTTACCTGTCTTCAAAATTATGTCCTATAGCCTCAAATTAGTTTACACTCAACTAACATGGACTTTTTTGTGATTGTATCAATGTATTGAACTGGATCATTCCTACTGTGAAGCTATTCAGGCTATGAACAAATTAGATAAATAAGAAAAACCAAGTAAACAAGGTTCAATAAATACAAATCCAATGGTTCATTAACAGTATCCTGGCAAACCTTTGACTGAATCATTCAATATGTAAATGTTACAATGATACAATGAAGTAGATATGTATCGTGCAGACAGAAATGTATCTTGATAGGCTGCACAGGTAACCAAAATAAATGTATGGATCTTTTTATCCGATCAAACATGGTATCCTACACATATATATCAAGTAGGAAGTTCTTGATGGCTCAAGACTTGGACCAGTACTTTGCCCCAGGGAGCCTATGAAAATGTCTTTAACAGGGTTCAAACCCAAAACCTTCGGATCCTGTCATATACATCACAACAGGACAATGGACCATGCCTTCCTTATATCTTTTCCACATCCTCCTCTTTTATACCTTTTTGTCAATTTCATATACCTGTATGTATGTCTACCAGTATTTGTATGTCTGTCAATCTATTTGTATCTGTGCATGTATGAGTATATATATGCCTGTCTGTATATTGGTCAGTGTATGTCTGTCTGTGTGTCTGTATGTATTTCTGTCTGCCTGTATGTTAATCTGCATATCAGTTTGTGTGTATGTCTGTCTGTGTGTCTGTATGTACGTTTGTTGGCCTGTATGTTAATCTGTATGTCAGTTTGTATGTTTGTCTGTCTGTGTGTCTATATGTACGTTTGTCGGCCTGTATGTTAATCTGTATGTCAGTTTGTGTGTATGTCTGTCTTTGTGTCTATATGTACGTTTGTCGGCCTGTATGTTAATCTGTATGTCAGTATGTGTGTATGTCTGTCTTTGTGTCTATATGTACGTTTGTCGGCCTGTATGTTAATCTGTATGTCAGTTGTGTGTATGTCTGTCTGTGTGTCTATGTGTACGTTTGTCGGCCTGTATGTTAATCTGTATGTCAGTTTGTATGTTTGTCTGTCTGTGTGTCTTTATGTAGTTTTTTGTTTGTATGTTTGTCTGTCTGTGTGTCTTTATGTACGTTTGTTGGCCTGCTAATCTGTATGTCAGTTTGTATGTTTGTCTGTCTGTGTGTCTATATGTACGTTTGTCGGCCTGTATGTTAATCTGTATGTCAGTTTGTGTGTATGTCTGTCTTTGTTCTATGTAGTTTTTGGCCGTATGTCAGTTTGTATGTTTGTCTGTCTGTGTGTCTGTATGTACGTTTATCAGCCTGTATGTTAATCTGTATGTCAGTTTGTGTGTATGTCTGTCTCTCTCCTTCACCCACTATCCATAATCATATTCACATTTACCTTCAGTGTTTGTACATGTATATTTAAATCCTATATGCAGATATCAAGTTTAATATCAGTAACTGAGAATCCAAACAACTTGCTAGAAACATTCCCTTAGTCCCAACCACATAAACACAGTATCCTGCTTATATCATACCATATATATAACAAGTAAGTCAGCCTCATCATGTTCAACTACTTCATACTAAATAAGTAATTCAAAAAAAACTCTTTTGTTGAAATACACAAAAGACAATCCTCATTTCACATCTCCACACAATGAACCAGGTGCAATTATGACATATATAAGCTTTAGTCTATAAAAATCCAAGCTTTAGATTAACACAGACCCTGTCCTGACATCAGTTTCCTGTTTCTGTGGAGTTATTTACACCAGTCCTGGTCCAAATCTCCAATAAAACAAACTGTTGCTAACAGGTCCTGCTGTGATGGTAGGCTCATGAAACATTAATACAGACTTCCTCCACTTATCTGCTCATCAAAAATTAATTAGTGACCTGATGTCAATACATTAAGGTATTCTTTGAAGAAAACTTCATGTGGCAGCCTCACCTTGACTGCCACTGTTCTTTTTTAAATCAGTTTGAAGTTACGCATTTGATACTTGGCCTTCACAGAAAATTGCAACATCAAAATCATTACATATTAATCCAAGGTTTTTCTCTGTGTGTGTGGTTTTTTTTTTTATTAAATGCATTTTTTCATATACCTAATTGTGTTCACATGGAAGTGAAGGCCGGATAAGTTCTAATGAAAGTGAGACACCTATTCATACAGAATGTATTTATTTCAAGATCAGAAACATTAAAAACATTTTTTTAATTTGAACATATCATTTATGATCAGCCTATTTTAATACCAAACTTTGCTCTTCAACATATAGAAATGTCAGTACAAAACGAATGCCCCCACCTGTAATGCAATTTGTAGCAGAATATATGTCAGTTTAAGGGACACAAATCTGTCAAAAATGTGCACTCATAGCACTAGGTTAGTGAAATAAAAGCTTGATCTGAAACTCATCCTAGTATAAATAGCAAGTGTCCAGGTGTAGAGAAGAGTGTGGACCTCATGAATATTCATGTACAAACTTATGACTTGATGAATAATAATTAACCGACCTTTCATTTGTATGATTTTATCAATACAATAGATTATTATTTGCTACACAGACTGTTAGGAATCTAAACTGTATGAGCAAACAGAGAAGACCCTGATCAGACATCTCATGGAGGGAGCAGTCTGATCTGGGTTTGCTCTGTGTGTCAGTGTCAGTGTCTATATGAGGTGAAGAGTTAACCCTTTCCCTCATATAGACTCATTTTGACGCACTCAATAGGTTCCACATAAAGCCTGATCGGCAGAAAACCAGTTAAACCTGACCAAATTTAATTACAAAATCCTCATTTCCAGACCACTGAGGAGCAGCGAACAGCATAAAACCTGATTAGCCTGCGAGTTACTCGCAGGCTGATCTGGTTTTATGCTGTTCGCATAGGTCTTTTCCTGGTGTACTCTTTGAGGGAAAGGGTTAAACAATCAGCAGCTGCAATATCTACTGATCTCGGAGCTTGTAAAAAAAAAATCAACCAAACAAACTGTCTTACCAAGACTTCATTTCAGATAAAAATCCAGTGTTCCACTATAGTTATCCTTTCAGGGTATCAGTAATCTTTTTATCTGGACAACACTATTTTACTCACTCTTCTTTCACCATCAGTCACCTGTAAGCATCTATCACAATCAGGGTCACTCACTTAACCAATCTATCCATTCCTTGTGAAATCTGCTATAGAATTAACACCTGTTCTTTTTCAGAGACATTTCTATCACTGTTCAAATTAACTCCTATGAATGTAAAAAAATTCATTGATCATAAAAAACATGCAAATAAAATGTGTTCACTGTATAAAATAGATCATATTCAGGGCAAGAAAATCTAGTAATCTGTATGTGAAGGATCAGAGACAAAATAGTGGCCAGAAATCATGACACACATCACATTCCTTCTGCCCAGATATATAAACAAGATTATCCTTGACTTCTTACAAACAG
The DNA here is from genome assembly GCA_021229015.1 of Solen grandis. NCBI lineage: Eukaryota > Metazoa > Mollusca > Bivalvia > Adapedonta > Solenidae > Solen > Solen grandis. The sequence goes on from CM037778.1 coordinate 28,695,905, forward strand.
TGTGACCTTACAAACACACACAAATAGAGGGACTGAACTTATTTGTATGAGTCCTGAGTACAATCGATGATCAGTATAGATGACTTGGAAAGATCCTCCCAGGTCCCCGGGACTTGCTGACTTAAATACACACACCATACTTATTTACGTCTAATCAACAGAGAATTAATTCTAACTTATGTATAATCTGCAAATAAACACTATCTGTTGATACAGCCTGCAGATCAAACATTGCATACAAAATAGTTTGGCAACAGTTAGCTTGGCTTTGACATGCAGTTTTAATGTAAATAAGGAATGTTAACATGTTACCGGCATGTTTGTATTATGACAAAACCATTTCTCTCTCTCTCTCTTATAAAATGTGTACGTGTGTTTGTGCAAATGTATGGTCATGCACATCAAATATCTTCATCAAACTTTTTTCCATTTGATATTAGGGACTATAATTCTAACATTCAATAATAAAAATGCAGTATGTTACAGATTTAATCTATGACTGTACTTACAAAATGTTTCATCTCACAAACCTTGACCAGATCTACAATGTTATAAACACTTGATTGAGTTTGCTCCAAGCAAAAGTAGCATTTTTTTCATTAGAATTAAGGCTTGGCCCACAAGATTCCAAAATCATTCTTTATTGAATTTGACTGAGATCTTTAGACCATACACATTATGTCTTAACCCTTTCCCTCATAGAGGAAACCATGAAAAGACCTATGCCAACATCATAAAACCAGATCAGCCTGCAAGTAACTCGCAGGCTGATCAGTTTTATGCTGTTCGCTGCTCCTCAGTGGTCTGGAAATGAGGATTTTGCAATTAAATTTGGTAAGGTTTAACTGTGGCTTTCTGCAGATCAGGCTTTATATGGTACCTATTGAGTGCGTCAAAATGAGTCTATATGAGGGAAAGGGTTAAGTTTGATCAAGAGGAGTATATAATTATATTTAACTTCATGTGTCTGGTTATTTAATGAACAATTTTTGGCCTACGGGTCAAATCAAACTTATTTTTATCCACTGAATATACAAAAGTGAAAAAAAGATAAATATGTAAATAAATAAACTAAAACTATCACTACAGGTAATGGAATACCCCCGCATATTGTTTTGTCACAGAAAAAAAAGCATAGGCCATATCATCAAAGAGTCCATGCATGCAATCATAAGATAATCATGAAATAAAAGGGAAATAATAACAATCATATAAAGTTATGGTTCTTTGGCAAGGCACTTCAATACTTGCAATCTATCCATATTTAAAGTTTCAAGTAAATCTTTTTGATGGCTTTCAAGCAATGCTTCAGACAAACTTAAAATACAAAGGGCCATGACTCACCCAAACACACCTATAGACTTGATACTGATCAATCTTGTGAAGCTTCATCAAATTCAAGCCAGTGATTTTGGAGATTAAGTCCAGACAAGAAGGGGATAGTTCCTGGGTTGGACCCTGTACTTTGCACATGGGAAGGTCATAAACTTAAAATATTGATAGTTTGATATTTGATCTGAATGTAAACTCCCCCCAATGTGTCATTATTCCAGACAAGTTTGTTTGTTTGATGGGTTTAACATCCCAACGACAGTATTTCAGTCATTTGGAGACGATATTTCAGATACCCTTGTAACTCATGAATATAATGCCATATCATCCATTTGTCAACCGACCATGACCATATCTTTCTACGGGCCCTCTATAAACCTTCACACCACATGTCAATAGCAGCACTGCCCTCTGTGAAACACTAGTACAAAACTGTTGTGTCAAATAATAAAAAATGCCATATCCCTTCATCATAATTATCTTTTTTATTTCTACAACCATATGAACATGTCTAAAGCTTCCTTTAGAGGGACGGAACCGGCCAGTAAATTCTGATCATTAAAGCTTTGATCAGATACAGCGGAAGACGATCAAGTCCCCTGAATTAATTATGCAGCTTCATCGGTCCACTGGATCAATTAAATAAATCCAATATTCATCTTTAATGATGGAAATACACCAATGGTTGCAAATCAATAATATGACAATGTTTTGTCAATGAGAAATAAGTACTGTTTTATGATTTCAAATTGTCTATTAAGTGGTTTGGTGTTAACTTTTAATTTTCTCAATAATCAAGTTTGTTATACTAAAAACATTTTTCCTCATCACAAGTATGCAATACCTGTAATACATAAAATAGATATGTGATGAATTAATTTTTGTCTGTATGTCAAATCCATAAAAGACAGGTAGCATGTGTAATTAAGAATCAATCAATCTTTATAGAAAGAACAGCAGGTGCCTCTCATATGCAAAATTCAAGAGTTCCACATAATGACACGAGGAAGTCCCATCTGCCAGTTGCATGACAGAGAAATGAATATTTCTCTAATGTACAGTGAGATATTCTGTGATGATCAAAAGCTAGTGTTGCCACTGAAAGCAATAGAAACAGCATGGTCTGAAAAGAATGGTTAACCCTTTCCCTTATACAGACTCATTTTGACGCACTCAATAGGTATCACATAAAGCCTGATCTGCAGAAAACCACAGTTAAACCTTACCAAATTTAATTATAAAGTCCTCATTTCCAGACCACTGAGGAGCAGCGAACAGCATAAAACCTGATCAGCCTGCGAGTTACTCGCAGGCTGATCTGGTTTTATGTTGTTCGCATAGGTCTTTTCATGGTTTCCTCTATGAGGGAAAGGGTTAAGCAACAGAATGAGACAGGACTGAGTGTGTGTTCCCAGTATAACCCCCACATCATAATTTGAAGACAAAATCTCTTGCTGTAAGCAGGGTTAACAACTCACAGTTATCACAACCAGTCCAATATGAGCTTGTTTTTGAAATGTGAACCTGTCTGAACATTTCTGCCCTCCTTGGTTTGTCATATCAAAGTTTAACCTTACTATTTTTTACATCTTGTACTTATATTAATTCCCCTCAATAGCTCCTGTGTGTGACAAGTTTACTGTCCAGGAAGGTCTGAAAGGGATCCTGTCTACAGCAAGATCTGATCTATCAGAAATGGTCTTTTATTGGTCAATACTCTTTCAAAGCCTGGGGAGACTGGAGGCAAAATAAACTGATCAGGAAGGCAGCATCAAAATAATTTGACAACCATAAGGGCACATCAAATAAATTCCTGGATCATCCGATTTGCTTACTATAAAATGAAGAAAAAAATGTTTTTGCCTTCTTGTTCCATATAATAAAGAGAATCTGAAGACCTAGGAATCAATTTCATGTGGCCTAAGCTAAACCTATATGTGCTATCATTACATATTTCCTGGACACTGAGTCACATTATGATTTCAGAATGTTTCTTTGCATGCTGAGTTGCAGGGATTTGAAATGTCAGATCAAATGTTTTATTCCCGGCATAGCCATTCACTTGAATGGCTTCGAGTACATCTGCCACAGTGCATAATTTATGATATGTAAACATCAGGAGGTAAACAAGTTGATGGGAAGTAATCCAAGTGTCAATGATTACCTCAGGTAGAACAAACCTGACTTAATGTTGAATAGCCACATGTCAGAGCACCCTGACATAGGTCCATTAATAAATTCTGATGTATTTACACTGCTTTAGTTACCGTTCATGGCAATATAAATCTGCTGATATTTTTTTTTATCTCTCTCTTGAAAATGTGCCTTATGCAAATGACAGGACTACAGGTAATATCAGTTATTAAGACACCTGTAATTACCTGTAATCATTCAACTGATTCATGAAGTTATTCTTAGAATTCTAAAAAAAAAATAAACTTATGAAATGAAAATCTTACCAAGGCCAAACACTGAATGTCAAATTAAATGATCTTAAAAGCAAAATATTGTGATAAAATCATTTAAATTTTGATATAAAGATATAGCATCCTTTGTGAATTATAATTAAACTCATTCAATGTAAGAGAATTTGAATTCTTTCTCAGTGCACATTACTCGTTAAAAATTCCATCAATATTGAGATCAACATTGTGATCAAACAAAAACTTCTGTTATTAGAAATATATAAATACTGAACATACGCATAACTTGGCGAATCAAGACAAAATATGTTACTACTCAATCTCAATACAACTAGAGATTGTTTTTGAAATAAAAATGTATGTCCCCCTCACCAACTTACCAGGCACAAATTCAAAAATGCCTTGAATTCAAAAATATCCCTCCATCCACAAGTTGCAGAAAGACATAACTAGGGTAAATTTGGTTGTTCCTCTTACCTGTATTTTAGAAAATCGAACAAGATCTTAACTCTAAATTATTTGACTAACCAAATAAATGACAGGAACTTCTGTCATTCTTTAGTATATGAGAATAACAAAACAAATTCTGATATTCCATTTAATGCATGTAGAGTGACTAGACTTTCTTGAAAAGAATGTGCCATATACCTCGGTACCAATATACCAAAGTTTAAATTTTAGATATATACCTAACCTCACAAGGCCCTACCTTTGTCTGGTTCTGTGCTTGACCAATGGTCAGGAAGCACCCATTTTTTCCGCTTTGGCACAGTATTAGATATGCTGTGATCTTCTGACTTAGCACCAACACTTCCCTTCAGAATCACAGGGTTAGTCACCTTAACCAGATCTGGAGAATGGCTGTCAGAAAAGCTGTCCCCACAAAGTCTCTTCAGGGTCATTTTCCTTATGTCCTCCAATGAATGATCAACACTCTTTGATGTACCTTGTCCAGAACCTAAACTGACAAGACTTCCTGATTCTTCTGATTGTGAACATGCAAATGATGGTTCATCAAGGGATTGGAAATTCCAGGTCCTTCGCAGAGATAATTTTTTCTTGTTAAATGTTTTAGAAAGTGTTATTTTGATGGGTTTTCGGTGTCCACAATCAGACTTCACATTATCGATCTTGGGAAAAAGAAAAGGAGAGTCTGAAGATTCCTGGGAGACATGGGTGACTAATGCTGCCCTGCGGGGAACCCGTATATGGGTGTAGCGTGGAGAATGGAGATACTTAGCTATTTCAAAGTTTTTATCTTTCACTGGCACCTGAGTCTGGTGAGATGTTGCTTTTAATGCTGGAGACTCTGCCCGTGCAGGTGGCGGTTTTAGTAAGCTTTGTCCCGAATATGATTCCCTTTCATCTTCAGTGTCTTGGACAACTTCAGTATCTGGATCCAAATGTTCAACTACTATTTCTGGTACAGAAGGTTTTGAATGAAGTGACCGTGCAGAATTACTTGGTGTTTTTCTGGTTGTTCTTGGAGTTGTTTCAATGGTTGGCACAATCTGATCTCCC
>CM037778.1:28701280-28751280 GCA_021229015.1 Solen grandis
TATTGTAGTATTTCTTTATAATTTACCCTGCTTCTCTCTTGGTAGAAACAGTTTCCTATATGTTAAGAGATGAAACTTTGTTTTTTTCGTTAGAGAAAAAATAATGGTGAAATATGCTTGTACCTATTTTAAGCATTACTTAGTGCTAAGTTAAGTCAGTTCAGCCTGTTGACCTTATATCTGCCTCCACTAATAACACTTGCCCTTTAAAATGTAGTAGTCTTGACCCAATTTACATCACAAAATTAAAGCATTTAAGATCATTCTGACACTTTTTGTGTATATCTTTGTATCACAGTAATTATGTGTCAATCAACATGTAATATGTTTAAACAGACATTTAACCCTTTACCGTCATGAATATTCATGTACTAATTTATGACTTAATGAATATATTTACGATGTATTTTTCTTGGCCACAGATGACTGTGTAGAAATTGAGCTACAATATACAATATTGGTCTGGGTTTGCTGTGTTTGCCTATGCGCAAAAATGAGTCTAAATGAAGTAAAGGGTTAATTATACAAATGATCTGAACTATAACAGTACTGATTTCAATTTGCGGTTTGAAGATGGAGTGCTTCTACTGTACTTGTGAGAGATGAAGTTCTGAGCTCATGTTATATGCAACACAGACCTTCATCATCCTATGCACATTACCAGACAAAGTGTAACACAGTGGCGTGCAAAAAGCACTACTTGATGCATTGTTTTGACACACATCGCTTGTCAATGAAGTTGTCTCCCCTTCACTGAACACTACACATGCATCTGTTTATATCTGTGCAGGAGGTAACGCCCATTGTAAAGATTTGGTGGCAACTCCCATTGTAACGATTTATTTTAACCCTGAAAACTGAAAAAATTCACACAACTCGGAATATTTCGCAATTTTCCTACTTAGGACAAGATGTAAATAGCAACAGCTGTACAAAACCGTGAGCCAGATCTGACAAACATCTCCAAACTTATCATGATATGAGGCCTGTGATCAGCATCAAACCATGTCAGCCTGCAAAGAACTTGTGGAATTTTCAAGATTTTAACTGATCATAATAAATCCATATTTTAATGAGTTGAGAAGTTATGACAAACTTAGAAGTGATTCAGCCTGGTCTGGTTTTTCAACACTATGATGAAAAATGCCCCATCTAATCGATAAAGGTTTCAATTCTGCCATATAAGTCACCAATCAGACTTCAGATCATCACACCTCCACTCTAAAATAACCTGGCCAGACTGAAACCTAACACCAGATAATGTAGGCAGACACTTCTTATATATAGGAAAACATCTGTCGGGCATACCTAAGCTACAAGTCTGTCGCAAGTACCACCACCACAGCCATTGACCAGTCAATCCATCCATACTGGAGTGTGTTCTACAGCCAAAACATTCCATAAAGTTTCACAGGGTTTTACTATACAATGATAGGAAAACACTTTGAAACTTATCAGAATGTTTTAGCTGCGCAACACACACCTTGAATGAATTTAATCTTGTAACTGTATGCACATTCATTTAACATTCCTTCACAATATGTAACAGATTATAATATATAAACATCTTAACCAATTTTTTCTCACAAATCTAAGGTCATTTATTGTAAGCAAATTTAATCCAATATTGGATTAGAATGAGGATCAAGAGACAAACTTTTGGGTGTCCGTGACAGATTCAAGTGCAGCCAGTTTCAGTGAACCTGTATCTTAGATAAATACTGAAAACAAAAACCTATATCAGAATCAACGAATCATGAGGTATCCCGAAGAATGTACATGGTTTTAAACTTGGATCTTCAGTATCATAACCTGGCATCTTATTGCCATAGTGGCAAATCTTTTTGGGGATTCTAAATATACATGTTTTTCTGGGGGGCTGATATGTTTCCTCTTTTTTTTAAATTAGAATAAGCACATACACATCGCAGGTATTTGATTGTTATCATCAGAGAGGGACTCATATCAATATAAAAGTTAATAATTGCTGTATTGCATGACTGAGTCACTGGTGTAGAGGGGAACACCAGACTACAGGACCCAGGCTTCACACTGCTACAGTGAACAATCCTCTGAATGTCCCACACTGAAGATGGATGGCAGCAGTTTTTTAGCAATCAAAAGTTTGGCATAAAAAATTTCACTGCTGCATTCTGCATCTATCTTTAAGAAACATAATTCATCAAATAATACCAAATGAGGGACTTTGATGAATATCACAAGCTAAAATAGAGTAAAAATTAAAACCAAAGTTTCCCATAATCAGTTCAATATATCATTTTCATTATCTAGACATCTATATCACACATCCTCCTTAAATATGTATACTTCACTTCTAATACGAATCTGATCGTTTCACTCAACTACAAGTATTACAAATCAAAGGCAGACCTGCATTATTTTTTGCCAAATCTTACAGTTAAAATCATATTGCTTGAAATATTAATTAAGATAATAGCACCCAAAAATATACTGCAGAACAACAAAGTTTTCAACATGTCCCCTATTCTGAACAAATGAGACAGTCTTGAAGAAAGACAGTCGAGTCCACTGTGTAGATAGATGTACATGTATTTGGATATACAAATGTGTGAAGCCCCACTGTGTGCACTGAATGTCCCTTGATCTGTGCATGGTTAAGTGAGGATGATCGATCATCACCAGGTACACTCACCATAAAACAGGTGATGTTACCACTGATGGCAGCCAGTACTGGCCCCAACTTGATCTATGTCCCCCGCGTGAGACGTGCAACGTGCATATGTGTATACAGCCTGCACCTGTCTGCATGTCCTAGATCACTTTACAGTGACATCCAGCCGTGACCCGTTTAGTGCACATGCTAAAAAACTGCACTGCATCACACACAAGTTTGAAATTGCAGCATTGGAAGGATGCAGCCGTGAAACAAATCTTTGTTACAGATCGTGCAAATTAACAACAGCCTGAGGTGAGATTGGCTTCAAGGGAGACGAAAAATCCCGGCCTAACATTTTTGCTTCATTTAACAATGTTTCTTGGAAGACCTTGAAGCACAAATGAACATTTTCCAAATGTCCCATTTTACTTGAAATACAGCATAATGTGTCAGCTTAACAAATAACAAGGCCAGTTTCTAAGCCGAAGCATGCACAGTTTCAAAGAAACTGTGCCATATCAATATTACAATAGCCTTATACTGTTTGAAAATACATAAATTTTATGAACTTCAGAGATCCAGAGGTGACACCTCAGTAGTTCAGAGCTACATTCCCTCCTCATGAAAGGAAACAGCACTTATGTTACACATGTAATGGATTTTGGCGCCAATTTTATCACCAACTTTAAACTTGCAAAAAGATCTGGTGAACATTCAACGCAGACACTGACGTATAAACACAGGAAATACAAATATCAAATATTCTTAAAAAAAAAAATTGTAGCTGCAAATGAAAATGGAAGAGAGTTTAGGAAAAATAACTGGTTCTGGTGAAATCTACATTTCTTCATATTCATTTAAATTATACAAAGGCACGCAGCCATTACGTACCTGAAAACTGTGAGATTTGTCCATGTGTTCGGATATCAGTCTGTTGATCATGCCATCCATTGACTCGTTTCCTTGATAATTTCTTAACTTGTAATGCATCTCTTCAAGCCTAGATTTCAGAAACGTGAATGTTGTGTAGAAAGACTCATGGATTTTATAAGTAAGAAGTGGAACCGTGAGGCGGGCCTCATCTTCACGACTCAACTGTGGCGTGTAACGGTTTTTCACAATAGGCGCAACAACAGCCTGTATGGTGGTCTGACTGTGAGCCTCCTTTTGCCAGGACCGCTGACTGGTACTCTGGTGACGATACTCTGTGGTACTGTGGAGACAGGACTTGGGATGACTGCTGGTACCCAGGGGATGAGGGCCGCTGGTCCTCTTCCTCGACACCATTCCTGTGGCCTCTAAGTGACTGGGCAGTGTGGTAGTCAGACATGAGCTGACCAGAAGTGGATGTTGCAAGACTAAGTGGATATGGTGCCCCACTGGACGCAGGCCGTGCTTCAGGTGTGTAGCTTCTGGATGAAGATGAGCTGTCGGTGCTGAGGCGGGAATGTTTGTATACTGCCTCTCCTTCCTCCCCCTTGCTATCTGAACACGTAAATGGTACATACGGACGCTTCTTGATCGGACTACGGCTATGCTTGAGACTCTCTTCTTCTTTTATCACTTTTCTAAGATCCAGACTAGTATTCTGAACAATCACAGATTTGTTGCTTCCCGACATCGAATCCTCATCTTTAGAACTTTCAGACATGGTTGCCATAGTGGTGGTAGTGCTGCTGTTGCAATTGATAAAGTTGCTAAGACTGGTATAGTGTTGCTGGGCAACTAGGTGTCTAGCAGCAGCCAGCTGGTGTTGAACTAGGGTCTGTGCCACAAGACTCTGTTGCGTTAACGATGGACTACTGCGGGATGAGGCAATGAGAGCCGGATCAAACATAGGCAGATATGGGGACGGTCGATCTTCAAGATGGCTGCCATCCTCAGTTTTAATGGCAAGGGGAGATGATGGCAAGTGGAATGGTAATGGTGACTGCATATTGAGAATGGAGCCCATGATATGGGCACGGGATGCTGTTGTTATAAGATTTAATGGAAGCGATGAACGCATAGCGGACAACTGATGGTCTTGGTTGGATGAAAGATTAGATTCATCCGACAGATCTAGAGGCTGGTCATTGTCCAGAGGGGAGTGGTTTGGGGGCTGGTACTCCTTTGGACTGTCATGCCGAGGCGGTGTGGGCATATGTCTCTGCCGGGGGTAGTTAGGCCCACACTCTGCGCGCTGTTTAAGCAACATCTGCAGGGCTGCCACAGAGAGCTGGTTGATCTCCTGCCGGTTGATGCTGACCCCATTAGGATCCAGACCATCCACCAACTGCCGAGACTCACTGTCGGAGTTGAGACTGAGAAGTCCATGTAGAGCCTGCTCCGTCTGCTTGTCCTCTATACTGCGGATCAGGTCTCGCATTTTCCGGGACCGCCGACCAAGTTTTGCAGCTGTAAATATACAACAAAATACAATCAGACCTTTCAAACTATCTTATACACAATTTATTTCTGTGCAACACACAACCACCACAAATTACAAATAAAACAATGCAACAGCAAATAAGAAACAACAACGAAACAATTTAATGTCAGGATAAAAACCCAGTGATGTATTTGTTCAATAACTTATACAACATTTAATCTTTATTCCTGGAATCCAGTCATTTTAAACTAATATTTTTCATTAAGTGGCCAATAATGACTTCTTATTTTTTCTCAGGGTCAATGACAAACAACATGCGGTAAATACATGCCACAACAAAGGCTGCCAACAGGATCTGGCTCCATAACTTCTACATGAAGACCGGGAAAACTTGACTCATGAAACATCCTAATAAATCTCGACTGATGTAAGGTGTGTTTGTGTGTATAAAGTAAAGTTTAACAGTAATAAGCCCAATGTGTCCGCTGCAGTGAGGTGGTCTGATTAATAACAAACAAGGGAAACATGATTCTCAATACAATGGTCTCATTTACCCCATATGGATGTGTTTTGACGTTCTGGTGTAACAGAGATTACCCTGATCAGACGGCTCCAGGGAGGAACTGTCTGATCATAGTCTTCTATATTTGCTCAAACAATATTATAGCTCAGACTTAACACAGTCTGCGTTGTTTCATTAACCATTTAAAATTCAGTAAATTTACTGAATAACCATTGATCAGTCATATATTTTTAAATGAATATTCATGAAGTTTAAATGATGCTTTACTGCATAACACTGTCATGAATAACACAACATCTACATTTTGACATGATCTTTTTTTTTCCCAAGATTTCTGGGGGTATAATAATCATTGCTTTAGAGCATTCAAAACATCTTTTCTATTTAGTGTCCTACATAGAAACCAGGAAACCAAAAACTTATAAGTTACCCAAACAGCAAATCCTGAAATATTTATTAATCAGAAATGGGAAACCAAGAAAATCTTTTAAATGAATCACTGCATGAACATATGAACTCCAAACTTGTCAGACAGCAAAAGTATTCAATGTAAAACATTTAGGAGGTTTGAAATCTGCTATTAACAAAATGTATTTAGATCAATTAAGAACCTTACATGCTGTAAAATGACCATCCCTGCTTCAGACATAATGCTTAAATCGGTGGAAGCTTTTTAAGGTTCAAAAACAGATTCTGTAATGTGACATATCTGTAGTTCTTTATCTTTCAGGCAAATTCACTCACCAGGGGGAGCTGCATCATTATTTATAAACAGCCCAACCCAGTTTCAGTCTCAGATAATTCCTGTTTCTATTTATACAAACATCCTAGTCCTGTTTCCCTAATTAGCTGATATGGTGGGTGAAAAATTAGCCTTCTACTTCCTGAGTGGAGAGGTTCTTAGCATGAGATAATGCATGTTTTTTTTTCTAGGTTTAATTATTCACTACTGTCAATTTGACTTCATCCTTTGAAGTTGGTCAATTTACTCTTATTCTTGACAATGAAACATGTTGGATTTTTTCGTAATCAGCTCCTTGAATTCAACAAGATTTATTTTGGAAACATCTTGATTTTAATTACATTGATGGTCTGCCCTATATGTTACCTTATAATCAATAAAAGATCAGAAATATCAGATTGAAAATTAAATTATTCACAAAATAAAATTCTATGAAATAGTGCAAAGATGAAAGATATTCAAAACAGCAAAAATGATTCATCATTAGAAAAATATAATTATACAAAATAAAAATATTCAAAATTATTGAATTCACTTTTTAAATGAAGCTCCTATGAGGATAATGATAAACAAACTGACATCTTGCAATCTCTAAATAAGCCCAGAGCAATTTACTGTTGTAAACAATGAAATGTCATGCTGATTCCTCTACAAGGTTAGTATACTTCCTCATACCACATGTTAGACGACCACATTAATGGGAATGTCAAGAAAATCCCCTAATATTTTCATTTTATATACATACAGAATTAACTTTCTTGGGGTCCAAACAAGGAAAAAAAATTGTTTCAAAGTATATCACAGATACCCTAAGCAATAGAACAAAATTTCTAATAAATAACAAAATTCATCTGAATTTAAAATGATCAAAGGTTCTAAGCATTTTTTGTCTATGAACAAACATGTATTGAGTGGATCTTTTATAATGCAGTCCATTGCTATGTAAATACCAGTATAAGCTGGTCAAGCAATGTATCGTTGTTTTCTTAAATTTATTTGTTTGATTGACAGGTGCATTATCACACAGTAATAAAAGGTCCAATATAGGATGATCTAGAGATGAACTTGCACTGTACTGCATGTTATTTAACAATATACTGAATGTTATTAAGTGGTTGAGAAAGGAATAAATAGTTCCCAAGTGATGTCATAGGCAAAAGTTTGATTAAAATCTGAGAATACTTGCTGTTTTTAAATCTCCACTGTGCTTCTATTTTTCAGTCTATGTTAATGAAATCTATGTAAAATTAAACTGCTTTAATTCATCATTTCAAATATGAAAACAATATTTTGATACATTTAAAGGTAAAAAAATTATAACCAAAAAAGTTAAACTGTTTATTTTGTAAAAGGATGAGCCCATACTTTTTTCATTAATGTGCATTTTTTTTTTTGATAATTATATCTATATTAGAAATATTTTTTCCAAAAATATGAATTTCAAGAGCTTTTTAACGGTTATTATATTTTGAATTTTTGAGAGAAATAACAAACCAGAACTGCCATTATCATGGTGCAAATACCCCCCGCATGCCACTTTGTCACAGAGATTTTAAAATGATGCGAATGAGGGTTTCAGTTCTTGGGCACTGCACATCCCTTCAATGAGGTCTATCCACATATATGAAGTTTAATCTTGAAACCATTTATCCTTTTTGAGTTTTGGTCCGGACAAAAATTAAGTATAAAAATTTACAAAGGGCAATAACTCCAATATTACTCCATAGATAGTTATGGTTCTTGGTCAATGCACTCTCCATAAATGAGATCTATCAATGTATGAAGTTTCATCCTGATACCTTTATATCTTTTGACTTACAGCCCGGACAAAAATTAGGTATGAAAATTTGCAAAGGGCAATAACTCCAAAATTATGCAATAGAGAGTATTGGTTCTTGGTCAATGCACTCCCCCTCAATGAGATATATATTCACATAAGAAGTTTCATCTTGATACCTTTTATACTTTATAAGAGTTACAGCCCGGACAAAAACTAAGTACGAAAATTTCAAAGGGCAATAACTCTAAAATTACCCAACAGAGAGTTATGGTTATTGGTCACTGCACTCCCCCTCAATGAGATCTATCCACAAATGAGAAATTTCATCTTGATATCTTTTATACTTTTTGAGTTATGGTATGGACAAAAAAAAAAAAAGACACACGGTCAGACGGACAGACAAGCTAAATCCAGTATAACCGCCTTACTACTTCATCGTGCAGGGGGTATAATGAAAATATAAGAAAATGAAATTTCTGTCGCCAAGAGTAGGGATATTCCCTGGTGTGGAAACTATGTATTCAATGTTGACTTAAGCTGCATTTTCACTCAATTATAATTACATGAGAATGAGTGAGAATGATCAAATATGCTTTCTTTCCCTAGCATATAATTCATCACTTAAGTCTCAAACAATTATTCAAAATTCAAATTGTCACTTTGATGATAAAACTCATAATAGGGCATTTTTCAAAATGAAAAAAGGAACACCAGATTATAAGTTTAAAAAACCTTACTAAAACAACTATTATTTATGTGAAAATCATCTACTACAAAGGGGGAAAAAAGCTTCTTCAAATTTTGATCTAGTTAGTACAGGAAAGTTTTGATTTACAAGATATAACAAATCTGCCTTGTTGAGAAATCAGAACAGATCAAAATCATCAAATGAAGGAATTAATATGCCATTCAATACAAGATTTCCCTGCTTGATTTATACTTTTGCACCTCCTATAAAGATATTTTTTCTTGATTTTTTTATATGGTTCCAAAGTCAGAGCTAACTACTGAGAACCACTGCCAGTATCTTATTTATCTGGACAGTATATTTGAGGACCACAATTGGTCATAATTACCATTTGAAGTGCACCAGGTCCTACAGTCAAGAAAGACAAGACTGTTTATTCATTATAAAATTTTTTTTAAAATGTTTGGTCAATGTGCTTCATATCATTAAATGACTCCTCTACATAAAGCATTCTGCTAAATATAGATACACTTATTTAGAAACACTTCTTTTATTTATTGCCTGTCTTGTTTTCCAATCAATGCATATTTCAGGTGACATATCAAAAGCTACTCTGTTTGTCACACACACACAATTTCTCTAGTGACATATTTATGTTCAGCAGTCCAATTATCCTTTATAGCGTAATTAAAGACCTAATGCAAACACTGGCCTGCTATTGAATACTTGCAGCTATTTCTGGAAGCTGAAGAAAATATCTCGGACGGCGTTCATGTTCAATTCCTTTCTGAGCTATTTTAGTGGCAATTTATCGGGCAACTAACGATGTAAATGTTTTACACTTCGCACTTCTCCCCGCCACTCATCAACTGTTTATTACATATGTATTAAGCAGCTTAAATAAAAAGCATGTATTGCATCGAAGCTTCTAGAAGGGGAGTTCGAACATCTGGTCCCATAAATACTGCTACCCATTCTTTTATCACCAGTATATATCTTGGTGTTTGAATAATTTAAATCCATACTTGTTGCATTTATTTTTGAAACAATGAACTTTGTTGCTGCAAAGAAGTTAAGTATTACAGACATTTCAAGGAATCTTAGAAATAAAAACAGTCTAAGAATTTATAAATAACCCAAAGGAGAGAAAAGTACCCCCCCCCCCTTTAATCATAAAAATGAAAGAACCATTTGGATTTAAAATAGCTGTAGAATGAAGCAGACTTATCAAGGAGATATTAGATGGGATTTATTTTTATTCCAGGTTGTGACTTTAGAGTCTTTTCTAATCCTATGAAAATCAGTTTCAAGCACATTTCTCAATGTTTACCTCCACCAAATACGTATCTAAGATACAAGTACTTGTTGTAAGACTATAGTAACTGTTGCTGTGACATTATATGTCATGTCCATAGTTTTGGAATAAGCTCTTTAAATTCATTAAAGCATAGTTGAAGCTGTAATTATAAACAAACAAGAGGCCCATAGGGCCTCAAATCGCTCACCTGAGTACCACTGCTCTATATGCAACCTAGTATACATGTATCATACTGATATACATGTTTCTCAGGAACTTGACAGTTTTTCTTACCCATTTTAGCAATAGTATGGAAAAAAAACAGTGATCATGAGATTTCAGTGTGGTACTGCTGATTGAAAATGGACAAAAAGAGAGATGGTCCTTAACCTTTTCCCTCATAAAAACTCATTATGACGCCCTTTATAGGTACCACATAAATCCTGATCTGCAGAAAGCCCCACTTAAACCTTTCCAAATTTAATTGTAAAATCCTCATCCCCAGACCACTAAGGAGCAGCAAACAGCATAAAACCTGATCAGCCTGCGAGTAACAGTTGGACTTGCAGGCTGATTAGGTTTTATGCTACTCACATAGGTATTTTATAGATCTCTATGAGGAAAAGGGTTAATTATTATGAAATAAGTTGCAATTTATTACAAAGTGTTTTTAATCATTCGTTTGTGGTTTTTAAGAGGTGTTTGGTAATCCCTGTGTACTGGAACACTGACATGAACCAAAGTAAAGGCAGACAATCTGCATATTCACCCCCCCCCCCCCCACAATCACTTTAATGATGATGTTGATGCTGCTGCTGATTTAGGATAGTATGAATAACCCTTATATCTCTATCAGGTGGCTTTGTGTAAAACTAGCCTAGTATCTCATATACATAGTAGCAGGTAATATAGTTTTGCACTAACTCAGTGGGGCAACACAGTCCAAAAAATGTGACCTCTGCCAGAAGGTCAGACTAAGCTATAGGAATGGTATTTGTGGTAATGTTATCTTCTCCACCTCTGCATATGTAGTGGAATCACCCAAATGACCTATCAGACTAGTGGACTATCTCATCTAAGGGTACAATTTATTTTTTTTGTTTCTAGCTGGTTTCTCTCTCTCTCTCTCTCTCTCTGTTAGACTTCTCTCTCTTTAATAAGTGGCCTTTTAATTTAATGTAACTTTTTGCATTTTATTAAGCTACCAAGACATATTTCTTGTTTTGTTTATGAGCTGATGTATTCTTTTTATGCATAAATGTAACAAAACATCACACTTAAAAATATTCAACTTCTGTAAATATGATCTGTAAAGGATCAACTTTTGGAGAGGTAGCCTGAACTGCAGAAAAGCTACAGTTAAACATTACCAATTTTCATAGTAAAATCCTCATCACCAGACCACTGAGGAGCAGCGAACAGTATAAAACCAAATCAGCCAGCAAGTTACTTGTAGGCTTGTACAATTTATTTTAAAATCTGGCCAGTAGTTTTGAAGAAGATAATTTTTAAAGTTTTCATATATTTTTTTCTTTTTGTTGCCATGGCAACCAGAGTTCTACATGGATCAAGTTTATTTTAGCAACTTTTGTGAAGGTTGACCCAAGGATCATCCCTGCCAAGTTTAATCAAATTCTGTGCAGTGGTTTCAGAGGAGATGTTGTTTAAAGGTTTCTCTATATACATATATTCCAAATAAGCCCCGCCCCTGGCGGCCATGATTTTTTACGGATCGGAATAATTTTAGCAACTTTGGTAGAGGTTGACCCAAGGAACATCTGTACCAATTTATTTTAAAATCTGGCCAGTAGTTTTGAAGAAGATGATTTTTAAAGTTTTCATTTTTTTTTCTTTTTGTTGCCATGGCAACCAGAGTTCTACATGGATCAAGTTTGTTTTAGCAACTTTTGTGAAGGTTGACCCAAGGATCATCCCTGCCAAGTTTAATCAAATTCTGTCCAGTGGTTTCAGAGGAGATGTTGTTTAAAGGTTTCTCTATATAAATATAAGGCAAATAAGCCCCGCCCCTGGCGGCCATGTTTTTTTACGTATCGGAATAATTTTAGCAACTTTGGTAGAGGTTGACCCAAGGAACATCTGTACCAAATTATTTTAAAATCTGGCCAGTAGTTTTGAAGAAGATGATTTTTAAAGTTTTCATTTTTTTTTCTTTTTGTTGCCATGGCAACCAGAGTTCTACATGAATCAAGTTTATTTTAGCAACTTTTGTGAAGGTCGACCCAAGGATCATCCCTGCCAAGTTTAATCAAATTCTGTCCAGTGGTTTCAGAGGAGATGTTGTTTAAAGGTTTTTCTATATACATATAAGGCAAATAAGCCCCGCCCCTGGCGGCCATGTTTTTTTACGGATCGGAATAATTTTAGCAACTTTGGTAGAGGTTGACCCAAGGAACATCTGTACCAAATTATTTTGAAATCTGGCCAGTAGTTTTGAAGGAGATGATTTTTAAAGTTTTCAAATTATTTTTCTTTTTGTAGCCATGGCAACCAGAGTTCTTCATGGATCAAGTTTATTTTAGCAACTTTTGTAGAGCCTCACCCAAGGAACATTCCTGCCAAGTTTCATGAAATTCTGTCCAGCGGTTTCTGAGGAGATGTCCTTTAAAGCAAATTGTTGACGACGGACGACGCACGACTGACGACGCACGACGACGGACGCCGGACGAAGGGCGATCACAAAAGCTCACCTTGAGCACTTTGTGCTCAGGTGAGCTATAAAGGAGAAAATTCCGTAGATCTATTTTGTAATTATTCTGTTCACAAACTCACTGTGACATTTCCAAGAATTGGTGCAATTATGTTGACAGAGATAAGTTTAAATGTGAGCTAATTGTAGTGCACTTTAGATGGGAATAACCTGGAGTAGCAAAAGTTGATGTTATCATGTGTAGTCAGTGGCCTGTAACATACAGGCAGTCTTCATGCTGTAAAGCAATTTAGTGTCAAGGACTTTATTTTGCTTACAAATTTTTACACACAAATCTCCAAGTAAAAAATAGTACTTAGAATTATCAAGATGTGAGCAATAAAGTAAAGTACTGCAGTGATTATTGTCCTGTTATGTCAATAGACCCTTTGGGACCGAAAAACTTTGATGCTAAACTTGACTTTTGTTTTAAAAAACATAAATGAATAAAGACAGGCGAAGACAAATGCCTCTATGTTCCTTGATCAGGTCGGCTTACAAGTATTGAGAGACTAAAAAAGCTATTTTACCAAATAAAAAGATGTAAATGGTTAATTTGACGACTACTTAATTTAATGACAAAGAAGTTTTGCTGGCAAAAATACAAATGCAATTACTAATTTCTGATTAAATGTAAAGAACTTAAGAGCAATTTAGAGCTGAATTTTAGTGTTTGGTAATTTCATTTCAGAGTGAGAAAGGCGTTTGCTGATTAATTAAATGATAGGACTAGAAATAAAAGTTCTGAGAAGGATCTATCTACAGTTTTTTTTTTCCTCATATTGAACAGATAATTTCATATCGTGCAAAAATTGATCAATATAGTTCCATTATAGACACGCAAGTGCTATGTGAAGTTGTAAACGTCACAAGTTAGCCATAAATACTCCTACTTCTCCCAGAAATAACCCTATCCTCCTCTGTCAATACTCATTCCAATCTGGGGCAAACTGGAACACATTGTTGCACCAACAAAGGTGTTGGAACAAACACAGAAAGGCAGGTGAGGTATATTGATATTCTGAGATGTGACTGCCTGGATCTACTTCAACAGATTTAACCCACTGTCATTCAATAGCCCCTTCCTTTTAAGGAAATTAAAAAAAATTACATAGGTTAAAAAAAAAATTTAATTTTAAAAAAAATATTTTCTCTTCTGAGAATGTTAAACAGCTATTACATTTAAGTGCTTAAAGTTCAGTAATATATAATTACATTCAATCCATTTATCTGATATTATGGAAAAACGTCAGATCATTTGACTCTGTAAATTTTCAAATGTTGGCCAAAAATCAATACCATTGGATCAGGCAATAACACTGTCAACCATGGTCAGAATGAGATTTGTCTTCAGTCTGATCTGATTTTACACTGGCATACTATGACGTAATTGAGTGTTGAAAAGTTACAGGAGGGACAAGTGGCTAAGCAAAGTTGGTAGGAGATGCAGGGAGTGTGGCAGCTGAGCTATTCCTGGCAGCAGACAGACATTCTCATCTCTCACAGTGGCTTAATTAGGACTAAAAAATCATGCACCTTCTCTCTTCTCCCTGAAGCTAAACTTGCAATTATGCTCAACAAAGTTTTGTTCAGATTCTATTATCACTCATTAAGATTTCTGTGAGGCCGTTGCTCCATTTGACTGCAGGAGATGTTCTTTAATTACAAAGAAAGTTGAAAAGACTCTACTAATAAATATCTAATTCTGAGCTCAAAAGGTGATGGCTTGAAGAAAATTGTTTATCTAGCTAATGCAACTTAAAAGATATATAATGTCTTGTTATGATTCAAATCAGGAAATTACAAAGACCCTAAATGCAAATTGACCATTTTTTACCTTTTAGAACTGTTGACTACTAGTATTACATGTTACTGTGAATAGCTAGAAGAATTTCTCCCTTTCATTATGATGATAATTATGCTCCATGATCACCAAAATTAGTTAATCTGAAAGTCATAAATAGTTTGTCATAAACACTCTGGAAAACTGTCATTTCTTATTTAAATCTTCTTTAACAGTAGAATATTTTCTTCAAGAAAATGTAAGTTGAAAGAGACAATTAAATAATAACATAATTTCGCTGGTAATTTAGTTTAAATGCAGATGTCACTGTATGCAGTACCCTCTATCATTCAAGGTGATAAATGCCCAAGCATCTCATCTTGTCTTCATGGACGTGACCTGACCTCACATGATATAACAGGACATAACGAGCATGATTCCTGAATAGCCCTTACTTCTATTAAGCTGAGATACGAAAATAGTAGATACTATATACCATCTGATCTAGGTTTAAACAAGTCTAATGTTGTAACAGATGATCATGTACAGATTAAGGAAAATTTTGAGCAAAACCCCAAGTTCAGCTCCATCACATGAAGCTGTCCATAATAATGTGACAGCAAATATACATGTGTAGTGAACTGTCCATTTTTGTGTAAACTATGTGATTTAGCACATTTTCAAAAATTGTTTTGGGTACAATGTCGCAAAAATTTAAGGTGTTGGATTCATACCCACCATGAAAAGTGCTACAAAATCAACTGTAGTTTTACTGCATCTTGACACCAAGGCCACCAGATATTGTTTGTTAGGTTTAACGTCACACTGACAGTATTTCAGTCATTTGGAGACAATGCCTACTTGAGACAGATATAGTGCTGCCACTCTGCAGGATCACGCCATAGACATGTGGCATAATACCACATTCAATCACATTATCCTGACACCAAGCCAACCAGTCCTGCAACTACCCTTATATGCTGAGTGCCAAGCAAGGGAGCTATAACAGTACCATTTTTTACGACTTTGGTATGTCACAGACGGGGATTGAACCCAAGACCTCCCACTCCCGAGGCAGACACTCTTAACACTCGACCACCGGTGACGGTCCACCAGATATTGACTTTGTTAATTATTGTAATAAAGTAACAGCATGGTTCATGACACAGTAGCTAGGTTTGGATGCTTAATACAGCATAATAATAGATCTGCACTGTATCCATCTCACAAACACACGTGTGCCTCACAAACCAAGTGACATGGTAATTGTTCTAGACAATGTCACTCATGTGCAAGCTATTTTATCATAATAAAACTCTCCTCTGGGTTCTAGACAAACAGAAGTGGATGTTCCTGCCCTTAATAATCCAGCAGACCCGCTTCTTGATCAAATAAACACACAACTTGCTGACATTCATCTGCCATGCCATCTTGACGGGTCCCAACCATTCATTTGTCTTCCCTTATATTTCCTCCTTTTTATTTTATTTTTTTTCTCACCACTTTGTCATGTCCTGGCTGTTTTTAATCTCTCATTTAACCTCAAGTTTTCAAGACTTTATCTATTTGTTCGCTTCTCTTTCTAGAACTACTGCTACTCTTTCTACAGACTTGTATACAACAAAACTTTCATTCAAAGCAATATTGACTGGCTGAAAAGACTCATGAAAATAAATCTGTCTGAAACTTATATTGCACACTGCTCTATCACCTAAGATAGGTAGAGATAAAACTTTATTTTTAGAGTAGAAAAAGTTTAACAAGGTCTGATTTTCAGTGTTAGGTTAGTTTGTGAGAAATAATGATTGAAAATCTACTATATAAAGCGTTACAATCAGAAATCAAGATGATCAGTATGCTGGTGAATGAATCTGACTGACATGATGTATTTTTAGATGTCTATTTATAACACAAAATGTTTTTTCTTCTTTTGAGATTTCAAATGAATAGTTGCTTGTTTCATGGGTTTAAGGTCCCACTTACAATATTTCAGTCATTTGGAGACTATGTCTACTTGAAAAAGATATAGTGCTGCCACACTGCAGTATCATGCCGTAGACATGTGGCATAATACCACATCAAGCCACATTATCCTGACACCAGGTCAACTAGTCCTGGAACTACCCTTTTATGCTGAGCTATATCAGTACCAATGTATCAACCCACCTGATCTTGACATGCCTAAAGCGAGACATTTCTGTAGCCGGCAGTATTGACATCGATTGCGCGTCAAGATGGTGATCTCGCAGTTTTTACTGTAGAAACATTTCTTGCGAGCGGGGTCACCAACATCCTGCAAAGCCCGCCGGAAGAACCCCTTGCAGCCCTCACATGCCAGCACCCCATAGTGGATCCCCGACGACTTGTCGCCACACACCAAACACTTCAGGTTATTGTTGACTGGACTGGTTTTCGGGCCAGGAACTGAAATATACAAGAAATAAAGCTGGTCATTATACTGAACACTAACAAGAAACAACTCTCTACTTAAGATACTCTGATAATTTCATACCATTGTATACCATTGAAAAGCCAAATCATATTAGACTTTCAGTCTTAACATCAACCTTCTAGCCTCATGGTATTCCTCAGTCGTGAGAAGTATAAAACCTGATGCCCCTGCAAATCATTGTCAGGCTGATCTGGTTTTATACTAGTTACATAATTCTCTCCCTTGATAGTTTTAGTGTGGAGACTCAAGTAGTTAAAGTCCTCCCAAAGTACAAAAATGGGGTAACAATTGTTGGGGTCAAACACAATGCAAATGTCTTTGATAACTGGCAAACTTAATCTAAGGCAGCTATCCAACAAAAGTCATAGCATTATAATGTACAAAGTAGTCAAAATATAGAGGAGACAAAACAGAACAAATTGGCATTATAAAAAAAATCCCCCCTAGATCACGGTGCAGGTGCAGTGTTTATAAAGTAAACAAGCTATATTGCACCTGTGATCCTAAAAAGAAACAGACTGACTTCACTTCTTGCTGGCAGTAAAAACACCACACCTTTATATATACAACAGTATGCATCAGGAAAGTATATCGTAAGTTAAATGACTTTCCCCGATACATTTCTGCAGTTTCCATTCCTTTTTTAAAAAAGAGCAAGATAAAAATTCAAGGACACTTGTGCAACCAGCTGGCTGACATGATGCAAAAAGAATTATAAGTTAATGAGCTATACCTATGTCAATTAACACTAATTAGTATGAAACACTGCAAAGTGACAGCCGGCATGATCCAAGGCAAATGAGAGAAAGCTGGCCATCAAAGCATGTGGAAGTTCCATACACCAGGATGGCAGTCATTATATACTATAACAAACAATTATTATTGTTTAAATGTAAGAATCAATATTAATGTCATTAACAGTTAATTATGGTACATACTTAACCTGCCATTCTGCACCATACACCGCATTTAAGTGCAGCTGCTGTTTTGCAATGCATTTCATTACTGACCTAACTGTACTTCATTTTATTATTTGTCTCTCCACAGACAAACAAACAAAATCGACTACAAGTCGGAGAAAATACTGCCAGTGGTGTATTTTATTCGTGTGACAGTCATAACAGGAAAACGGTAATAATGACTTTTCAACAGAAAACAAAAATGAAAATACTTCGACATGAATGAGAAACAACAGATTTTTTTCCAGCGACAGGAGCATATTTTCTTGCATTTTACAGTTGGTATTGGCTGACTAATTGTAGCTGTAGGTCTTGGACCAGACACTTCCAGGTTTCTTGTCCTTTTGCCAAGTGCACCACAAAATTCAAAATTAACAGGATATAGACACATAACAATCTAACTGCAGTGTAGATCCATTTATAACACCCTCCATTATAACATGGATTCCATTATAACACACTCCTTTATAACATTGAATCCATAACAACACACTCTAATTTATATTTGTAATTTGCTTAATTCATTTTCAAAGTTATAATGTGGTTTCAATAAATGCTGTATTTAGAGTTTTATAATGGAGATCCAGTGTTCATCAAGGGTTCAAAAGAAATGGTGACAAGCTGAGCCTCAGATATCTCTAGGAATGCCAGACATATACAGTTCATATGCCTTGTCAACCAGTGGAAGGATGTAGACAAAGACCCCATAAATAGAAGGTCTGAACCAGACTGAGATATCTCCACACATCACAAGACATTCTGGTCGCCATTTCACTTCATCTTTTTTTTTTTCATTTCTGTACCTCTTTGTTATCTATCCATGTAAAAAAAAAAGCTGACACTGTACAGTGGATAGATTTATAATTGTCTATCCTAATGATCCAAAGGATTGTTACTATGATAATCATAAAAATAATATTTTGAATTTATCTTTTAATAATGCAGAAACAAGATATATCATTTTCAGAACATGACAATGGTATACTACTCCCCCCACCCCCCAAAAAAGTCAGAAATTATTAGATAGTTTTGTTTCAAAATATAAAACTTTGAAGGTTAATGTATACTTTTTATATTTTCTGGTGCCATTTCTTATATCACATTTCCTTGTTTATGTTGATTTTTATCAGGTCCAGTCTGAGAGAGCAGACTTTTACTCTGGTAAAAAATCCATAAATCATAGAATGATAAATGAAAAACAATACAAGCAGATAATATTTTTTGCTCTCAATGGATTTTTCATAATAATGCATAAGAATATAATGCACTGATGGAAACACAGATTAAAAAGATGTGATAGAGAGACTGACAGACAGATCCTCCTGATGGGCTATCCCAGGGAAAGTCCTATACCAAAGGGTAAACAGATCTCAGCCTCTATTCTGTTCAATGTTTATGTGTTTACAGTCTGCCCTACATCTTAAGACATTAATTCTGTTTAATGCCAACACTGGCTTCCAATGTCTGGGCTTTTAAAAATGTAAAATTATTCAAAATTTGCAAATAGTAAGAATATATAATCGAGATTCAGGGCTTCAAAATAATTATGAAATGTCACAAAGGCTTTTGTTTCTGTTTTGCATGATAGGCTATTTGTTTTGCATTAAACTAACTGCAAGTCAACCAGTCTATGAAGCTATGGACTCATCAGAAATAGAATCTTTAAAAAGACCTAGCCATAGAATCCTTCCAGAGCAACTACATTATTGGCTATGGAATCATGACAAAATAATTATGACATTAGCTATAAAAAGATAGAAACAATGATAATGGCAATGGCTATGAAATCAACATATAGCAGTTGGTATAAAATCAACATATAGCATTGGTATAAAATCAACATATAGCAGTTGGTATAAAATCAACATATAGCAGTTGGTATAAAATCAACATATAGTAGTTGGTATAAAATCAACATATAGCATTTAGTATAAAATCAACATATAGCAGTTGGTATAAATCAAAATATAGCATTTGGTATAAAATCAACATATAGCAGTTGGTATAAAATCAACATATAGCAGTTGGTATAAAATCAACATATAGCAGCATTTGGTATAAAATCAACATATAGCAGTTGATATAAAATCAACATATAGCAGTTGGTATAAAATCAACATATAGCAGTTGGTATAAAATCAACATATAGCATTTGGTATGAAATCAACAGAAAATTGGAATTAACAGAATAATTGTAGTCAGAGGAAAGGGAAGCAACAGGGACATCAATTTCACTTTTTCCAACTGGGTAGTTGCATTCTTATGTAATCCTGTTTCCTGCATTAGAAATAGAAATATTTACAAAGTGCTATGTAATTATATGTCAGACATAACAGTAGTCAGGAATAGTCTTTTAGACATGAAAACAATTACGGTACAGTTTTTGCCATTACAAAAAGTACATTTTTCCCTTATTGCGCAAACATAATGCATTAAGGAACCTCTCACTAGTCTAAGGTAGCCACAATAGTACAACAGTCAGTTACCAAGTTTCTGAGTTCTTTATTTATGACATTAATAACATAGTGTTCTTTTCTTGGAAAGTGGGGCACAAATGTGCTCCCTGGAAAAAATCAAAACAAAACTATTCTAGAGCCTTAATTACAAGATACCTAGCACAGATAGCAGAAAAATGTGACATTACTAAATGTCACAAGGGGTTTGTTTCACACAGAAACTATTATTCAACAGTGTTCAGTAACATTTATCTGAAGTTTGACACAACTAGAGAGACTGACTTGGGACATTTTGAGGGACTTGATAAACAATAATACTGTCTAACTGTATTGAGGAATAGCAAAACTGTGTCTAGATCAGAAATTTGTACAACCACAAACACATGTGCCCATGTTTGTCCTTGAACTAATTAGGAACAAGTGGACCATTATCTTGTCTGGCCATCTGCTCACCGGTCCCATCATTTGTCACAGCAATCAACAATTCCAAGTCCCTATCTGACCTTACCAAACCAGGAAATGATTCCATCAGAGTATGTGACCGTCCAGGAAATGGACACTCATCCCATCTTAATGATTCATCGCACAGTCTAGCCAATCTAACATTTGTATATTTCCTCATTCAAAAATAACACCCCATGTCTGTGGTTAAATTAAGCAAGGTTTATGTTTGATGTTCTTTATTTCTCACATTTCACCATTGTCCTTGAGAGAAACTGTGAAATGAAAATTATAATTATGTTCTACCAGGCAAAGTTTGAAACCCTTAATAGGAATAGTATCATCATCAAAAATAACTTACACCATTAGTCTGGAAAAGCTGATATACAAAAAGATATTACATATAGATAATTGAAACAACAAAAGGAAAGTCAACATGTTATGAAGGTTTCTTTGTCCTTTATACTTTCAACCAAATATATTTTAGTAATTTTTTGGATTTTATGGAGAAATCTAATCAGCTACAGTACACGTCTGCAGGATAACATTATTTAAAAGTCAAGGAAGCAGCACAAATTATATCATAAATTAAGGAAAATAAAGCTACATTATAACAAAACCATAAAACTTTAATTCATAAATATATAGATATAATTGCAGATGCAAAGTAAATAATACAAGGGATGAAGTCCTTATTAGTGAAGACTCTGATAATGGTATATTAGTTCTAATTTCAAATATAAATCAAATGTAATGATATAACCATGTATTATCCAAATATGCCAATGGCGCAGAGCATTCCGCCACGGAGGAGGAACAAGGAGAGACAGACGTGATGACCCATTACCAATCTGAATTTTGGTCAACCATCCACTGCCTTAAGGTAATAAACTTAATTTCCCGTCTATCTACAATCGAATGGCACAGTCTAGACGGGCCATAAAATAAATTTGTCAAATGTGCGTCTTTATAACTGCCAGTCTATCAATACTGGATGTTTACAAGTCTAGCAGCCCAGCATCTCTCGGTGATACAATAATTGAAAATACTTATCACACAGACACCTAGATGTACCCAGAAGGTCAGCAGCCATTAAACAGTCTCTGCCACAATATCTGCTGGCCAATAGATAAACTGGCAAATGTTGACAAGCCACTTTAGTTTTTTTTACAGAATATGTATCATAATTTGTCCTTCAATCATAATTTCTTAGATAAAACATGTATATCATGAAACGTTCAATGTCAAATAATCATATCTTTTTTTTTATCTTCTTTAAGAAAATATATACAACTGGCAATATTTAATGATATCAAATGTAATGGTGTCAGTGTTGGACAGGAACTCTGCTCATGTCAAATATCACTAAGACAGCCCATCAGTCATTTTTTCTTTTGTACTATATAAGATTCTCAATGAAATATATTACTTTTTTTGTGATATTAAATAATTCCTAGTTTATTTGGTTTAAAACCACCATGGAGACTACCCTTTACTTCATGTACTTGAGCTATGTGGTTTTTAAAGATCTGAGTAAATTATCAGTAATTTATTAGTAATTTATCAGTTTAAAAAAGCATAAAGTCAGCATAAATATGGTCAGTCAATGGTTGTACATTTGAAACAGGAGTCTCAACAGTGGGATACTGCAGAATTTTAATATTTTAACATATTTTAACCTAATATGATGAAGAAATTTTGAAAATTCTCAATATAAACACACCTTATATATAATGTGCATGCGGGAATGTAAAACCAGAGCAAGTCACTTCATGTGACAATTAACAAATGTTTTATTCTGTACTCAAAAGAGAACAAAAAAAATAATTACAAATAATTCATAATTATGTAAAGCTGAAGCTCTTCTTGGAATGATGCATGTCATGCTAATAAACCTTATCTCCAAATGGGCTATCCATTAACATTTAAATATTTTATGTCTTATTTGCTTGCATAATAATATTATTTGCATAAAACTTTGATTAATTAACCAGAAACATACTAACAATAAATTTTCTGATTTATAACCTTCAAATGTTGATCACAAAGAGGGAAAGTGCATTTTCTCCCATCCCTGCATGCTTGATGTATGTTTAAGCGTTATCGGGTCACAGTGACCTACCTGTCTACAGGTATGCGTATGAACATTAAAGCTAAATGAGTCATATCATTCTATATAGATCAAACTTTTTCTGTGTTCTTTGTTTATTCACCAAATATCCACTGATATGTAACAATTCCAATGGCATTATACCCCCCTGGCCCCCACGTCCCCCGTTTTAAATTAACTCACTAACATTGGCATTATTTTTCAAGCTTACAGATTCAACCAAAAAATTCTTAACATACAAAACTTAAACATATTTATATAATTGTGTATAATATAATGGTATATATACAACTGAAAAAAAATGAATGTACATAATGACTCGATACAAATAAAAATATCTGACAGTTTAAAAGCCTAGTCAATTTTCTAATACTCACTCATCAATCCAACCTGTATTGGCATAAGAAAATCATCACCAGTAGATTCCTTCCAGTAAGTTAACAACACAAAATTTGATTGGTTCCATGATTCCTCTGAAGTAGCCAATCACATTTCAATATTTTCACTCATAAATAATGCATGTCCAACATCCAACTTTTCAAATCTTAAGGATAAGCATGAAACACCTGCATACAAAATCATGTTCTTCAATTTAAAATCTTATTTATTTTTTTAAAACCACTGTAAATATGCTTTGAGAACAAGTACTGTATTCCTACAGACACTGTTAATGTGGCCAAATACTGTGGATTTCCAAGACTACCAATCACAAAAGACTGTTGTCAGGGCCACAGTCTCGCCCATCTGATAATCTTCAACCTGATTGGCTAACAAAAATTCTGCATCTTATAATGCATAATTCCGAACAGAAAAAAAAAAGCATACCAACCAGACAAATGTCAATTGCGCTTTTGTCAAAAATGATAGCCTCGTAAACAATATCTATATAGATCAGTGGATGCATTGTTCATCGATTGACATGTTACAAGATGGCTAGTGCATGCTCCAAAGGGATCATGGGTAATCTCCAAGATGAAGATGTCTAGACAAAACTGACATACAGATACTCTCAGATTCCTCTACATGATCCTCTTGTTGCTCCGATGAATAGGACCACTGTCTATCTTAAGTCAATGTGCAAAAACTCTAACAACAAATCTTATTAAAAAACAGTTGCTATTTTTTGCACCAAGACCATGGATTACATAATTCCTAGACACATGGTTTTGCATCCATATCTTTTGCTTTAATATTACTTTCTCTTCCAGATACAAGTTTCTTGTCACAGGAATAAAGCCTCTGAGGAACACAGATCTTAGACCAGACTACCTTAATGTGTCATTTATGACATACATCATTTTAGTGAGCAAGAAATATTGTCAGTGGTTCAGGCTGTATTTATTTTATAAAAGAAAAACCAAAGACCTTCAGACTAAGTTTTAGAAATGCATTACGAAGCCTCGTCATTACTGGACTGAAGCTTCTTTAAGAGAATCTAATACTTTAGACTTCTAGTGCATTTATTGTTCAACTGACTGACTCCAAGCTTTAGGTAGGGCATAAAATAGTGATCCGAGGGCTGAGATACGACTGTGTCAGTATAAATGTCTGTTCTCTTAACTAAAGGTGGGAGATATATTTCTAATAATATCCTGGAATATGACGTCTCAGTCCTAAAACTGCTGTAATAAATCAAACAAAAATGATACAACCAAGAGTAATAAATCAATAATTTCAAGGTTGAAGTCAAAAATATTGGCCATGTTTTTAGTACTAGGTCATGGTTTAATCTAGCTGTTAAAATAGCCATAATATTCACTGCTGGAGAAGAATTACCACGACGCCAAACCACCTAAAAATGAATATATATATATTTATAAGATTCACCAATAATAAGCTGTACAAAATTCTTGACAAACAAATGCATGTGAACCTTGCTTTCAGTAGTTATCTTTGTTTGATAATCTTTGACAAGCATTCTAGGCAAGAACATGCTGGTTTTGGCATCATGTTATTTAAGGGATTGAACAAATGTTGAATGGCTGCATCTGAATGGTCCCTGGGAATTAATCCCAAATACTAGCAATGCAACATAAGTATGGCTTTACTTCATCATCATTATCATCATCATCATCATCAACATCATTGATAACAAGATCTTTCCCCGATTTGAGGCTGGGCAGACACATGCAGAGCAGTGCCCCTGGCCCATTAGGGTTATCTGTCATTGCATCAATGACAATTATCTAACTTCACAAACATCAATGATAAATAAATTATATGTTTAGACGCTTTCCATGCCACAATCTTAGAGTGTGCATCAAGAAATTGTTTCAACTGGGAAATAATTTAATTTTCAACATTTAGAAAGAGGCCTGCAATCCAATTAGGATATGGAGATGTCAAAACCTTCCTGCAAAATTCTAGGAAACCTCCATTGGTTAGCTTTAATTGATGTTGTTTGGATGCTACAAAAGTGTCATAGTAAAGCTTTTAGCACATTAAAGATGTAAAGATAAAATAAGCATTTACATGTATGACAGACGTAGATTAAGTTAAAATGAATGTTGGCAGACAGGCTATACCCAAGAACTCATTTGATAACCCATACAAATTATAATTCCTCCTATCAGACTGGCCAGATATCTTTTGAATATTACTTTCGTTATCTTGCTGCAAAAACTATGTTTTATGCTTAGGTAACCATTTGACTTTACAATGCAAAATTACTATACCATTTATGATATTCTGATATTAAAAGAAAGAGAATATTATGTTTAGAAATAATATCTATTACCAATGATAAGCAGCTAACGAAGACTTTTTAAGTATAGAAAATAAAAAATGCATATATATAACACTTTTTAAGATCAGAATTTATACATATATATATTTTAATTTTCATATTTCTTGCATAACAAGAATCAGTAAACATTTTTTATTTCATGATCTTGTTAGCAAGACTTTAAGTTGCATCTTAAAGCCATTCATTTCACTTAAGTTTCTTTTTTTTTTTAATATTGACCAATTTGAGAGGGCACAATAACATCCTGTGAGAGTTACCTCCCTTTATCATGGAGAGTGATGCAACATTCCCCCAGGACCACACACCAATTGTGTTTACATTCACACTGCATGATCACCTACCATAATCATTAACCAACAGGTATCTACCTAACGAGGCCACAGCCCTATCACATGGCAAAGTCTGTACTCATTAGTCCCCATGTTTGTGTGTTACATGGTTGAACATACTACTTTAATTACCTTTAATGTCAAAGCTCAAGTCCTCAAGTACATGAATCTGTTTGACCAATGCAAAGCGGACTGGACAGACATTTACAGATGTGGATTTATTGGAGAACAACATTGTTGATTTATTAAGATTAGTATCAACCTGATTTTTATATATGCTGATCAGGCTTTATGTTGGTTGTGTAGGTTAGATAGTGATGCTTCAAAAGATGATCAATGTCCCCACACATTCATAAAAATTTGTGTACAGGTATGAGGTCAACCTGTCTGGACAGGCTGATAAAAGTGGGTCATAATTGCAAAGGTGATCAAGTGACAACACAAATGTCACCTTCCTCTCGCTAATTGAGAGCGCTGATTTGTCATAAGTGAACACCTGCCAGAGTAGAACTAGTTTGTAACCTTTTTTTTATATTATTTTTGCACTTGGTAGATATAATGTGCACTTAGTAATTGGGACATTTTCATTTTTTGGATTATCTCCCTTAACTTGTGCACCCTACAACACAGTGGTACCTTCCTTGCTGGTTATAGATCAAAAGCAAGAGATATTGGCCTGCTTACAGAACATAGGTAGGCTCAAGGTCAGTGGTCACCCATTACTGCCACCCGGCATTGTCCAGTCACGGCCAACTGGACACTCTAAAGTAGGCTCAGAAGTCAGATTTAATTGGTGTTTATTGATCAACACTACCAACTGTGCCAGATGACCCTGTCAGCTATCATTCTGGGGCAATTACAGGCACGACTGACCCCTGCTTGACCCCAAATACTCGTTAAGTTTCCATCCTAATTGTGCAGCCCTCCTGAAATATCTGCACTTTCCCCCTTTGACCTCGTTTATTAATTGGATTTAGGGCCAAGTCGAACCTTGTTTACTGGACATTTCTTTAGATTCATCACGCTCTGGTTACCAACTAGAGCTCCTGTTGTCTCTTTAATATGGACCTTCTTGCCTTTTGTGTCAAACAATAAAACTTAACTTGGTCACTGAAAGATATACTGTCAATCTTGTTGATGCTGTCAACAGAAGAAAAGAAAAATTTCATTGAGACAATAATTTCAAGCTCTCTTAAAAAACGTTTTTAAATGACATATGTTAAAACGTTACATAAGTTAAGAAAATATGTTCATTATAGTGATGTAAAATTAAAATGTAACGCCTCAACCAAATTAAGGACTGTTACCCATCTTGACCCAAAGTCAGACAAAAGGACTGTTACCCATCTTGACCCAAAGTCAGACAAAGAAATAAATAAAACAAAAATTAATTATATAACCAGAACATCTAAAAAAAACAATCAAAAGGACTTCCTGCTATAATAATTGCAAATTAATGTCATTAATTCATAAAGCTTAGTTGCACTGATCTACAAATGAACGATCAGCCAGGCTGGACACAAGTGACATATTAACATCCCACATCGACCTGGATGTTAAGACACTGTGGCCTATACATACTTGTAATACCAGCTGAGACAGTCACAGGGTCACAACAGTGTGTCTGGACCACACCTTGATGTAAAACCTCATGAAGATACAGAGGAGGGCTTCGATGTTCCCATTTTCAAGTTTTTTTTCAGTGCTTAAGATATTAAGGACTTGCCATTGTGTTGGTATTATGGATAAAATGTGACTTCAATGACACAGAGGATTTTTGGTTTTGTGTTTTTGTCAAAAATAATAAAAGAATCTATAAATTCAGATTTGCACATCTCTCTCTCTCTTTCTCTCTCTCTCTCTCTCTGTATATTTGCATGCCTGAGGTAGAGGGAGACAGACAGACAGCGGAGAGAATGGACATGAGTCTGAAGGAGAAAGTGAACATGCAAGAAAATGAGACCAATAGACTGTCAGAGATGAGACAAGCTTATGAATAATGACTAATAAACAGACTGAAGGGAAGAGAGACTCGTTAACCTTGCCTATCCACTGTTGAAGACAAACCTACTGAAAACCCTTCCATCATTAATGCACATATAAGCTTATTGTAGACACTCCCTGGAAGCGCCAGACCATACCTAACCAGAGTGCCAAATATGATTTAGAGCATGTACTGTCTAGTGGTAAAACAAGCCAAAAATTGATTACATGTCTGTGAAACTTTGGAAATGCTACTTCGCTTCGAGTCAAGTCTCCTACTCAACCCTCCAGAGTCTAGGTTAATACATCATTATGAAAACATCCACTTGCTGCATCACACATGGTCAGAATCAAGTTTGCTGATGGAAGCAGCTTCCTCCTTATGGTACTTTGTGATAGCCGTCTCTGTACCAAGCATGCCATTGTCACTGACCAAAACTGTGGTTTTCTCAACCCACACATCACCATAGTAACACCTCAGTCCATAGAAACACTGCACACCCACCCACTCACTCATTCTCTCATCCCCTTTGTGCATTAACAGTTTAAGATGGCAAGTATTAGATGAACACCTTGAAAACTCAAGATTCATTAAGAAAATGTAAGCTGATCTATTACACCACAAGATTCCATGTTAAAAACCTAGAACTTTTATGGTACATTGCATATGGCGTGGGAGGAAACTATGAGCTTGAAAATGTCGGGCTGACCTAATAGATCTCCAACTTGACGTCAGCCATTGGTACGGAGAGATAAACAGTGGTTTTGAAAAATGCACAAGTATACCTGAAACCAGAGCTCATTTCAATTGGTACCATGTAAAAAGTTAAGTGTTTGTATAATTATCCTGTTTATACTGCATGAAATATCATTTATCCAACATTAAAATGTCATACCTAGACTACTTTCTCTCATAAATAATACACATGCCATTTTTACAATTTCAAGAGGTGTCAGCCATTTTCAAAATATTTTTTAAGGTGCAGCCCAGTAATATCTGGGTTTAAGTGAATTTTGTTTTGTGGTCTGCTTTACATTTTTACATATACACACAGCAGTGAACAGGCAATTCTTCCTTTATAACAGCTGATATCTGGGGGTCTGAGTCAACTTTGAAAGACATCAACATCAAGTTGAGAGAGCAGTTTTCCCTCAGTCAATTCATAATCTTACACCAAGTTAGACCAAAGAAAGTACAGGTAATGATGGAGACTGACCTGTATGTAGAACAACCTTACCTCATGAATATTCATGTACAAATCTTTTACTTGACTGACCATAAAATAGAATGTGAAATGTAAAGAATCTGAGCTACAATTTTGTATGACAAAATGAGTCTTTGTTTAGTTATGGGTTTAACAGTTTACATATCAGAAATATAGAAAATGGGTTATCTTTTCACAAAAAAGTAAGAAAAAGAAATGTCCACATTCAAAATACTAAGACACCCAACAAAAACCCTTTACCTTCTATGCACAAGAACAAATCTGGTTAGATTATATATTAAATATACACAATATATTTTAATTACAATAGTGCAAAACAAAAATAGAAGGAGATTGTGTTTTATGTTGTGGTTCCAATAGCATTCACATCCTTATCATTTCATCAGTAATTAGGTATTGATAAACAAGGCTTCAGCACACCACCACTTCTATCCTGAACATTAATCAGTCATGTCTAGACGGGGCTTAATAAACCAGCCAAGATAGGAAACACCCTGCCTTGGTTCAGGGGAACCAGCTCCTTCTGTTACCATGGCAACCAGAATTCAGGTTAACATGTTATTGTGCCGACATTTTGCTGAATTATCATCCCCAGCAGAATGACCACAGTTTTACGAATTGGTCGAATTGTAGCCATGGAGGGGTCAGCAATTTTTACAGTGGGGGATTTTCCTGTCTAGACAATCTGAGGCTTGGTCCATCCTAAAAGCTAGACAGGTTCCATCAACATAATGACCTCTGAAATGGTCACACACTCAGTACACTTAGTGGCATCACAATTCCTCAAGACCAAGGAACACTCATGATTAAGGACCAAAATCTAGTTCTTCTACCTCATATTACTATGTTATCTCCTTGACTTTCTTCACACTCTACCCAGTGTGCTAAAATGAGAAATATTTGTCAATCCACTCTTTAACTACATGACTTTGTATAGACACATATTATCACAGGTAAGGTTAAATGGCTTAATTATTGAATGCTAAAAAAAAAAAAAAGATAAAAGAAAGTTACACTTGTAAAAAGATAATCCAGATACAATTATGAGGACTCTGTTTTTATAAACTTGAAGACCTTGCATATTACAATAAGTAAACATTATGGTGGACATTTTTTACATTACTAATAAAATATCAGTTAAATACAAAATCAAGATCCATACTACTATCATATCTTCTTCCATGAATTTGTATCATTTCAGTGTCCTCACCTCTTATCAATCATATCAATGGATTCCCCCAAGAAATGACAACATTCTTACTGATGGCTTTCACAGGACAACAAAGACACTGGGAAAATAGTGCAACCATTTTTTTTTTATCCAGCCAAGCAATCAGCAGGTTTTTCTTCTATAATTAATGAAGGCTATGCATGTCAATGTCTTAAATCAAACCCTCGAAATCAAAGGCAATACATAATTGATAGAAACATGCAACATACATCAAAATGGCACATTCGTTTTCATATTTTTTAAGGCTTTGATATATGGATGTATCATGTCTTGACCCAAAACAATCATGCCATTGATTGATATGCAGTCGCTATACTGACACAAGTCACATGATAAAAATGCAAGAGATACAGTTTTTCTGCCCGTTTTCATTTCAAACACTCCAGGTACCCAAGTAGCAGAGATTTTGTGAGGGTGGCTGAGTGCATCCTAATTAGTGCATGAGAAAAACATGCAACCTGACCCTCAATCCAGGTGACCTTGCAAGCAATCAAGATTAGTCGCACTGGCGGTAAAAACTGGAATATACCCCATCACCTTTACACCATGGAGATGTGGTATGTCACAATACAGTTGAATATTAATACTGCTGGAGAGTAAAACCCCGCAGTTCTTTTTTTATCCACCTTGAAGGCTGATCTTGAGTTATAATACAAGTAACACTGTTGCAGCTTCAAAAGCCCTGACAAAGTAAATACAATAATGTGTGTGTGTTGAAGGGGATCATGGCATCCCCATTGATAGGACAAGAAGAGTTCTTTGAACATGTGTCACCTGTTGAAAGAAGGGTGACTGAAAAATTGTGACAAAGTGTAACTGACAACAGACAGAAAGCAAAGAAGTGATCAAAAACATCAATAGTTCATAAATCACTTATTTGGGTATCATAAAATGCAGTTTGGTCAATCAAAATTCTGAAAAGAATGTGCAATAGGGACAATTTCAGTATCTTCCTGTCAGCTTAAATGACATGCTTAATTATAGTTATCCCATCCAACTCCTCACTAGTCTCTATGTATTATATGCCATAAATAGATCATCAAGATTCTTCAATTGGGACATTGACGCGCATTCCTCTTATAAAAATAGTGTTCACCACTCCAATGATGTTGCAATGTCTATTCTGAACTAATTGATATTTATAGGAAAAAGCAGTATATTTTGACAATGACATAAATAAGGATCAAAGTTTAATGACTTTAAAATATGTCTAAACCTTAAGTATAGTATGATGACACTATGCAAACAGTTTAACCCTTTCCCTCATATAGACTCATTTTGACGCACTCAATACGTATCACATAAAGCCTGATCTGTAGAAAACCACAGTTAAACCTTACCAAATTTAATTATAAAGTCCTCATTTCCAGACCACTGAGGAGCAGCGAACAGCATAAAACCTGATCAGCCTGTGAGTCACTTGCAGGCTGATCTGGTTTTATGCTGTTCGCATAGGTCTTTTCATGGTTTCCTCTATGAGGGAAAGGGTTAAGTCAATGAAAGAAGAGTTAAATACAATGTTTTGCTAAATTTTATCTGTCAAATTACATAAGACACTGTAAAGCATGGACAAGGCTTAAATATTTAGTCTGTTTTGTCTTCAGTATGGCCAAAATAGTCCATTTAATCTTCAGTTAATGTTCCATAAAAAGCTTGTTTTTCGATCCCTGCCGACCTATCAATATTTCAGAGTTTTTGGCTAACTTCACCCGCATGCACATGCCAATGCATGCTGTGTGTGCGCTTAACAGGCTACTGTAGCCAGGCATGCTGGAGAGGGAGGTGAAAAAATCATGTGGCCGTAATTCAACATCATCCGGGAGAGGACAAAAGCTGCATGTGCAGGAAAAAGAAAACTTTGAAAAACTTTTAACCTTCAAAAGTGTTGCATGAATGTTACAATAAAAATGTCAATGCATGACAGTCCTTTATTTTTTGCCCCGCACATTCACTGCCAGCAACAAGAAGCACAGCACATGGCAACCAATGATAATCTCACAAAGATCAGCCTTCTACATGGTGATCTCCCCTTATATGTGGGCACACGGCCATTATAAAGAAAAGAATTTTGTTTCCAAAACAAGAAAACTTGATTTTCCTTCCATATTCAATGACCTTCTCTTCAATAAAATAAATGCAAACAGACAGATGTACAGAGACAGTAAAAGAGGGTACGCAAAGAACAAATCATCGTTTGCTGAGAAAATATTACATTTTTTATTAACAAATCAAACTTTTTTTACAACTTGATCATCATAGGATAAAATATTTATATGGCCTTACTTTCAAACTTTTACTGACTGACAGCAGAAATGGCTAAAAAAGAAAAATGTGATTATTATGGGCTCATTAATAATCCATTTATTCTGAAACACATGTCAAGTTATTCATAATTACAAAAGCTACCAAGGATTGTTTCCATATGCTCACTTGATCAAAGGTAATTCAGAAGTTGTTCAAACCAACTCTAAAGGCATTATGACAGCAGTCAAGAGACCTACTAGACAAGCAACACAAAAACTCCTTTGAATATCTGAAACAGTTTTACATCAGATAAAAGTAAAACACTAATCGAACCATATTCATACTTAATATATATATCAATACAAAACATTATCCTAGAAATGTAAATCATCGTGTATATGCATGCAGAAGCTGACAGTGCTGTATGCATGCTAAGAGGCTGCAGCATTGATGTTAAGTTGTTCCAATGGAATTGTTTACGATTTCCTCTCCATTTAATTCACAGCTGATGAAAATAACATAACCATAGGGTCTCCAAAATATTAGACCAGAATTGTAAACACAGGTATACAAGTATACATTAACACACAGTGGCTGTTTTCTGTCGCGATCATGGCGGAGTATCTAGATCACACCATGTGCATGATAACAATTAAATCGAGATCTAGGTTACAAGATGTTTTTCATTTTCATGATTTTAAACTACTGGGGTAGAACAACACTGATACAGGGGTGACATTATCTGTCTTGGATTCTTGTTTATCATGACTGCATGTGAGTCACCTGAGCAACCAGCGTGCACCAAGGTGTGGGAGGGGGTGGGGCCTGTCTGGGTGAAGGGTTGTGCCTGCATGTTAAGTCAGGGGAATGAGTTGTGTCGCGAACACAAACAATTACACTGCAGTTTACACCCAACCATCTGTCTGACCTAATTGCATCAATTTCATGAGCCATAAATTTTCACAGAAGAAAGCAAACAGGCATTTTGTCTACCGAGACATGAAATGTAAGTTTATAGCATAAAAGATGTTTCTTCCCAATTTATGATCTGGGAAAGCAAGACACAACATACTTGGCCAGATCCTTTATTATGAGGTTCATAACTTTATATATGCTTATATTTATATAAAAAATATATCTTTTTTTTTTTCGGATCCCCCCCCCTCCCCCCCCAAATTTAATATTATGGAATAAAAAGAGAGATTATTATAGTCCCCCCCCCACCCCCCACACATAATCACTTTTTTTTTTGTCTGATAATCTTTTTTGGACGTCACTTTTAACAAGGGCAAACTAAATAAATAAGATGCAAAATATGTCATTTTCACTTCACAAAACACTATACAAGAAATGTAATACCATACATCTGAATCAAACACTCATAATATAAAAATCATGTACACAATAATACACTTTAAGTATATTTCAGAAGTTCAAACATTAAACCTTTATTTTTTTCTTTTTCAGCCCACCAATCAACAATGTGAAATACCAGAGTGCAGGGGCAATACACTTATAGTATCGCAGTCAATCACCGGGCTCAATAGACCTTGAATATACATGCCCAGACAATTACAGGAAAATCATTAATTAAAATATTACATAATGCAACAATTACTGTCAGATCAACCATCTCCTCTGTGTGGTCCCCTCCTGCCAGTCTCTCCCTTTGGGCTTTATTTACGGACAAATTATAGAATTACATGATTATAATACAGTTCACTTCTTTAACTTGAATTCATTTTACAGCAATTTGTCAAAGGAGGTAATGTTCAATTCAGAATTCACAGTGGTTTGTTTATATTGAACAGGTCATAACGCTAACAATTTAAACAGACAATTGTTACATAAAATTTCAGAATAAAAAATGTAACCAGGATTAACAAAGCAGTCACCCAGACAAGTAGAAGTAGACAGTCTCACACAGTATTGGAAAATAAGTCAGTTTCTGAGTAACAATAATTTTCATACGAGATGAATCTAAGAAAACTCATCTGGTCATCAATAGAACAATGCAAAAGGCATAAGATGCTTGTTGTTTTTAGAAGGTTTCTAGTAAAATTGTCTAAACTTTCCATTGTTACAGAGAGTGAGAGTCTCTCTCCCGTGGTGACATGTCACGCAATATGAAGTGATCAATTGGAGACCTATTGTTGGAAAGTCTAGACATGTTCATCTTCACATCAAGTACACTCCCCATCCACAGCCAGCTGAATACTGTGTCCATAGATGACCAAGTCCACAAGTATCTGAGTCAAATGCAGGCTGATCAGGTCTGACACTCCACTCCTCTGTTTCTTTTGGGTCAGAAGTCATGAAAAACCTGCCCATATTGAAAACTGCTTTCCAACTGATCTGGTTTTTCTGTTGTATAATAATATGATATGACCCGGAGTATTAGGGAAGCAGTAAAGGGTTATAATTTACAAATATAGCAAGTATAAAACCAGGCCCTGTGTTATTGAAAATAAAATATGGTACTTCAGTATGACTTTCATAATCAGACTCAAACTTAATGCCCACTGGTTTAAATAAGGACTTTAAGTATGATACTCAAGTTTGAGATATCATACCTAAGTATTTTCAAGAACATGGGGCCAGATCTAGTACTGATTAAAACTGAATGTTGTATACAAATAACCATCACTAAGATACATACAATAAGTGAGCCCAGGTAGAACATCTGTGATGTCACGGTGACAATTTCATGAGCTTTAAGTAGGTCAAGGACCCCTCCCTTAACATCACATCCTCCAGATTTTTGTACAGATCTTTCCCCAAACATGTGTGCCCAAAGGAGAATATTAGCAAAAACACATCTATATCAAATCCATCGATGAATAAAGATGCTTTGATGTGTTATTATAACTTTCTATGTATAGGATGAGTTGCTCTTTCAGTGAAAAGATACTAATTAAAGTTTCACCATCAAATAGAGGAAGATTAATTTAACAGATTCTATACTACCTTCTATACAAATTTCCATATGGCTGTTATTATTTAAGCACTTTTTGTAAGATAACTTTACAGATTTGTTGCTTACTGAACCATTAATATGTTGTTTTCAAACTCATGTCATTTCATAAAAGCCAACTGCATGGATCTTTACATTTTTATGCCTACCGGTAATATACAAGGCAAGAATGTTCAGGCTATTGGTGCACGATTAATCATGAAAAATCCAGTAGACATAAAATTATAGTTTCTTTCATTTTGTAAACATGAATTTATTTTCAAAGAATATTTTTCACACCTCATCAATAAACTCTACGAGAAGGATGGCCTTTTCATTAGTGTAATTTTCCATAAACATACCGACAAGTAGCTTTTTATATCATTAACAGCATGAGTTCTGGACTACAAATCTCAAGCTGGTATATAAATAATGCATTTAAATGTACTTTAACCTTTTTCTCATTTTTTACATACACTGTATATGGAAATGAGGACATTTTTTTTTTAATGTGAGGTTTTTAAGTTAGATATGTCTCGAGATATAGAATCTATCAGTACTTTAATATACTGGCAGTTTGACCTATTACACATGGTCATCCATAAAAAATTGTCCAACAATGTGCTGGCAGTTTGACCTATTACACATGGTCATCCATAAAAAATTGTCCAACAATGTGCTGGCAGTTTGACCTATTACACATGGTCATCCATAAAAAATTGTCCAACAATGTGCTGGCAGATTGACCAATTAAATCCATAAAAAAATGTTTGCCATGACTTTGTTCAGTATATAGATAGGTAGGGATTTTGCTTGTTTGAGACTGGGCAACAACACGCATGACTGAATTATCACTACTGACTGAGTATAGCCCATCTATAAACACAGAACAAGAGGGCCAAGATGGCCCTTGGTCGCTCACCTGAGAAAGATGATTGCTTAAGAAATAAAGATGCTTGAGTGTAAAAGTGAAATCTGGCTTTTTTTATGGTGAAATGGGCATAACTCCTAAATTTACAAGTCAATATCAGTTATAATTGAACCCGATTGTGAGATTATGGGCATAAACATTGTCTTAAAGTTTAAAAATGATTGTTAAAAAAATGAAGTTGGTAAAAAGGAAAAACCCAGCCACAATTGAACTCAATCGAGACATTATGGTCATTAACAATGTCGTAAAGTTTGAAGATGATTGCTAAAAAAAGGAGGATGCTAGAGTGTAAACAACGTGAAATATGGCTTTTTTTTATATTAAAAGGGGCATAACTCCTGACCAAATGTTCCGATATCAGCCATAATCAAACTTGGCCGAGATTTTATGGTCATAAACATTGATATAAAGTTTGAAGATAATTGCTCATGAAATGAAGATGCTAGAGTGCAAACAATGTGAAATCTGGCTTTTTAATTTTAAAAGGGGCATAACTCCTGACCTAATGTTCCGATATCAGCCTAATCGAACTTGGCCGAGATTTTATGGTCATAAACATTGATATAAAGTTTTAAGATAATTGCTCATGAAATGAAGATGCTAGAGTGCAAACAATGTGAAATCTGGCTTTTTTTAATTTTAAAAGGGGCATAACTCCTGACCTAATGTTCCGATATCAGCCCTAATCGAACTTGGCCGAGATTTTATGGTCATAAACATTGATATAAAGTTTTAAGATAATTGCTCATGAAATGAAGATGCTAGAGTGCAAACAATGTGAAATCTGGCTTTTTTGAATTTTAAAAGGGGCATAACTCCTGACCTAATGTTCCGATATCAGCCATAATCGAACTTGGCCGAGATTTTATGGTCATAAACATTGATTTAAAATTTTAAGATAATTGCTCATGAAATGAAGATGCTAGAGTGCAAACAATGTGAAATCTGGCTTTTTTGAATTTTAAAAGGGGCATAACTCCTGACCTAATGTTCCGATATCAGCCATAATCGAACTTGGCCGAGATTTTATGGTCATAAACATAGTTTTAAAGTTTGAAGATAATTGCTCATAAAATGAAGATGCTAGAGTGCAAACGAACAAATTGTGGACGACGGACGACGGACGGACGGACGGACGGACGGACGGACGGACGGACGGACGACGGACATTCATCGATCCTAAAAGCTCATCCTGAGCACACGTGCTCAGGTGAGCTAAAAAAAAAAGGGGGGGGGGGGGGAACATAAATTTGTTGCAGGTTTTGACCTGTAAAGAGCCTAGCAATTATGTTACTCCCAACAAGTGCTTGAAAAAGTATTTAGAAAATGGTTAGATCACAAACTTTTCCTTTTTTTAACTATCCCTTCACCTATTAAAATTCATGTACAAATTTATGACTTGATGAGTGTTATTTACTTAAATTAAACGATATATGAAACAATACATTTTCTTTAAAATGCAGACTGTGTAGAATCTGAGCTACAATTAAGAACAAACAGAG
Source organism: Solen grandis (assembly GCA_021229015.1). Classification (NCBI taxonomy): domain Eukaryota; kingdom Metazoa; phylum Mollusca; class Bivalvia; order Adapedonta; family Solenidae; genus Solen; species Solen grandis. The sequence goes on from CM037778.1 coordinate 28,739,373, forward strand.
CAGACCCTGATCAGACAGCTCCTGAAATGCAACTACTGGTATATGAAATAATTGGAGTTCAGTTATATATAAATCTATTAAAGTAAGAAGTGAGACCTTAACCCTTTACTTCATATAGACTGACAAACAGTCTGCAGACCCAGATCAGAAAGCTCCTGTAGGAGCTGTCTGATCAGGGTCTCCTCTGTTTGCTTACACACTATATTGTATCTCAGATTCTACACAATCTGCAGAGCTAAGAAAAATCCATCATTTCATATACCAATTTAAGTTCCGATAATTAATATCCATGAAGTCATAAATTTGTACATGAATATTCATGAAGTAAAGGGTTAATTTCATTTAAGATCAAGATCAGACTGTTGTAAACATACACTCAGTCTGATACCATGAATACAAACTATCTTTCAGGAGAAAAGGCATTACAAACATAGATTTAGTAACATTAATACTTTAATCCATTATCAAACAGGCATTAAATGCTTGCAGTATGCTTTTATTGTATTTTTTAGTATTTCTTTGTTTCAAATATTACTATTAAGTCTATATAGACTAAAATTTAAGCTAAAGCAGCCATCAATCTGCCACAGTTACCTCTTTTTCATTACATTTCAGTGGCTTTAAAAGCTATTTGCAGGTCTCCAATTGCAAACCTAGACTAAAGGAACATTTTTACCAAAGTAAGACCACTAGTAAATCAAGCAGTACTTGGTGCTTTTAAGTGTTAATTCTTATTTATACACACTGCTTTTTTAACATATCTGAAAAGTTTTCGAGAAAATTATATATTGAGCATTATGTATATCGGTATTTAAATTATATGGCATTGTTAAAATCAGACATGAAAATCATCCTTTTTTCAAACCCTACATATTATTCTATTCTATTTATGACTTACAAGTTTTCCAGTTTCCATACCTTTTTACATCTGAAAAATATTTTTAGATGTGCTTCATAATCATTTAAGAGTGTCATAATAATATGTAAAAGGAATCATTCTGTTTGTTGGTTGTTTTTACATCCCACTGCTGACAGCGTGAATGTCTACAAGAGGCAGATAGATAATGCTGTCACGTTCACACCTGGCCGGTACCAGTCACAGAACTACCTCATCTTTATGAGGAGTCTAAAGCAGGGAGCACCAGCACTTTTTATTTCATGACTAAATTGATATGTTCCTAGAAGGAAAGGAGATTCATGATGGTCTCTTCCTCATCAGGCGGGCAATCTTTTAAGTTTTAACTTATTTATTTTATGTCAGTAAATGGGAAATAAGTTCTTACAACTTATATAAATGCCTCTCGAGGGTTCCTGGGTTGGACCAGTACTTTGCACCTGGGAAGGCTATGAAAAATCCTTGCCCCCAATGGAGTTTGAACCCACAACCTATAGATACGCAGTCAGATATGTTACCACTGGACCATGGCGACTTTGAACAGTCTTTAATCCATTTGCCACCTGAGACCATACACAAAGAATCAGAAAACATTATAATATTATATCCCACTGATATCACACTTTTGTATTTGGATGTTAGAGGATGCACAGTTTTGTTTATAAAGAAAATTAAAATCACAGAGTAAACTTATCTGAAATAATTTAAGAAACAATGGCGCAGGTGCTACCTTTGTTCTTGGCTTATTCTAAGATTCATTTTTTAAAACTCTACCTTTTCATGTTTGCATTGATGAGATATTTCTTTAATGTCGACAGCATCAAAGGCCGACTTTAAAAGCAATCAAAGGGAAGAAGAATGTTGTTTAAATGTCACCTACATTAGGCTCAACACCATGCTACATGAAGGACTCTGGCCATGACTCTAGACACACAATATTTTTATGAAGTTGCACAACATCTGCAGCCAACATGTGCATCATTTTTTCCTCCCACTGCCATCAATGGAGTGTGCAAACATTGGGATAATTGTGTGTGCAGTCGAGTGACCTTCGACCTGGGATGACTCAACACCAGGGCGTGCAGTTATGTCTGTTGCCACAGTAACTCACTCTCACAGCAGAGTAAACAAACCTGATATCACACTACTGATCCATTTGTGGGTGGGTTTTTGGAGGTTTTGTGCCTTTTTAAAAAAAATTCATCTTTAAAATATCAATATCATAATTTATAATGTGGGGCTGTTCAGCGTAATGAAATGGAAAGATTGAAGGTCAGAGTCGGCAAGAAATGCCTTTGTTAGCAGTCAGTTCATTTGTTTTTCATGAAACAAATGCAGTTTTCTTTAATTTACTCAACAATTTCAAACATTGATATTAACTATTCTAAACACTAACCTTGAATGACACAATGAAAGTTAAAAACATCCAGTTTTCTTTTCATGGCAGTGCTACTGGCCATTTCAATAAAGAATGAAAATTGTGTGTTAAATAATAACAAATTCAAAACTTATTTTTTGGTGGTCCAATTTAGCCAAACATGGTACAGAAATATATCAGGAACATGAGCGTATCACAATGGAAAATCAGATCAGAAACGTACAAGGTCGTGACAGGTACAGGGGTGCATGTTTGTCTGCCTTTTAAGAATCCCACAATGCACCGCAGGATACCCGATCCTCTGTGTCCTGGGTACCACTTCCATGCACATTTATCTGCAAGGTATTGTGGGTAATATGTATGCACCAACACACACTTTAATGAGCCTATACTCAGGTTTCTTGATAGAGCCGAGTCTTCATGTTAATGACCAGAGAAATGTTCTGTGGTTCATTTACATTCTTTATTAATGTTTCAATTTACACTAAAGACCCGTCCCTTTGGTAAATAACATAACTCTACAATATGTCTTTGATTTTAACCAGTAATTGAAATAGCACTAGGTGAAGCCCACAAATCCCAGATTGGTGCAAGGCTCTCTAGCTAGGCTGGTTTATGTTGTATATTTCATGTAGTCCAGCTTGTAATTCAAAATCTTAAATTCAAAGATTGAGGAACTTAGACAAGAATGAGCAGTAAGCTTAAAGTCAATGTTTCATGTTCTAGAGTTTTACCATCCCTCTATCATCAAAGTGTTAAGTTCAACAGCCCAAACAATGGCCTGTGCTGAATCAGATAATTATTATGGCATGATTAAAGATGGGTGTCAAATATCATGAAGAATGCCATGTATCAATCTCTTAAATAAGGCCGAGAAAAAATGTCAGCCAATAATCCAATCAAATGACAAAATTTTGAAAGCCATGATTTAAAATCATGACATTTTCTGATTTTCTTAAGTTCTCTTCCTCAGGTGCCATTAATCTATTGTCAATCTGTTTTAAACTGTATCGTACAGTGAGTGATTACCCTCTATATTAAATAAAAGATGCACTTAGAGATTCGTTGGGCTCTCTGATTTCTCCAAGTTTTTGTACCAAGTATCACCAATCCAACCTTTTGACACTTCCATATATATAAAATGAGGGCATCGAGTTGAAACATTTCATACCAAGAAAAATAGACACAGTTCAATGTTAGAGATTTTTTTGTATGGCTGATGTCTTCCAAATGGAAGAACTTCCAATCAATCTAACGAACACGTCGAATGCCTGAGAGAGCAGATCACATGACCGTGATATTGTGCACCTGAGTGCATGTTTAATCTATCTCTCCTCTCTTTACAGATTGTTCTTGTCAAGGCTGGGAAGCCCAACTGCACTGAACACCCTTTCCATCTCCACTCAGCAGCCAACAAGGAATTACCCGCTTTTCTATAATGGTTACTTCCACAATGCATGATAACAATGTCCCACATTCAATTTAGAGGCAATTTAGTGAATATATAAGTTGACTTCTCACATGTGAGATTCATTACGTTATGAATGCATTTGTTTAGACCGCTTGTTATTTTCAAACAATTGGTTCAGATCTTGATGGAATATGACAAACTGTCAAACAAAGAAGAAAAATGTTTGTGTGTGACAAATATCATGGACTGTTAATTAACCTGACTGGAAGGAATATCTTACATACTTAGTCCTATAGAGAAAGTTTGTCAATTACTATAAAAATACACCTAGCAGCAGGTCTCAATATTTTCCTACATTGTTAATTACTTATATTATCATGATCCTAAATATCTTTTTCAAAGATCTTTATAATCCAGATGATCATTTCTACATTAGTTGTTCAATGAATTATTATAGATACATAAATATTTTATATTTATATATTGCATGCATCAAAATATCAGCAAGATATGACACAAATATAAAATAATACTGAGAACATGAAAAAAAGAAAGAAAAAAAATATTAAACCCTTTCTAGTTTTGAAAAAAGCTCATTCCTGAATGTGATTTTGTTTCTGATTAAATACTGAAACACTGCAAAAATAGGAAACAAAATCCATAAAACATAGAAATAAAAAAACATAAAAATCCAACACTTTAATTAAGGTCATTTTTATCTCCCATGAATGATGATGACCTGAAGGAATCATGTAAATTATAAAATATAGGAGTTTTACTGGGGGCTTTAAATCTGTCAGCTGTCAGATTAAAAGTTGATTGTGTACTTGTATATGTGTGTGTATTTCCATACTTAAAGGTATGTATAAAATTTGTTTCCAGACTTGAAGAAGTTCTAAGTACTAGTGACATCTTATTCCTAATAGGACGAAAGCTGTGAAAAATATGACCAGAGCTAGTCTTGAACCCAGCACCGTTAGGCTGGCAACCAACACCTTATAAATATCAAAAATATTATGATAGATGAACAATGCCTATTTTCATTCTTAAAAAAATAATACATCATATGTTGATCATCTACTTCATTTTGAAAACAAAGCTGAAATAAATACTAAGCTTGCAAAATGCATCTTTTTTGGCAAAGAAAGTTTAATTTTATTTTCCAAGCATTATATTTATCATGTCCTTCAAATTCTGCTAGAGAAATAATCATTTTTGTTTTCAGAAAATAAACAAATATATTTTGTAATATAAATGTATCTGTGTAAATTATCAAGCAGCATAAATTTTTGCTATTGTACTTACTTTTTATGAAATAATAAATTAGTCCCCATCCAATTTAACATTCAAATTGAGTTTTTAAATCAGTACACACATATATTAAATTTTTCTACTAAACAAATTTATAATATCTCAGTATATATTTCAGTATATATCCTTAAACAGCTCACAATGAATTATTAAAGCAGTGCTGAGTGTTAACATTTCATCATTAAGATGATTAATCTCTCTGATAAGAGAGACCAATTAACAAGAAAAATCAAATACCTCTAAAGAAAGACCACCCGTCTAGTAAGACCATGTTAAATCCGTCCCTCACTGTGCACCTGTGATCATATTTCATCAACATACATGGGCCAAGTAATTATAAACCGCACTCTTGATGCAGCAAAGTTAACACACCTATGTTAGGAAGTCTTCATTTATTTCAGATCATTAGGTGCGAACTTATACATAAACCTGTCCTGGTGAGGGATTAAGTAAATTGTTTGCATCATTATTCCTACGGCTGTCTGGAACATGCACTTGTCCTTGAAATAAGTAGACAAACTAGAGGTACATTAGAATATTGACCTTAATTGCACGAATACCATGGAAGTTGACACTTTACAACTGGTGCATGCTACCTGCTGCTTGCTATTTACATTCAAAGCTATTTCTAGATTAATAAGTCTTTTACAGACATGTCATTGTTGTGATAAATGGCTTCTTAGCTATTGTTGTAATATCATATTAAATTAGATCTTAAAGCAGGTGTCTGACCCAAAAACTATGTCAATGTGAAATTTCTTTTCTCATTTTTATTATTATTTTGTTTAATTTTTCAGGGTGCAATTATTAAATATTCTTTACAATGATTTATTTATCATTTTTATATTGCTGCAATAATTATTTATAAGTAAGTGTACTGTGATAATCATCAACATATCCGTAACTGTTATTTTACACTGGAAAGAGAAATATAGACAGAGAGAGGAGAGATGAAATTCAATGAAGAATGTGGATTAACAATTTTCAGTTGTATCAGCAGTGAAGACCATTTCAATATGACAGGGCCATTACCAGTGGTACTGCATTGTGGAGATAGGCCTCCAAGATCTGCAGTCCTCATCCCTAACATCCTTATTGCTTTCCCATCCTGGCGACAAATATCTGAAAGCCAGATGTCAAAAATGAAATAGCCGACTTTCTCTCAGTCGAAAGGCATTTGCTGATTGGCAAAAATTTTGAAATGAGAAATGACATACTCTGATTAATAGACTAACCCATATAGAACTGGAGGCAGCCTCACAAACGGATCCCATTCACAACATGGAAACATGCAGTTATTCAGTTTTGCTTAAAGAAACAGGTAGTTATTTTAGCTGCTAAAATATTTATCAAACTTGACAGGAGTTCTTTTCTAACGTTTCGATAACATGATATGGCAATAATATTTGGAAACACAATATATCTAAAGGTCTGGTTCGATACCATTAGTGCTTGAAATTTTAAGTCTTTAAAAAAACAAATTGTTACCTCAAAATAATGTTGAGCAAATAGTCAATAATGTTTAAAGGGAACTAAAAAAAGGTTAAATATTCTTAAGTCCTTCCATGTGCCGAATCTATCCCCCACATCCTCTTATTGTATGATGCTACAGAAGCCAGAGGATTACAAGTGGGTCAATATTTCCGGGCCTGGAGGGCCAGGACCTGTGTGGACCGATATCTCCAGATGTCTCCAATCAATAGGTGAATCAAGTACAGCCAGTGTGGAGGTCTGACACAGTCACCACCCTGTCTCCCCCACACAATTGGGTACCTGGCACTGCTGCCATACCTGCTTCAAACCACAGACACAATCCACTCTAGATTATAACCCGCAGAAAAACAATTAAAAAATTGGGTTGATCATGAGCAAGATAAACATAATCCGACACAATCATGTACTGAAGTCCCATTTTTGGTAACATTTTTCTTAATATAGGTGTTAAGATAATAGATGTACCAAAAGCAGAGGTGACAAAGTATAGAAGTGGCTTGAAAGGTCACAACCAAATTGTCTTTTGAACCCAGCTTTTAACTACAGAGAAATTGTTTATCTAAATGGATATGCTTGCATTAATGGGACTTTACTTTCTACTTTCCTATTGCAAAATTTGATTGCTGGCCAAAATGCTCTAGAATTGCATAATTAATATAAACACTTTTCATATACTGAAGCTTTTAAATCTTATCTATTTGTAGCAATGGCAAGTTTATGAATTCACACTATCTCAAGGCTATGAGAAAATGAGGAACAAAGATTATCCAATGACAACCAATTTCTAAACTACAGCTATCACTTAAATAGGTGCTACAGTCCTGCCTATAGAAAATATTCAAACAGGTTTATAAAGTTAACAAGGGGGCACAAATCTGTAACTTTAGAGAGAAAAAAGTGGTGATGGACATTATCTACCCAAACACACAATGCTTTCTTCTAAAGCAACTTGCAAGTAAACAAGTGGTCATAACAAGTGAAACACTATAGAGAGGGTGACATGCCTTGAACTGGTGGATCTACAGATTCCATTGCTGTTCCTTAAGAAATGAACTTTCTGTAGGAAATGGACAATGCAGGCAATCCTATGTAGCCCTCATTTTACTTTGAGAAGAAGTGGTATAAAGATGTGTGTGTTTTTTAAAATATGTTAATAGGCCATACTTATCATTGTCATAATAACCTATGGTAGAATAATAGAAGATAACACATTTGACTATGTCAGTGCTTGCCTATAAAAAAGACTTAGAAGTATAAGGCAAAACAAGAATCTCTGAATTAAAAGGGCATAATTTTGTCAAATATATACTTGCCTCCAATTGGATGTGATGCATGGTCACAATAGGTATTCCAAGTTTCAAAGCAATACCTGAGCTAAACCAGGACAGATTTATGTACCCTTGCTTACAGGTAAAGGTGATACATGTAGTCATAAACAAGTCTTCAATGTTTCAAAGGAATACCTTAAAGGATTCAGTGAAAAAAAAGAGGTGGTACAAAAACCATTACAGTGATTGCTGATGCTAGGGCTCTTTATTCTTTGAAAACAGACATATAAAGACAAAATTTCATTCACTAAAGATTATTAACAAACACAATGATAGAGTCAGGAAGATATTCATGAAACTCACATTATCACCACCAAAAATAACTAAAATTGGCAGTGGCCAATTATAAATAGACCCACATACTCAGGAAGCAATTTGTATTTTAAAATTATGATCACAACCAGCCAAAAGGTGTTTCTTGAGAGAAAAAGGGAAGGGCTCAGAGGAATGGCAATGTGTTCTTCATGTTCAAGAACCATGGAGTTGGAAACCACAATGAAAAAAGTAATCTTTTGACCACATGGTATCATACAAATTTCAAAAGGATCTGCAAATAAGACAATATGTTAATCATATATGTTTTGTATGGTTTAAGGGGGAGTTGTGTATGTTGTTACACAATTCATCTTGCTCAGTGAAACACTAAGTCTTCACTTTTGTCATTGTCAAATAAACAAGAAGCAAAAATAAAACAATTTGTTGTTTTAGATTTCCAAGCTGTTATGAAAATATTTCAGTCATACTTTGAGTGACACCCACCTTATATAATTAAGTGATCTGTTGGTCCCTCACAATTCCTAGACTTAACCTTCCCTGTTGGAATTTAAGGGTAAATTTACATTCATTAAAGAACCTTCCATTCAGCTCATTGTCTAATAAGAAGACAACTCCTCTAACACTAATAAGTCAAAAGTCAAAGCTCATGACCTTGATCAATGTTGACTTCTTAATTAACACTGCTATTGTTAACTATCATCACAGCCTAATGGCTGCAAAGGGGAACTGACACTGGCACACTGGAAAATCTAAATATTTCCATTTAGCCAACCAGGCTGTAAAACTTTTAAAACCTATTATGGCAGTAATCTTTCGGCTCCTCTTCCAGCAATTACTACATTTCAGCTTTGTAATCCCTTTTAAATGGTGTGTTAAGTTTTCTAACTATATGGCATCATCAGTTATAAATTGTCAGTCTTCTTACATGTTATGACCTAATTAATCTTCTGAGTAGATGGTTTAAAAGCCCTCTATTTTCCAGGGCAACAATAGATCTATCTACAAAGGAACTGCAAGCATTTAAAAAGCAATTTCTGCTGAAAAGTCTGCAATGTATCAGGTAACAATTCATCAATTGTTTCCAGGACAATGACTGGGGCAAAACCAAGAACTGAATCAGTCACAGTCTCCAAAAACTAACATCCTTATATTTCACTGAACTACAAACATGGGCAAACAGAGACAGACAGACGAAACAGATGTACAGACAAAGAGACAGATGAACAGATACACAGACATCAGACCAAATATCAGTATTTATATTAATGATGCAATGAAGCTAAGTATTTAACTACTATAAAAAAGAATGACCCAGATTGGTGGTATCACTGTGACCCACTTATTTCCGGCTTATCTTAACACCCTATCACATGTGACTGTTACTCCTGTGTTGCTACCAACTGCCTATCACCATATGAGCAAATATAATTGTCAGCTGACTCAGGTGTCCCACATGTCAACCTTCCTTAACATGATTTTAATATACCAAGCCAATCAACATGATCTAATGCTCTTACTTATGTACGAGCCAAAAACTAGAACTCATTTTCTTTCTCCACTTGGAAATGATAACATTTACAGATACACATTTTCCTATCCCTAAATTATCCCTTATGTCCAGTGCACCTGACTTAGCATAGATCATGACCTGGATGAGAAGTACTAATGGCTATGTCAAGCTTAAAAGCCTTTGATCAAATACAATATAGGTCAGTGTATGTATGAGTATTCATTTTGCACTTTCTACATTATCTGTATCATTGTCAATAATACATGGTTGGGTCTATTTTTAGCATGTTATCAAGTTACACTCCCATAAATCTAGTTCATTTGTAATTTTTTTAACTATATCATGCCAAAAACAAGGGGGAGGGGGGAAAGAAATGGCAACAATGGGCATTAGAAACTTGTAATATGAAAAAGTTAACTTAGTTATCTGCCATTGGAGGCATTTCAGCACATTGTGAAACTAAATAGGTCAGGCACGTGATGACAAACATATTTAGATGGGCCATCTCAATCTATAAACAGACCAATGGTATTTTTGCTGTTCCTAAATAAGGTCAAATTTTTAAGTGCATTTAAGGAGAGTGAAAATTATAAATATAAAGGTTTCAATAAGTTAAATATATGTATTTATGAAATAAACATTTTGATTTATCATCATATCACTGAGTACAGCCAGTAACTGGCCCGTGAGTAAAGACTTCATTTTTGTACAGCATGAATGTATGGGTACATGGTAGAAGGTTAATCATGGTCCCTGTGGTCAGTACAATGGGCACCAGGTGAACCATGAAATGGCTAGTGGGCTACCTGCCACCTGACCAAAGGACCATGCTTATCAACTTTGTAGCACAACAGCCACTTATACCACTTTAAACACTGGGATACACAACACCATGCCAGAACCCTGTAACACTGGGATACAAGGCACCATGCCAGACCCCTGTAACACTGGGATACACGGCACCATGCCAGACCCCTGTAACACTGGGATACACGGCACCATGCCAGACCCCTGTAACACTGGGATACAAGGCACCATGCCAGACCCCTGTAACACTGGGATACACGACACCATGCCAGACCCCTGTAACACTGGGATACACAACACCATGCCAGACCCCTGTAACACTGGGATACACAGCACCATGCCAGACCCCTGTAACACTGGGATACACGACACAATGCCAGACCCCTGTAACACTGGGATACACAGCACCATGCCAGACCCCTGTAACACTGGGATACACGACACCATGCCAGACCTCTGTAACACTGGGATACACGCCACCATGCCAGACCCCTGTAACACTGGGATACACAACACCATGCCAGACCCCTGTAACACTGGGATACACAACACCATGCCAGACCCCTGTAACACTGGGATACACAACACCATGCCAGACCCCTGTAACACTGGGATACACAACACCATGCCAGACCCCTGTAACACTGGGATACACGGCACCATGCCAGACCTCTGTAACACTGGGATACACGGCACCATATGCCAGACCCCTGTAACACTGGGATACATGGCACCATGCCAGACCCTTGAAAAAGCATTTCTGTCTGAATAGGCTTTGACTTAGCCACCTTCTCTTCCCCAAGATTTTAGTGGATAGCAATCAATATTACTTGCAGACTGATCTGGTTTTATACTGGTTGTGCCCTTTTTTTTCTTTGTAGCATTTATTCAGTTTATTTACAACTTAAAAATATCACTTGAAATTCACTAGTCCATCCAAATCATTATTCATGCTATTTTTAGCTAATTTTAATTTTCATTAGCATATTTTTACATACAAGTCTGTAAGCTGAGATATAAATATAGCCATGACATGTTTCTCTGATGCAATACCGAGGGGTTAAAAATATGGTATCCCAATGATTCACCAACATACAGGAAGAGACTGATGGGGCAACATTAAGTAATCTAGTTTCATCCACTCATCTCATACAAGAGGTCCAAAAGACCTCTGACACCCAACTGGGCTAGACTCACATGATAACAGAAGAAAACTGTATCTATATTCAACATTTTTGTTTAAATATTTAACAGAAAGATATCATAGCTTAAGGTTTTGTTTTTACTTTATACAAGATTAAAATGTGCTGAATTTTTTTTTTAATACTGATTACTTTTCTCAAATTGATCCAATGTGTTGATTTCAATTTCATACTTTCTTTTCAGTTAGTGAACCTCCCCCCCCCCCCATTAGTTATCATAAAAAAATATTATAAGGAATAGGTGAATCTTGGAAACAAACAGAAGCAAAATGTATGGGGATGATGAGTCACATGAA
>CM037778.1:28751380-28801380 GCA_021229015.1 Solen grandis
ATCTATCACAAGATCCTGTCCCCAGATATACCACATCCGCCTTTTATACCTGTGCATTGCAAAATAATCTTCTTTTTTTTTTTCTCTTTAAATGCACCGGATCATTATGACACTGTAATTCTTCACCTATTGAATTAATACATTTATTTTTTAGAATTTGAGCACTTTTATCTTCTATGGCACAACAGTTTAAGTATTGGGAGGTAGGGGACTGTTAATAAGAGTTGAAAATAGGTAATGAAAAAAGAAAGGCATGTGATTGTCATATCCTTCTTTTCTATTCAAGAATAATACTTAGCAAGAGTGTACAGACATGACTGAAGTTTGCCAGCAGGTTCACTGTATACAGAGAGAGCAACAGCTTCTGATAGCCACCATTCAAACAGATGTCCAACCCACACAAACTGCACATTTAGACAAGATTCATGTCTTTCGGAATCCGTGTACTTTACACAAATCCTGGATGTCCAACATAGCATTATGTTTTCCCTGCAAAGCATGAACAGGGGTACACAAGGGCTTGGTATTTTAGGTTCTAAGTATATCAACAAGAAAAGAGTGACGTATATTACCTGCTGAACAACCCATTAGCAACCATGGGGGCTAAAATGTAGGACACCACCTTGTAACAGGTGTATACTTATATAAAATCATATAAAAACTAGTTCTTGCCTACATTAATCTGCATGTTATATTTAATATTCATTTATCTTGACATATTTCAAATATCAAACTATTAGGTTTCAGAATTGGCAGACTTTCCTGACACTAAAGCTGTTTAACTAGATGTGGCATCCATTATACCATCTGATGATAAACTGCTTCCCTATATATACATAACCTTAATGGTCTTAGAAATCAATTATGAAGCTTTACAACGAGTCAAAATAAAATAAAATGCTAAGGAGCTTATCAGATTTCCTGCTGTTTCCTGCTTATTCTGTACTGAAAAAAGAATTTTGTTTATGCTGATCTTTTTTTTTTTCATTTATTTATTCATTCCATTTCAGTACATCTACATATTATGACATGATTACAATACACAATGTATAAATTTAATACAATGGAATTTATAAACCCACGAAGAAAATTTTATTAGCGGAAAAGGAAGAGTTTGAAATAAGGTAATAGTATACAGAATAAAAGTAGAAAAGGTACAAGAAAGTGAAGAAAAGATATACAGAGTATTGATTTAGAAAGGCAATGTAAAAGAGCATCCGATTTCAAATATGTTTCAGTTTTACTACTACTACTACTTATAATAATAAAAACAACAACAACAAACAAACAGACAGACACAGACCTAAAAAAAAATAAAAAAAATAGTACTGAAAAAAAAAAGTGGTAGGAGTGGTTTTTTCTTTTACTTTTTATGTTATTGTTTTTTTAAAATGTTCATATTGAATATTAGAGAAAATGTCTCCACTTATTATTGAAAGATATTAATTTATTTTGTGTTAAAGATATATGTATTTTGAGTAATTTTTTTTGATATATAAACAATTTTGCTATCAGTATGATAAAATTTATGATGTCATTATTTTCTGTATTGCATTTAATGCCTTGAAATATCATTTTGTAATTAAGATTTATATCTAAATATTTTGTTTTTAAGAAAACACTTATTTCATTCCAAAATTGCTGTGTATGTGTGCACTCCCAAAAAAGGTGTTCTATTGTTTCTATATTGCTATTACAAAAGTCACATAGACTGCTGTTTTTTATTTGAATTTTTGTTAAATATTTGTTGGTTGCTATTCTTCGCATTAAAAATTTATACTGGAAATCTCGTAGATAAGTGTCTTTTGTTATTTTAAAGTGTTGCATATATACACATGGCCAGTCTATGGCTTCATCATTTAAAATATTGTACCACTTATCTTCTGATTTTTTGTAATTTGTATTGATATTTTCAAGTTGTATATTATATAAAGTTTTATTTGGAGTTTTTGAATTTTCTATTTTGTTCTTTAGTGTTTTATTCCCTTTATTTCTCAAAATATATTCTTTGATATCTTTAGTATCTAACATTGTTTTAGGTATAATCAATGAATGGAATTTTAAGTAGTCATTTTTATCTATGTTAAAACTATTTTGAAATTGTTCAAAGGAGAAAATATGATTAGTTCTAAGATCTATTAATTGATCAACAAACAATATTCCTTTGTCAAACCAATTTTTGTAGAAAATCATTTTGTTATTAACTCTTATGTTTGAGTTATTCCATATTATATTTCTTCTATTTTCATCCTTTTCATAACACTGTTTCACATGATTCCATGACTCGAGAATATCTCTTAAGAAAGTATTTCCATTACAAATTCTATTTATGTCAATTTTATTTAAGTAACATTCAAATATTAATTTGCCACCATGTTTGTTGAGTACGCTTTCATAAAATAATTTCCATTGTCCTTTATTTTCTTCATTTAATATTCTCTTTACCCAACATGATTTAATGGAATTCAAAAATAATCTTATGTTTGTTAATTTTAATCCACCATTATTGTATTGCAAATATAGTATATCTCTTTTAATTTTATCCGGTTTATGCTGATCTTGTCACATTATAGTATCAAAGCAACTAACCTTTCCCTCATAGAGGACACCATGAAAAGATCTATGCGAACAGCATAAAACCAGATCAGCCTGCAAGTAACTCGCAGGCTGATCAGGTTTTATGCTGTTCGCTGCTCCTCAGTGGTCTGAAAATGAAGACTTTATAATTAAATTTGGTAAGGTTTAACAGTGGTTTTCTGCAGATCAGGCTTTATGTGGTACCTAATGAGTGCGACAAAATGAGTCTATATGAGGGAAAGGGTTAATTAATGAAGATATTGTTCATGTTTATTCCTTACAGCAGGAAGGTTGCCAAATGCAGGCAGATGATCTACCACTAATCACTGCTTTTTGTTTATGGTTGACAAATAAGACTATAAACTTCCATACAGCCTCGGATGCCAATCACAGATCTTCAGCACCCCATTTGTCTTGATGACATATCATTCACTGTTGCACAAACCGCAGCACTACTCTTCATTTCAAGCCCTTGTAGCTTCAATCTATAATCATCAATTTTTGACTATTTTCAATCCTGCGCACCATAAAAAGCAGCCAATCACTACCAGTAGAGAATAGACAGACTGGTGTTTTCAATTATTTCAAAGTGATTTTATCTTCCTACTGTCATTTAGCCATGCCCCAGTTGTGTGAGAGATCCAGACATTTTACGACAGAGATCAAAACCTGACTCAAACTGTGATAGTTATCTAATTTTAGTATTAAAATGATAAATTCCCCCCATGTAAAAGGCCACCTGATAAAAAAGATTAAGCTTTCAACAAAGGAGAACATTTATAAGGCATTAAGACAATTAAATAAAGCTACAAGGGAGACATAATAACCCAGGCCCACTGTCACTGACAGGAAGGTGAGACGCTTGTAACTCTTGCGTGAGATAATTATAACACCATTAGTTTTTTTTAGGGCAGGGGTGATATGTTATGTTTCAGACTTTGGAAACAATATCTGAATTCAATTCTGAAAAGATGAAACATTTTTTCAACAATCCTGACCCATTTTTTAAGAATCCTTAAGGATATAATGGTAACATATAATTTGAACAAATTTAGTTTTATCATACAGGTCTTTTAGGGGCCCTCAAAGAAAAACAAGACAATAATGAAAATGTATCAAAATGACATTCTTGTCTATTTGAGAGAAAGGGAAAAAATGATTAAGATAAATTGGAAACATTTACCATAAAGTATTACAATCTTTGCATAACAGTTCCACATTACTCAATGTAACTGTTCCAAATCAAAGTGAATATCTGTAGGGGAGGTAAGAACGAGTGCGAGAAGGATCAGGCGGTATCATGGGACGTATGTAGTCTGATTGTTTCCAGGTCTGTGTGATCAATACAAGGCAGGACAGAAATATCCATACAGATGCACACTGCATGCCACCGCACTGACTGAGTGGCCGATAAAGAGGTCTAGATGTGCAGTGGCTTATATCAAACACAACCATCATTGACTGAGACAAAGGGAAACGTAACCTGATATACTTGTTACTTTATTTGGTGCCCAAATTTCAGTGTTGTTCTGTATCTATTACATGGCATCATTTATGTGAATTATAAACTCAGTACAAACCTAGATCGGCCTGTATGTGTAGCACCTGGTTTGACCAAGTTGTTTTCCATTTTGGCTCAACAAACTACAAGTATATCTGTCTGAAAATGTACCACTTATGGCTGGGGTTGGGGATGTTTGAACCAAGGTCTCATATAGGGGCAGTGGTTGAAATAAGACCAAGTTAACACACCCAAGACACAGGTAAGATGCTCTATGGGCTTGTTCAAAATAAAAAAAAAATATGTAGTTTTGCTGAAAATTTTCTTTCATAATAAAGAAATGTAAGAAATCAAACTTGTTTATCCAAAATTGTCATTTTTGATGACAGTAGTGGATTCAATTTGAGAGTGAATAAGGTAAAGGTACGTTACTACGGGACCTCATCACTTCTCATTAACCTCGAAACCTCAAGACTAAAGCCTAATCAGATCATGAAATGGACATTTCAATTAATTAATGATACATTTGATAATCCAGAATTATATACTGTATACTGCTGGCTTTCAGGCAAAACATATGGATGATAAGAAACTTATGTTCTGAGAAAGTAATTACAAATAGCAAAATAAAACGGGTTTGTAGGTCATTAAAATGGAGCAGATATTTATTGATGTTAACAGGACTTGACAGATGGTAGGAAATATACAGTAGTGAGTGATACTCAGGATGAATAACATGGTAGTCAATGAGACTTGCTTTCTGACTCAGAGTCTCTGGAAATCTTGACTAAGCTGATAAAGAATGAGGCCTGAGATAGAAGGGATAATTATCACGACAGGGTAATGAATCTTGTCTTAATCACATCCATTCTACGGCAACACAAGGCCACCAATAGAGTGTCGGAGATACAGAAATTAATTTAAAGTTTGCGCTATTTAAATTTGTTCTTTATATAGCTGGGTGAGCTGGCAAAAGAAAGTCAACACAATATGCCATGAGAATGATACAACGACCTAGTTTACGATCTAGGCTAAGTAATGTGAATCAATAAACAGTTTGTGAGGAAAACACTAGCCCAACATCATAATCAGACTTATACAAAGGTTTGCACTACATAAAAAAATGCAGACACTGCCAACAAATGAAATATTGAATAAAGTAAGATTAATGAGCCATGATGTCTGCATACATGCACAGAATTTCTCTTCACAAGCAACTGGACTGTGTCAATTAAATCTGACTTGGAGACTTTGAGGAACTGCAAGTTCAATCATAAAAAAATATTTTTGCTAATTACCTTGATATTTTTACATAACCTTCTGATGTGTCTTTGCCACAACAGTTTCACTTATATTTCTATTAAATTTACTTCTTTTTTCTTTCAAATATCAAACAATATTTTAATACTGTAAAGATAACTGGACTGATTTTTATACCTTACTACCAAAAAGGCATACCATTCAAAAAACAGGAGATAAAAAAAAAGCAACATACAAACAAATTGAAAATAAAACACTTCTAATTTTTAACATACTGGCCTAATTTTAATAGTAGTATTTTTGTAATACATTGTTGATACCATACAAGCTCTGCCATGTTTTGGCATACTAGTTACTCTACATACAGACCTGCATTAATAAGATCTGAATGTGTGCGACTGTCAAGGGACCAGACTGTGACCTACATCTCATACCCCAATAAATTCATACCCGAGATAAAATTGGATTTTCTGAACTACGTGTGCTTTTAAAGTTTATATGAAGAACATGCATATTCATGAGTCTACATTTACATATTGCAACATTAGGTATACATTGTGAATACATGATCAAGGTCAACCTTTACTGTGACAATGAGCCATTTAACAGACCACCTGCTGTCCCTTGGAGCTATTATAAAGTTTCACATTTTGATCTCTGATGCATTGAGTTTGTTTTTCAGCTAGGTTTAAACCTGATGATTTCCACACAGATCTCAAATCTACAATGATCATTATGAAGTTTAACTCTTTATTAACATATAAATCTATTTACTTGATAGTGGCCAGACTTAATCAGACCAATTAATCAAAACTTGACACATATTCAAACAGCATTGTGACCCACCCAGTACCATTCAGCCTTTCTTCTACCACACTAACCAACCATCAACCAAGCTAATGACCCACCAACCAAATGTTGACAACCAGTATACTTTTTAAGTCGTGAGCGTGAGGTCACTGAGTGAAATATCTGAAATTCCAGTACACAGTATGTTGGCAGAATAGAACAGTATCTAGGCTAAGTCAACAGTGAGTACTTCTGATATAGCATGCTTTGTGTGACAATATGGGACAGTATTGAGTCAAGTTGACCTGTTTTGTTTGCTAGTTGTTACACTGGGGACTTAAAAGGAGAAAGCAACGGTAAACAAACACAGGTAAAAGTAGGGCCAATCCTTTTTTGTACTTCAGACAAAAGGGTAGTACAGGCCGGCACATGAGGAAGTATCCAGGCGCTCTGATTGGACAGCTGTCAATTGGAGGTTTATCATGGGAAAATCATGGCACAGAAATAGCACAAGCAGCCGATAACATTATGGTTAAGCAATAGGCCTCAAAATGATATATTTTGAGCTTACTGACCTTCAAGTGAAAATGACCCCTTAGTGACAGGCTGGTTTCCCACTGAGTCTTAATTTTCATGTTTCCACTACACATGACATAACTTTCTTCTTCCATTATAAATATAGATATTATACTTTATGATTAGAAATACCGATTGTAATTATCTTAGGTACTATTATTTAAATAAACAGATTTTTCAACATCTAGCACTATCTATTTTCATTCTTTCTAGATATTGACTTTCATGAATGACACCATAACATTACAACCAACTTTGCAGCTACCTTAAAAATACTTAAAAAAACAACAACAACATAAACAACAAAAGAATTAAACCTTCATCAATTAAGCAGCTTCTTTCTATAATAGTTCCCCTGACTGGCTATTTAACCAAGGCACTGTCTGGTCTGTTCCACTGTTTACAAAGTAAAGGGCCCATTATAACAGATATGTGGTAAAGTACATGGGTCTGGATCTAAAGGTTGTGGGTTCAAGTTAAACCTTGGTGGGGTAGGATGGGAAGGGGGTTACTAAAATGGATGCTGACATGAAACAAGTGCTGGTAGAACCGGTGGATGCTCCCTGAACTGTGCTTTGTCACTTGATGGGTACTTTATTATACTATATGAGCTCCAGAAAAAAATTAAGTATGAAAAATAACAAAGGGCAATAACTCCTAAATTATGCAAACAGACTGAGGGTTCTTGTACACTACAATTCTCCTCATTGAGATCTATCTACCTATTAAGTTTCATGTTGATACCTTTTATAGTTTTACTGTTGTGCTCCAGACAAAATTATGACAGACAGACAAACAAATGAGAGGCACGTGCTCAGATGAGCTAAAAAAATCCATGGTGATTTTACATACAGATACATAAATTTATAAACAGCCATAATGGAGGAATTTTTAAAGCCCTTAATTTCCTGCAGGAAAATGCTAGCCCCAGCTAAGTCTGACCACATATGTTACAACTGCATATGGTCAAACAAGATAAGATTTTCAGCAATCAAGACTTAAAAGTAATCTGCATGTACAGGAAATTCACAGAATCTTAACCTTTTAAAATGTTTACCATTTACCTCATAAAGATGCATTTTAACACAATTTGGCAAACACAGCATACCCAGATCAGACAGCTCCTGGCAGAGTCTCTTGGATCAGGGCCTTGTCTGTTTGCTCATACAATATTATACCTCAGGTTCTATATAAGCTTCAAGACAAAGAAAAATCCATTACATACCATTTAAAGTTTAGCAAAATAATATTCATTGAGTTGCACATTTGAACATGAATGTATTGATGAGGTAAAGGAGTTAATAAATCTATTTACACTTTGGACCATACTGCTGTATGACATTTTCAGAGATATCTTAATTACAATGCTAGGTTCAATATAAAACACAGTGTCAATGAGGAAGAGGACTGGCTGTTTTCTCCATGCGACTGGTATTGTAACATTGATCTCTTAATTAACTGGGATGTTTGGGGATAATTATCAGTATTCTGTCTGCTATTTCAAAACACTGAGAAGGAAGAAAAGAGGAAATCTGGAAAGATATGAAGATTCCCCTTTCAGTTTGTTTCCTTGTTCAGTAAATTCGTTGGTTGATGTCTGTTTTCTAAAGAGATCAGTACTTTTAGGCACTTTGATCAAGAAATGATCAATCCATTGATAACAAGAGACACATCAAATGACATAAAACCAGGTTTTCAAGTGTTGCCAAGGAAACAATTTTTATTAACAGTGACCTTGACCCTACTGACCTGAAAATCAATCATAATCTTCCTCTTCCCATTAGGTATCTATCTACTAAATCTGATTTTTAGTAACAATGACCTTGACCCTATCATCCTGAAAATCCCAATCTTCCTCTTCCATATGGTATCTAGCTACCAAGTATGAAAACTGCATCTCTATTTAACAGGAAATATTCAACAAAAAAAAAACAAAAACTGTTTGACACCTGCTGGCCCAATGACGTACCCCATTCTAATTACCAGGATTGTTTTAAAATCCTGGTAATAAACAGTTTTATAAAATAGCCAGGTTCATTTTCAACCCCCAAAATATATATTACTAAGTTTTCTTAGCATCAAATAGTTTTACACATAATTGCTCTTTGGTTATGGTTGATAGTATCCAAAAGCTGAAAATAACGTCAAACAAAAACAAAATCTGATTTCTTAACTTATGATTGAATAAATATATCACTATAGAGATTGACTTGCAAGTCCCTCTAACTTCTTACTGGCTTGCACATGTTGTTGTTTTTTTTATCACAGGAGAATATACTTATTTTTGTATTCTATTCTTGCATACCCTACTCATTTTAGCATCAAGTATATCCAACAACCTGTTTAAATTTTTTAGTTGATATGTTGTTATGAAAAGTATATAGTGACTAAATTCTAACCTGTCATTATTTTGTTCCCCCATCTGTTATAAAAAGATGAAAGAAATGCTAAATTCAAAGCAAGCATAGGAAAACATTATATTTTTTTTACCTGATTTCTGAATCCCTCCATGATGCAGGTGCACCAATTTTATAAATGTATATAATGAATTTTAAATAATGCTGTGAGAATGAAATCCTTTATTTATTTTGGCAGGTTAGAAAAAATTGAAAAAAAAAAAATCTGGGTGTCTAAAGGAGCTAGATTAAAGAAAATGAACGTGCCTGAGTGAACATGTCATTATGTCAAGAGTCTGACAAGCTATAAATGAATGAGGCTGTGGGGCTGTGGGGATGCACTCTGCACTCCTCATATAAATCTGAAGGTTGGATTATAATTACGTATATCTGGGTCACATGGCTCCTGCGCATCTATAATGAATGCGGGAAGACCTGGAGTCACAACAACACGCTTTGCCGATTAGCTTCTCTGTTTTTCCCAGGAGCGAAGAACGTATCATTTTAGAGATTATAATTCCCCAATACTAATGGAAAATATATATTTGTGTGAGATTTTAAGTAGGGCAACTACAACATATACAGTAGCTGGAAAATGTGGTAGGTTTTTGACAGCTAATCAATAGCGCAAGTATGTCTCATGCATATTTAAATAATGACAAATCCCAAACTGCATGTGCACTGCTCCCGCCATGTCTGCGTATGCATGCGTGTGCAAATACATGCATGCGCCCTATTGGATTTTTATGTTTAACTTTTGCGCATGCATAGGTTGCCAAAGCAAAAGCAACATAAACACTTAGCGCTTACCTTACAGGAACAGCAAGTGAGTGAATATTTTAAGTAACATGATCAAAATGCATAAGAAATGCAAATGCTCATACAAAAGGAGAAAATGAGTAATTTTTCCCTAGAGAATCTGACTTGATGCACGTTCAGAGGAGACCCATATTTAAAAAAATCCGCCCATGTCAACGTGACACTCCTAATTTTGGAACACTCGTGTGAATCAAACATCTTTTAAAACTTTATTTGAAGTTTACTGATGCCTAGCCCTGATTTCTTACCTGTACTGAAGGTTTGATACTTGATGGAATTACCTGTACAGTTAAAATGCATTCCCCCGTACTTTTGATCTATTTAGGTCAGGGTTCTAAAATGCATTCCATACCTTCTGCTAAAACAACTACACTTTAATAAATCTGAGCGACTCATTATAATCATCCTTTGATGTTCCTATTCATACACATTGTTTATTTTCGTTTGAAAATAATCTTAACATCATGCATCACATTAGAAACGTAAATATTTATTTGCTCCTGGAGACTTCTGTCTGAAAAACATTCATAAAGTTTACTTAGACATGCATGATTATGCATGTATTATCTAGGCATATTTAACCTGAACAATATTGCAAAGCTACTTCACCCAGGTCATCTAGGCATAAAAAAGTTAAAATCCTGATTGTGAATAACTTGCAAGTTGATCTGGGTTAATTCTTTTATTATAGGTCTCATGTAGTAAGGGGTAGGGTCAAAATAATAGACCATATTTAAAGACAGTGAAGTATATCACACAGAAATCTGTTTCCTTGAATATATATCCTGCACAGTTTGTTTTATCTAACAGTGAGACAACGAAGGCCTTTTGATACCATGTGATTTAATGTACTGCAAAGAAGTGTTAAATAAAGTAGACATTACTACCATGAATCTGTCAGAAGACATGTGTGAGATATATGTACCAGGGAAAAATGACTGGATATGACATGCATCATCTGGAAACATGGTTTTATTACCAGGCTATGGTCCTTTTATTTTCTATGAAGTTAGAAATAGCTTTAATGACTGAAGTCATGCAGTCTACCTTTAGTTTTTAATTTTGTATGCTTTTGGAAGAATACCTTGATGCATTGGGGATTATTTACCTGTATAAATAAATTGTCATCAGTGAGATGAAAGAGACTCCTAGAGGTTGGTGTTAACACACAGGTTTAACTATCTCAGGTATAGCCAGGATTTGGACCTACTACCCACAGGGGCTCGAAGTTGCATGGGGCGAATCATTTCGTAGTTAATGGTAGCATAAAAATAGGAAGGGAAGACACTATTTTCGGCTATGTTATGAATATCGCACTTTCGGCAAATAATGATCAATAAAATGGTTCATATGCATTTGAAATGAATATATAGAATCGTATCATTTACCGTGTTGTTTTTACTCTTATAAATGACTAACAAATGTTTTTAAAGTCCTAATCGAGCTTGACAACAGCCTGGACTGGCTACTTCCGGTTTCTTTTCTAATGAATAAAATGTAAGCGCTTATTGGCCAATATATTTAAATCGAATGCTGTGTAAGCAGGTATGACTTCCCTGTACCTTCTTGTCTGACAATGATTACATTGCGCCGACTTTCAATCGCGTTGTTTATGCTATTCTGGACCTCCGTAACTTAATGAAGTTTTCCCAGGAAATGTCAGTTTCCTTTACATTTTGATTGACCAATATAAACTTACCTTTATATTCACTTCTATAGAAACCGGAAATAGGTTTCCCCGGCTCTTGTCAAGCTCGATTGGAACAATAAATTAACGATATTATCGTAACAAGAGAAAAACTACTTCATTTACATTTAGGAATTTCTGAATTTATTCATTTAAAACACAACCTGGTCCATTTTCAATGCTGAATTTCGTTATAAACATGCTTTTCCAAATTTGGTCTCAAAACAGTGTCCTCCCTTCCTATTTTTAATGCTACCACTAAGTACGAAATGATTCGCCCCATGCAACTTCGAGTTCCTGTGCTACTACCCTTAGATGTTTAACCAACAGTAGCTGTACCACAGTAGCAGCTACAGAAATCATATTAACCCTGATGAAATCCTCTATATTCAATGCATGTTCTCTGGTTTTTCTGTTAACTTCCATGCACATTAAGTAATGCCTCAGGTGTGTGAAAGATGTGATTAATCCAGCCTCTCAGAAAAACATTACCCTTCACTTCATCATCGATCAAACATTATCAGCTTCAAAATTAGGTTTTTACAAATACACTAGCCTCAAAACAGTGTAAAACCTAATCAGCTGGACAGTCACTTACCCCTTAACTTCATGCATATTCATGTACAAATTTATGACTGGATGAATATCAATTTACTCATCGTTGCCATGCAGACTGAACATCAAATTTGTATAAGCAAACTGAAAAGACCCTGATCAGACAGCTCCTTTATGATCAGGATCTGCTCTGTTTGCCAATGTGACAAACTGTGTCAGTATGTAGAACAGTGTTAAAGGCTTATCCAGTCATTTTAAAAGGACCAATAGCCATCTATTGGTATAACTGTTTCGTTTGTAGGTCAACAGCAAACGAAGATTCAAGGTCTGTACGAAACTATTTGCTTAAATCAACACAATGCCATTAAGCAAATAATAGGATGACATTTTCCCTCCTCACGACAATGTGATCATCAACTGCAATAAGCTCTAAGCTTCATACAGTCTCCACTCAGCCCTATAACAATTAATTACCCTTGTTTGTTCTCTCTGACCTAATTTTCATCCTAAAATTGACCAGAGCCAAGGTTACTAATGTCAATCCAATATGCGTATCAACATTTCAGTCAACTTTCTATTCAAATCTTCATCTGTGTGCTCATGAAAAAGACAATTTTCATATTTAAAAATATTTGCTCTAGATACACTGTTAGACATGAACCATGATATGACATTTTTTAATTATTTGATCCTGCAATTCAAGTCTTCTTTTCATGAAGAACAGATTAATATATTTGATAATTGCAGTGGAGAGGGGAAAATTTTAACAGCTAAGAATCAAATCAAGACTATTGAACTTACTAATTAACAAACCAAAACTGTTTGTCTCTATTGATGGCACTTAACATTTAAAGGGGAACCTGTTGATTAAACAACCAGATAATAGATAAAATTATTTTTGTCCACAATCAATAGCAATTTTTGTCATTTTTGATTAGTTCTACTGTATTAAAACCAATATAGAAACAATAAACAGAAACCTTCAGATGTGTTGATATTCATAAAAAAAATAATAAGAAATACTTTTTTTTAGCCAAAAAAACCCCCCAAAAAACAAGAGGGCCATGATGGCCCTGAATCGCTCACCTGATTATAAATGAGCAACATATGTTGGATTTTTCATATTGACCTACTTTTTGACATCACATGACCCACTTTCGAGCTTGACCAAGATTTATGGAAACAGACATTCTGACCAAGTTTGATAAAGATTGGGCCAAAAATGTGGCCTCTAGAGTGATAGCAAGGTTTTTCTAAGATTTGACCTCATGACCTACTTTTTGACCCACATGACCCAAGTTCGAACTTGTCCAAGATTTATGGAAACAAACATTCTGACCAAGTTTCATAAAGATCGAGCCAAAAATGTGGCCTCTAGAGTGTTAACAATGTTTTTCTAAGATTTGACCTCATGACCTACTTTTTGACCCCGCATGACCCAAATTCGAGCTTGACCAAGATTTATGGAAACAGACATTCTGACCAAGTTTGATAAAGATTGGGCCAAAAATGTGGCCTCTAGAGTGATAGCAAGGTTTTTCTAAGATTTGACCTCATGACCTACTTTTTGACCCCCATGACCCAATTCGAACTTGTCCAAGATTTATGGAACAAACATTCTGACCAAGTTTCATAAGATGGCCAAAAATGTGGCCTCTAGAGTGTTAACAAGGTTTTTCTAAGATTTGACCTCATGACCTACTTTTTGACCCCGCATGACCCAAATTCGAACTTGTCCAATATTTTATGGAGACAAACATTCTGACCAAGTTTCATAAAGATTGGACCAAAAATGTGGCCTCTAGAGCGTTAACAAAGTTTTTCTAAGATTTGACCTCATGACCTACTTTTTGACCCCACATGACCCAAATTCGAACTTGTCCAAGATTTTATGGAAACAAACATTCTGACCAAGTTTCATGAAGATTGGCCAAAACATATGACCTCTAGAGTGTTAACAAGGTCAAATTGTTGATGACAAACGACGCACGATGGACGCCGGACGAAGGGCGATCACAAAAGCTCACCTTGAGGACGTTGTGCTCAGGTGAGCTAATAATAATAATAAATAAATAAATCAATCAATGACTAGTTTTTGACTGAAAAAAAAAAACAAAACAAAAAAACAACTAACAAATATTATGAAAGCAAATTAACATCTTGCAATCTTTCAATCAAAAATGTTTTATTGCTCAATAGTTGAGCTCCTTCGTCTCCCAAATGGCACAGATATTTTTGTCTCAATAATCAAGATCTTCATTATCCTACACCTTTCCTGTGTTCTTTTTTTCTCAGTCTAGGAGCATACAAGTTAACCTGCACATTCAAATTTAGAGCACTGTAAGAGGATAACTGAAGGTCACCGTGGGCTTGTACAAATTTGAACACATTTTTATACTTTCAATTACAAGACTAAAGATGATCAGCAGTTACGCCTTTATCACACAACCTTGCACCGGCATAATCTGCCCCTCTGGTACAAGGTACCACAGCAAAAAGCCAGTGCAGATTTTATTGAAACCATCGTGCCCTGATCGACCCTTGCGAACACACAAAAGAGAATACATTAGCCTGAATGCAGGCATGCAATTATGCAAACAGTTGCACAATATGCACGCCAGAGATTACAGGGTCAGACTTGGTGCGCCAGTTATACATAAAACGTCACACACACTTGAATAGTTCTCCTCCATAGGCTGTGAGGATTGCCTATGATAGACTAATGTATCTACTTTCCTTGTTTGTACAGAAAGGCTGGTGTAACCCCGGGAGCGGAGAGGAGGCATGTTAGAAAACAAGCTAATGATCGTGGGATTAAAGATAAAACTGGGAAAATATGGGAATCCATGTTAGAGCAAAAATAGAGTAATATGAAAATGTTGCACAGATGTTGAGAAGATGAAAGAAACTTAATACCAGACAGAGAAAGGTTTTGTAACCACAGACCTACCGCAAATAGATGACATATATATTAGTGGGCGTTTTATTTTCTGATCATGACTAATGAGAGTGAAAGAAAGATAAACATTTCTGTCTGACACTGGTTATTGATTGGTTGATTATTGACCACACCCATTGTAAGCAAGATAAATCCTAACTTATCACAACACCAAATAAGCACCATCTCTCTGTTGTACACATGGTGGAATTAAAACAGGTCAAAATCCACAAGGAATACTATCTATTATCAATAACCTGAGCTATTGTGATGATTTTCACATTATTGAGAAAAGAAAAGCATGAGAAACAGGTGGATACATTACTATGTTGTAAAACTACACTGCAATTTTATAAAATAATGAATGTGGTTGATTATTTAACCCTTTACCTCATGAATATTCATATACAAATTTATGTCTTGATGAATATTCATTTATTAAAATTTAAATAGTATATAAAACATTAGAGTCTGGGCTCCAATGTATATCAGAGGAGACCCTGTTCAGTAGCTCTGCTCTGTTTGTCATTGCATCAAAATGAGTCAGGGTTAAAGCTAACTATGGTTATCTCCCAGAAATACCCCCATCCCTTCACTTGACAGAATAACCCATACATAACCAGACCAAACTGCACTCTATGTGACACAGACAGACTGTTCAATTTCAAATCCATTCAGATTTGCAGAGGGTGATCTATTTACCCAGTTTTCCGCTGTCACCCTGAAACTGAAGTTCGGCCTGAGCAGACAACACCAGCAGACAACACTAATGGAATATGGCAGACGACAATGTGAAGCCAGAGGAAAAATACAGACTGACTAGATCCTTAGCGTGACATGCTGGTCTGGGAGAGTAGTGGTACATCTCATTAATGCATTCCCAAGTTGGATTCCTCAAGCACTGGGCAGGTCATCTCTTACTTCAACAATATGACCACATAATTATGAAAACATCTGCGTCATTGAGTGGTATTTTAAAAACTTATCTCATAACCAACGAAAAATACATAACCTATATCCTTTGTACCCCAAACCTGAAGGATATTTTACCCCAAGCCGTTTCCTTTGTACCCCAAACCTGAAGGATATTTTACCCCCCGCCATTTCCTTTGTACCCCAAACCTGAAGGATATTTTACCCCCCGCCGTTTCCTTTGTACCCCAAACCTGAAGAATATTTTACCCCCCGCCGTTTCCTTTGTACTTCAAACCTGAAGAATATTTTACCCCCAGCTGTTTCCTTTGTACCCCAAACCTGAAGAATATTTTACCCCCCGCTGTTTCCTTTGTACCCCAAACCTCAAACCTGAAGGATATTTTACCCCGCTGTTTCCTTTGTACCCCAAACCTCTTTTTTTTAAATATAAAGAAATTTACTAAAAAAAATTACAACAGCAGATTAACCAAAAAAAGACCTTTAACTAATCAGAAGCTGGAAAGCAGATGAAAATAAGCCCAATCAGACTGAACATAGTTTTCTTGCTGATCTGACTTAAATCATTATAAGATGCCATGCCAAAATGTTAGCATGCTGAAATGAGCGGATATATACATTCCAGTGAACTCTCCAGCGCTCACCAATACCAGACAATTCATTACAGAAATGGCAGGATTATCTCTAGGTAGCTTTATCTAAACATGCACAACTATCTTCTTCAGTCTGTCGCCATGGATACCATATCAAAATCTCCCTAGAAATTAGGTCTCATACCTGTACCTCTTTTTGAATCATAAGCACTTAAATACTTTCACCTTTTTTCTTTCATTTTTTTTCCATTATTTTTGTTTGTTTATCATCATATATTACTCCAACCATTATCTTAAGTCTTCTAGACTTATCTTTATCATTTACCATTCGGAAAATTATCAAGGTGCATTAATTTTATGGACATAGTTACAAAAACATAAAAAGCTGCAATAAAAAAAAACCTATAGAAATTAATGCTGGTAGACAATGACAGATACCTGTATCCTAGTCAGAATAATGTCAAGGTCACTCTAGACTGGTTTAAATTCAGATACATATAAGTACGTTAAATCCAGTCATAAAAACTTTAGGACAGTCACAAATATCACATAAACATTCCAAAAAACCTGAATTATGTTTCTATTAGCAAGATGAGCAATTGTTAGATACTGAATTAAGACATTTTTTAATGCCTTGCATCAAAGAAGACATATCAATAAAGTTTTAATCAAGCCAAAAATCAAATTCAGGCTTGGGTGACGAGTGAAAAAATCCATCATGATTTGTATCAAAGCAAGAATGTGTTATTATGTCTCTTTAAAACCCTCAATATCCTTTTATCTTCTCTGGCAATTCTGCCGCACATTTACTGGGGTAATGATGCACACCAACTCATTATCTACAACTTATCACTTTGATCCTAATTATTACTGCATCTTCTTTGAAACAAGCTGTAACAGTTTCTCCCTGAGTGGGGATCCCATATGAAACAATTTGAGAGTTGCCTGCAGTTTTCTGTACTAAATCTTTCCTTCTGAAGATTTCTTTGTTTCTTTTTATTTTGTCTCTGTCTGATATTCTTATACTGACTTAAAAAAGAAAAGCTGCAACATATTAACTGCAATAGTTTCTGTACAAATTCCATTTGCTTGTCAATATTATTAGGCAGAATATGAAATAATGATAATCTATAGCACAGTTGTAGTTCGCCTCTAACATTCTACACAATGTTTCTTAAATGTGAGTGCATCTTTGCTGGATGAATTTATGTCAGCCTAGTCTATTTGAAGCCATGGTTTAGATAGTGACCTTGACCCTGAACCAACATGCAGTGCCTTTGTCAATGTTAAGGTCAGCCTGGTGAAACCTGCTTTGTGTCTTATTTATAGTAATCTGTTGCACTGATCAAGGAATAAAAATCAAATAGATAAAACCAGTCATAATCATAGATTGCAATCAAATTGTTCAATGTACTTGCAATATCAAGCAATACTGACCTCTATGGAAAATCAATTTCCACTGTTTTATTTAACTGTAAACCAAAGTCTAATGTACCCCTACATACCCCACTTACCCACCAGCCCAAACAACCTGATTCAATGCTAATGAGCAGTACTTCACATGAATGTGGGAATGCAGGGATACAAATTAAAGGTATAATATGCCTTAATATGTCGTTATAAATATACAAGTAACCTTCAACTATTTCAAATGTAAAGGAAATCAAATTACGAATCAAGGCTGCTGGCTATAGTAAGTCAGGAAATGTTTTGATTTATTTTTGCAAAAATTAAAACCTGAAGCAGTCTTAAAGGGGGCATATTTGTTTTGTTTGCTTTAAAAAAAAAAGAAGTAGATGTACTAGTAAAAACATGGAGTAAATCCAAGCAATAGTATAGGAGGAGCTGGACACCCAAGATTTATCCCCTATATATCATAACAAGAGGGCCATGATGGCCCTGAATCGCTCACCTGACATTTTACCCCTGACAATACTACACACCAAATATCTAAGCAATGGGCCATATGGTTTCAGAGAAGACTTGGGGGCAGGGTCATTTATCACCGTAGGGCCAAGACTTTGAAAATCTTTGTAATGAACCATTAGATGCAACTACATACCAAAAATCTTAGCTCTAGGCCTTATTGATTCATAGAAGAAGATTTTTTAAGATTTTCCTATATAACTCTGTGTAAAACAAGTGACCCCTGGTGGGGGGTCATTTATCACCATAGGGCTATGATTTGTACAATCTTGGTAGTGGCCCATAAGATGATGCTTCATACCAAATATCTAAGCTCAAGGCCTTATGGATTCATAGAAGAAGATTTTTTAAGATTTTCCTATGTAACTCTGTGTAAAACAAGTGACCCCTGGTGCGGGGTCATTTATCACCATAAGCTATGATTTGTACAATCTTGGTAGTGGCCCATAAGATGATGCTACATACCAAATATCTAAGCTCTAGGCCTTATGGATTCATAGAAGAAGATTTTTTAAGATTTTCCTATATAACTCTATGTAAAACAAGTGACCCCTGGTGCGGGGTCATTTATCACTTGTACAATCTTGGTAGTGGCCCATAAGATGATGCTTCATACCAAATATCTAAGCTCTAGGCCTTATGCATTCATGGAAGAAGATTTTTTAAGATTTTCCTATATAACTCTATGTAAAACAAGTGACCCCTGGTGCGGGTCATTTATCACCATAGGGCTATGATTTGTACAATCTTGGTAGTGGCCCATAAGATGATGCTTCATACCAAATATCTAAAGGCTAGGCCTTGTGGTTTCGGAGAAGAAGATTTTTTCAAGTTTTTCCTATATTAGCCTATGTGAAATCAAGTGACCCCTTGGGCGGGGCCAATTTTGACCCCAGGGTCATAATTTGTACAATCCTGATAGACAGTCATAAGATCATGCTACATACCAAAAATCAAAAGGCTAGGCCTTGTGGTTTCAGAGAAGAAGATTTTTTAAATTTTCATTTTTAAAATCTATTTTTAGCTCCTGTGACCTAATTATGCAATGGACCAGAACCATTTATACAACTTTAGTAGAGCTTCATCCAAGGAACATTCCTGCAAAATATTTTTCAAATTGGCCAAGCCGTTTAGGAGGAGATGTTGTTTGAAGCAATTGTTGACGCCGGACGCACGCACGGACGCACGCACGCACGGACGACGGACGACAGACGCCGGACAAAAGGCGATCAGAAAAGCTCACCTTGAGCACGTTGTGCTCATGTGAGCTAAAAAGGAAGAACATTCAAAGGGCAGTAACTCAGGCTTAAATGGTAACAACAAAATTCCCAAAACAGATGCACATCTTCACTTATATTTTATTCATCTGTGAAAGGTTGGAGTAAATCACAACAATAGTGTAGGAGGAGTTAGACACACAAAGTTTATATCTGTAAAGGGAAAAAATTCAAAGTGGCATAACTCCTGTAATTGTTGATGAATCATAATGAAAACTGTAGGTGCACAAGTTCCCTTAGTATGAAGGATTCCTTTTAAGTTTCATCAAAATTGGCAAAATACTGTACACACAAAACTGTGTCTATGGACGGACAAATGGCTGGCCATTTCTTTTGTTATTTTCTTATGTTGTTTAAAGGGCAATGGCCCCTTATTCTTTTGTAGCGGAGTGAAATCTATTGTTCTCTTTTGTTCTGTTTACAATTAGATGGCCCATCAATGTGGACAGATGGACGGACAGCCTGAATCCAGTATACCCCCCACCCAACTTTACTGTGAGGCGTATAACAAGAACCTGATCAACACAGGCAATATTAGGAACAGGACATGAATTGAACCCATGACCCAAATGGATCCTGGGGTCATTTCAGTTCAAACAAGTAATGATTTACTTTTAAAAACACTTGATGCTATAATTGAACTGTTGAACTATATATAAATAACTTTGTAATTACTTTATCACTCAATGACTGATATGCAAACTTGATAGCAATGCTACTATTGCTGACTGTTGTTGTTGCTATTACCACAATTGTTAATAGACCATCAGCTGCCATACAATAGGAGAACCACAATAACAGTAAGATATTAGGTTATTAATGAGGCACATATCGGGCAAATGTTGCACATGCAGCAGCTGCAAACATATAATGCACGAGATCTCAGGAAAGGAAAATTCAGATGCTATCAAGTGTGGGTTGTCAATATTAAATGTGGCCATCACTATCTTGACTTGTGTAGATCTGAATGTATATTTTCTACTGATGAATAAATAATCAATTCCGTGCACTGTGCATGGTAAAATGCAATCTTGACTCACGAAAATCACATCAACCCATGCTACTTCCTGGAATGCCATCAAGTGACCTGCATATGCGTGCAGCTTAACATGTATTGGGGTGGCCACTTTCATTTGTCACAAATCTATTTTTTTTTTTTAATCTAATTCAGTTTTGATTTATATCTTGATTTATGTCCATTTTTCTCATGGAAAAAGTCAATAACCAATCCTGATGAGCAGCTGGTGTAACAGGTAACATAACTCTGCATTGGCCTCCTTATTATCAATGAAATTGTCCAGTCTATATTGTAAAACTATAAAATTATTTCTTGGAGTATAATGTTTCCTTGATTACAACTAGATGGTTAATTTATATCATTTTAGGAATGTGGTCGATCAGGGATACATGAGGCCAAGTGCCTTAAGTCCACAAACGTGATATTCTAACTTCAGGGACACAGGGGCAGTCCATGCAAAGTCTGAACCAAAGGGGTAACTTATATTATCAGCTGCTGTTAATCATAGCTACCAGGTAAATATACCTGTAACATGAAGTTTAAAGTGCTGCATTTGGACCAGCTAGATGTAGCTAGATTAAAAAAAAAAAAACATTGAAAAAGAAAAATTAGCATATCTATTACCATTTTAAAGTATGTTATGCTCCTGAAATACCTTGATAAAAGTAAACAAACAAAAATCAGGTTGTTTAAATTCCCAGTTCAGTTTGACATAACCAATATTTTCTGCTTGATGAAATCTAATACTGGAAAGTCTTGTCTGTGTCCCATGAAATATTTTAATTTAAATTCTATGTGATTTTTTCCAAGTACTTTGATCTGACTGCTTATCTAAAACTTAACATATATAGCATTATACCTTCCTAATAAAAGCGATCCTTAGAGAAACTGAAATTTCTTACATAATAGCTAGACAGGTGACCTAATTAATGCAATGAATACCCAGACAGATGACCTAATTATTACTTCAGGTGATCCAGTTCAGGACCACACTGAACTGATTGAAGATAGAGAGTTAATTTGTCCATGTAAAACATTCAGACCCTATCTTTTGATTTTCTATATTTATCAGCTGTAAATTGTATATCTAGAGAGAGTACATCATTTTTTCAATGATAATTCCCAGTGAGCTGAATATTGAACCATAAACAAACATAAATCATTCAACCATCCCTTCACATTCAAACTCTGTCAATTTCAGATTTGTAAAGGTGAGAATGGGGTTTATTCAACATTAATTAAACTGCCTTTGATCCCAGGGCTGTCATTACAGTAAAAGGTCAGAGTATTTGACTCTGGTGCTAATCCACTGGTGTACATAATTGTATGACATGTCTACCATTTTCTTTGAACGCACCACAGAACAAATAAATGTGAATGACGTCAATCCATACTTTAAACATCATGAAAATTTCCTATTGATTTGCTTTCAGTTGTTTCATGGTATTTTCCACCCTAAGTGTCTATCTTCAATCAAGAATAGAAACAGGCCAGATTACGTATGAGGAGTCCACATTGATCATTAATGCCATCTGATATCAGGTCAAGACTCTGTGTAGGGCGTGATGAAATAAATCAACAAATCGTGCCACCGCATGACGTCAGGCCACTGCATTGTTCTCAGAATCCTCCACACCTTAAACTCTCAAACCAGTCCCGAAAGTGACAGCTGCATTTACCTATACAGCGTGACAAATTTATACACCATGCTGGAGCAGTCTGTAACCATATCAGTCTGTCAACGTAAGCCAAAAAGTGCACTGTAAAGACATATCTAGGGCAACATAAAAATATCTACTTCTGTTCAATTTCTCTGGTAATTCTCACAGTAATATCTTTTGTCTACAATTTGATTTCCCTAAAACATTAAAAATATTGTCATCTTTTTCTTAAAAAAACATATATGTTTACATATTTTTTTAAATAGCAATTGATGAGTTAATACAAAGTTGCCAACAAGACATATTTGGTAAGGAAACCCAACATCTAATGATTGATGGAAGTGTTTCTTTCAAGGGTAGAAAAAGAAAAAAAATCAAATAGAGTTCTTGATATTATATCAGTATGGGAAGCATATATCAAAAGAAATAGTTTCCTTGGAGAGCACTGCAATATTGTGTATCCGCTCAGAGCATTATCATACAAAGAAAATGTTTCTTGTATAAAAAGCATAAATCTATAAGTTGTTTGGAGCCCCTGGGTGTCTTTCTTTCAATTGAATGCAGAAATAGCAGTTTTTAGATTTTAATTTAAATCTAATTTTAGATCCTATATACTTCTCATTCCTGTAATGAAGCTGGAATGCACAATACCTCATAGGTTTATCAAGATCTAAAACTGCAAGTAGAAGCACCAGATCATTATACTGAAAACGATCAAACAATATTGGCTGGAAATAGTAACAGCGATGTTTAAAAGTGCGGCAGTCAAACACAATAATCACAAGCTCCGCTTGCTTCAGCGGTTTCCTTTCAGTTTCATCCATTCTATTGGCATATACAACTTTACAACAATTGAGCAGTATTTCAAGTTCTTTAAAGGCTAAATATAGTATATTGTATTTGGAAAATACCATATGTAACTATTGTCTTTGAAAAAAAATATATGTAGAAATTAATGAGCTGAGTTCAGTATGAGTATGCAATTCAAACTGGCTGGGGTTTAACACTATCTCAGGTGCCCTTGCCCAGGAGGTCCTGAATGTTTTGGATCCATTAAGGTTGTGAGTTTGATCCTAAATAGGAAGCAGCACTTTTTGAAGACCCTCTGAGACACATAGTACAGGTCCAAACCAGGAATTGTCTATCAAACATGTTTTATAACCTGAATCTTAACAACGTAAAAATGTAAACAAATGTCAAAGTATAACTGCCAAAACGAAACAAAAAACTATTGATAAAACTTACTCCCGGATATAGAGGTTCATATTGAGCACCCAAACAACTGCCATTTTACAAGAAATCAATTGGTAAAAATACGTGAAAACTTCAAAGTCATAAATGTAAAAGAAAGCTTTGAAAAAAACACACACTCACAAAAAAAAACCCCAAAAAAAACAAACACACACACACAAAAACACCATACATTAAAATGCAATTTTGCAATGTCTGAAAGAATAGGACAGAGGGAGACAGAAAAATTGAAAATGTCCAATATTAGGAAATAGACTTGTTATTCTAAGAACGTGGCAGACTAATATTAGTTCAAAGGAGAAAAATTTGATGAGTAGTAGCAGGAAGGGAATCCAGATATATTAATGGGAGTTCAGTAAACTATTTTCAACAGGAAATTTTTGATCAGCAGTTGCCACTTCCAGTTATTGATAGGTGGAAACTTGAAACTTATAATGGAAACATCAAGTACATTCACGATAATGATAGACAAGTATGCCTTCGAAATATGTGAGCAATGCATCATCACAATAAAACACTATCTTGAAGAATGTATAACAAATAGTTTGGGCTGTCTTAACATGCTGTAAGAATGCACGCTGGACATAGAGATCGCATTCTGAATGGGTAAATCAATGGTAAACACTAGGCATGTCACTGCAGTGCATTACACAAATGTTTTATATCAAAATGTGGTGTCAACAAACATTGTTTAAATGAGAAATGGTCAGGACGCACAGTTATAATTTAGAACAATTATTTTTCCCTCTATCAAAGTAAAACAACAAACATAAAAACAGACATGCAAACTGAAACATTCAAAGATTCACTGACTTGAATTAAGAATATAAGTATATGTTATGTTTGTCGTTAGTATTATGCCCTGATTTTTGGCAAAACATTTTCACAGTAGACATGCAAATTTGAGCCAAGAAAAAAAGTGACAAAATTTAACCCTGATTTCATAAATTATATGCTCTAGGAAAATTGTACTGATTCACCAATGATATAATACATATTGTAAAAATTATCCCAAGAAAATAATCTGTAAATTTATTTGGATAAAAAAAAAGATATAAGGGTATTGCCGATAACACTCTACAATGTAAATCAGCTATAATTGTAATGGGGTACAGATCATTAACAAGAAATTGTAAATCTGCTGAATCTAAAACTCACAGTGCCTTCCTTTCTTCAAGCTCTGTGATCACATATCAGAAGATATAAAGAAATGAAATATTCTGCATATTGAATCAGTTCAAAGGCCCTATAAATTTTTTTAACCTATTTTTAACCATATGAAAGACTTTCTTTCATCTTCAACTATAATGTTTATTTTATCATGTGCATTGATACTAATTTGGTTTCAAATTGCTTTTTATTTTTTTTTTTTTTTTTTTTTATGCTGACTGATGCAAACACACCTGTTTAATATGATAAAAGCTATTGACATATACTGTCATTTGACTTTCATTCAAAACTCTTGTAATGAAGTTGAATAAATCATCAGATGTTAACTTGAAAGAAAACTTGGAATTATTGAATATTTATTTCTCCAATAGCTAGTCAACCATACAAAGAAAACAGAAGTCTACCTAAATGCTTTTGCATCCTGAAAAACACAGCTGTTTCTTTTGATATCTGGTACTTATAATCATAATGTGAAACCAAGAAAAGATAACTAAATCTTAACTGCATTTTTTTTTTTTTTAGTAATTATTGAATTCTTTTTTTAAGAATTTAAAATTTAAAAAAAAAAAAAAAAAAAAATCTGTTATTTTATTAAAAAAACCAATTATTCAATAACAAAAATAATATATATATATCAATTTCTTAATCATTCTATCTTTGCAAGGAAAAAAAAAGTAATTAGCACTCAATAAGATCATTTCCATGCATCATAAACAATAAAACCAAATTACTTCCATCTGTCTTAAAATGGTGTTCACAATTTAATTTACAGTTTTAATCATTATTAATTTTGGCTGCTAAAAATATTTTGTTCTGGTATTCATAGAAGAGTTGTAAAATAAACTTTCACAAAGTTTTTTTTATCATTAAATATAATGAATTAATACAAATAGAAAAAAAAAGCACCTTCCAGTATGTCATATTTTTTTTATTCATCACCTTTTATCACAGGTCCCTTATACCATTATATAGATGCATAAAGGAAAATGAACATCCATCAGGGTAACAAAAAGTTAACCTTGGAAAAAAACCAACAAATTTTCAATTAATTTTCCTTTTAAAACAATATATGAATTGCACGAGTTTGATTTAAGTAAAAACTAAAAACATGTACTCTCTCTATATATGTGTATAAAGAGAGAGAGAGAAAAAAAAAAGGAGATAGGAAGAGAGAGAAATGGAATTATCAATTTTTCAAAGAAAAAAGATTGTATGTAAATAACAAATTTATTTTCAAGCTATTTTTTCTAGATGTATGAAGTAGTTACACATAGTATGTTACGAAGGTCACCATTTCCTATGACATTTCCTATGACAGCTAAAGAAAGATTGCCCATGTACTCACCTGGTGATGAGACAGTAGAGCTCATCTCGTGCACGTGCAACTGTGGCTCGCCTACCAGCTCTTGGTGGTGCTGCACGTCACGTACATGCACGGGAATCCCAACATTTGATAGCCGCACTCCCTCACTATCGGGGCTCCTAATTGGACTATGGATTCCATTACTTTGAGTACTATCCAGTTCATTGTTCTGTGTGCTGTGGAGTTCATGATTCTGAGTATCAGGAAGCTGGTACCGATCCTCATCCTCTATAACACTGGGCCGGTTCCCCTCTTCATCTATCTGTAACTTCCTCTCCTCCATTGTAGGAAACTCTATTTGTAACTTTCTCTCCTCCAGGTTGGAGAGCTCCTCACCCTCATTTTCATTGTGCATTCTGATGTTGCTATCCAACTTTGAAACACTTAAACCATTCACGCCTTCACTATGCCATTTTAGGGACATTTCTACAACAGAGAAAACAGATAAGTAATCAATAATGATGAAATATTTGATTTCTGGGCTAGTTCAATGTAGCTAGACAGACTAGTTAATAAAACAGGTTGATGCCGCAAGGTATATCATCATAATGTTCAATTTAGACGTGTCTGAAGAATGTGGGTTAATTTTGGACTTTCTCTGCAGAGGGAGATGAGACGGAATGACAAGATGCCACCATATCACACCATCTTACGTTACCATATACAGGCATTAATATTCCTGACAGCGTTAATTGTCTGGCATTTTTCCCCCCAATGACCCAAGAAATTTCAACCTTCCACTAAAGAATGTCTGTGAAACGAACATTTGAAGACGCTGAACTGTGATATACTGTGATTTATCAGGCTTGCCCACATTGCCTATCTGTCAGGTGAAATAAAATCAGGTAAGCAGCTGTTTCCAAGTTGAATAAAATGAATAAAACAGAAGTCAAACATGTCTATAAAAAGCTCAGGTGATATTTGTCACCTTTTTTTCAAAATCTAGTCACTCAATCAGGCTTTAATATGACAATTTTATAATCAAAAACAGAAAATATAATATAATCAAAAACAGAAAATATAATATAATCAAAAACAGAAAATATAAAATTGATTTAAAAATAAAATCATCATCATCATCATCAGCATCATCATTAGCATCATCATCATATGCAGCTAGTATACACAATAACTACTTCAATTGCAAGGTTTGTATAATTTTCTTTTGCCTCATGCAGGAAATGAGTGTTTTAAAAGATGAAGATAAACACTATTGACAGGACTCCAATGACAACATATGTACCTACAAATATTCCAGATATATGCAATGTGTAAATAGCTAACTATAGAAAACTTCTCCAGGGTCAATAGACAACCTATTAAGATAGGTGATCAGATATGCAATTTTCAGTTTGTTCTTTGGAACACATGTGTCACCTGCTGAAAGGTGACGGAAAAAGTGTGACGGACAGACAACAGAAAAGTGATCCCTATGTGTCATCTCTGCTTACAGCAGGTGACACAAAAACTATACTGATTGTAAAAAGAAACCCAATGACACATAGACATTTTTGTAGGATCAAACCCTGAAATTTTTTTATTTCATTATCAATTTGTATCTTAGGAAAATTATATAAATGATGTTATCTGATTATCCTCCTTTATATGATGGATTCTTCTTCCAATTATATAATCTCAATCTTTGATCAAGAACAGAAAATATAAACTAAAGTGTCCATTTTGTGGGCCACTGTAAATCTCCCACTAGTTTCCGACACAGAATCCTTGTCAGGATTGTATGTAACCTGGCAACAGGTCCAACTGACAATGATCAACCATTAACTCCTCCCCCAGACCAGAACATTATGTGCGGTGACAACTCCTATGGTTACATTGAAAATTAAGTCTGACAGAGGCAATACCTTTTCTAATCAGAATTTTCCTCTAAGAGGAAAATGAAGCTTCAATGTGTTAAATCTTTCAGACACTTTCAGTGCCGCTAAAATGGAACCAGACATTTCAAAAAGACAAATTTCCTTTTTTCAAACTGATATAATGTTAAACTGATTCTTATTTATTCTGTCTGGGCTGGGTGGATAAAAATGGGATGTGACTTTTTGCTTCTTCTTCCCCTGTGACCTTTCCATGGATGAAGTCAATAGATCAAACAAGAGAGTAAAAATGTTCTGGTAACATTGCATAAAATGTAATTACCATTGGACTGTCTGAGGTATCCAACATGCAGACAAATATGGCAGTTTCGAGAAATATCAAGTTATTTTATTTATGAATGTTTAATAGCAACAGACAATTTAGCTTTTTTCCCAATAAACATTTACAGACAAGTATAATTTATTCACAAAACCTTGATTTTGCTGCTGAAATCATATTTGGCAGCCTACTCTGCATAATAAGCAGATTATACACAGTCTGGATTCACTCAAGTACACTACAGTCCTGTTATAAAACTGATTTGTTGAAATTAATTGTGTGCAATATGTTTACCTACATTAGAAGTAATCAAACTTAGTACCAATATTCAGAAAGGTCAGCAAGAAGGGCTTTAAGAACTGGAACTTAAAACATTTACTGAAGCCCTGGCATAATATTTTAACATTGATGTATAACTACGCAGAAGTAGTTCTAAGGTCAAAAGTAGTTCAAAGTAAAACCAGAGAGAAAAGCCCCTACATTTTCATACAAATGTAAGTAGGAAACAATATCTATATACATATTTATTCCGTATCTTATTTAGAAAAAAAGTCTACATTATCTTTGCCTCATTCCAACATTATTCTTTGCATATCAAGACAACAGAACTCTTGCATAAATTGAGAAAGAATTGGA
This sequence comes from Solen grandis, assembly GCA_021229015.1. Taxonomy (NCBI): domain Eukaryota; kingdom Metazoa; phylum Mollusca; class Bivalvia; order Adapedonta; family Solenidae; genus Solen; species Solen grandis. Next base: position 28,780,458 of record CM037778.1, read on the forward strand.
TTACTGGCTAAGCCAATGACAGGTACAGGTAAAAACTGCTAATGTGCATACTGTACATTTACATGTTACACATAAAGAAAATGTTTCAACAGTACTGAAGAAAAGGCTGCATGTGATGAGTATTTTTTCACTAAACAGCCTAAAATTGTATAAATTAGTATTGTACAGGTTTGATTTTTTTTTCCTTTTCCTCCAGTTTTTCTTATCTCTTTGTAGTTTTCCAGTGCTTTCAGAGCTTTGATTTTTGTACACTTTTGGGTTATGTTTTTGTTCAAAGAAATATTGTGTGCAAACAATTCAACAGTGTATAAATACAAGTTACAGAATCCAGTAAGACATAACAGTACATGGGATGTAGCTGCAACAAACCCCCCTTCTGAGTCCTGAACTATTTTAAATAAGAACCCAGATGTGTAAACTGGCACCTGATCATCATAACTTATGTAACTGTGACAGAAAGTCATTCTATGCAACAACACAAATACACAGAGAATTTATGTTGTAAAAAAAAAAAAAATACCACATTTATGCATCCACAAAAAAGAAAGTCTTCATCAACAATGCAATAACAATGAAATATTAACCAAAAGATAAGAATATTGTAACAAATCATAGCTGCTGTAATCATAAATGCCAAGTGCTGAAAGGTAGCACACCAGTCTGCCTAATCAAAGGTTCAGCCTTCTGTCCTCTACACCTGGCACCCTGCACATTATTATAAAACCTGGGATAATGACCTATCGTTGACTGAACACTGAAATGGAAATTCCTACTTAAAGTCTGCAGCAGGTCAATGTATACAAGTAAGTATAAAGTTGTAATTTTTGAAAACTTAACCCTTTACCTAATGAATATTCATGTACAAATTAATTATTTGATGAATGAATGATCTTTAAATGGTTTTTGACAGTGAAGAAACTGAGCTACAAGATTATATGAGCAAACAGAGCAGAGATCCTGATCAGAAAGTTCCTATACAGGAGCTGTCTGAACTGGGTCTCTTTGCTTAATTGCATCAAAATGAGAATATGAAAATTGACATAAAGGGTAAAAAAGCAACTGACAGCCTTTCAAAATAAGCAACTACCTACAGTCTCTTAAATTTTTTTATCTTATATGATATCATCACAGAATTATTTGCAAAAAGAAGTAAATTTGACAGTATATTGTATTTGATTGCCTGACTATTAGACTAATATCTTATGTACATTAAAACACAGCCTGTCAATCTGATTAGAGATACTGTATAAAGCTGAGACCAGCGTGTGTCACATAAGTCTATTTCTGGAGGACAGCTAAGAAATCCCTTGTGTAAAGTGGAACACAATTGTTTATAACGACACGAAGGCCTGGCTATTTTGAAATCAGTACAACCTTGTATTGAATTTCTCCCCTCATGAGTTCAGAAGGGTTTGGATAAATGACATGAGCCACAACGTGCCGGTGGTCATGAAAACTAGGACAGTGCTACCTCACTTTGGGGCTTATTACCATATATAGAACAAAATGTCAAATTGCAGAACAGTTCGCTGGTTTATCTAATTTCATGACAATGATGCGCCAAATGTCACGGTGACCACTTTCCAATTGTTTTAACTTCTTAAATGCTGTAAAAGTTTAATATTTGTTTAATACGTGCTAACCTTTTAGATCCCATGGCAGGTAAAACTAGAGATTGTGTTTAAATTTCAAAGTATTTTTAAATCAATTTTTCATTATTCCCATGTTTAACTTCAAGTAAAATTAAGTCACTGAAATTAACTGCACTCAGTTTTACTTACTAAAATTGGCATTTCAACTAACCATGAGGAATGCTCTTCATTATATTTCAATATGTAAATAAACAAAACACAACAAATGTACTGGTAGGTTTAAATTTCACATAGCCTAATATTATTCAAGAAGGACTTGTGTGTCTTATTTCTGATCATTTCAATTCTTGTGTGACCTGCTCAAACATTCAGAAATATTTCTTGTCTTCTTTGAATCAAACGGAAATTAGGGCATTGATCTTTCACTACAGTTAGCTGTGTAAAAAATCGCCTTTTCATTATCAGGAATGGTAATTAAACTAATTTGATTGTGTGTGTATTTATGAGACTATAAAATCAGCCCTGGTTTCTAGATTGAGATGACAAAGGTGACCTAGATTGGAGAATGTCTCCAATACCAGAGCGACAAAATCGGTCAATTAATCCCACCACCACTCAGCTGACTGTGTCCCTGTTAACATCAATGACTTCAGTTCTCAGAAATCGCCTGATGCCAGAGGGAGGGTTACACAGCAACGCAGGAGACCAGCACTGTCAGAATGTGTGGCACAGTGTCAAGGGCATACTCATCAAAATATTTCAAATTTTGATGCAGAAAAGTTCTGAAATTTCAAACATAAAGTTGCTGTTGTTTCTTCAATATCAATTTATAGCTATTAAATGTTTAAAAATTGTTGTCCAAGTAGATTACTGAAATTTCATCACATATTCCAAATTGTTGCTTAATGTTCCTGTTTTCAGAATTTGTGGTTTTATAATTATACATATATTATTATTTAAAATATTTGGAAAACAATGTGTTTCTGTTTTATCATTTTTGGCCTTTAATCTTTAATTTAAGCCAGGGTTTTTATCACAACAGTTGTACTGGAGTTTACAATCACTGTGATATCAAACTCATTTTTTTTTTCTTGTCAGCCTAATATGCTTTTATTTTGTGAAGTATTTGTTGTAGAACCTTTGATAGGACTTACTCTAAGCATATCACAAGCAATTTTAGTAATACATGTATGTACATCATCTGAACTATTTTACATATATAAAGAAAAACAACATCCCAAAACATACTGTATCATTTACATGTATAACTTATACTTAGTGCCCCAGCTAGCCTTAAATAGCCGGGCGCGGCGCCCAGCTGCCCTTTTGCCACGCCCAGCATGTGCCCTCTTGTCGGCAAATTGCCCCTGCCCTTTTGTCAAAAATTGCCCCTGTCCTTTTATCGGTATGTGCAGCTTGTCATGTTAATCAAAAAACTCCGGAAGTTACAGTACACAACTGGGTGTCTATCAGCAAATCCATTGCTATGAGCAACAGGTCATCATGTCTACCATTGCTGATGATTGTAGAAGAAATAAGTGAACACAAACCTACAACCCTTTAATAATGTTCACGGCTCGTGTTAATTTCGAAGTGAAAGTAAAAATTGATTCTACGGACTGTTTTTGAATACGAAAAAGATAGCCTAATTTGGCATAAATATTTGTAATATTTCAAATCTGGCATTCTGCATTATCATACTGTCATAATCTTTATCATTAATATTCAATTTGACCGCCTCCGACAGTTTTAATAGCATGTAAAAAGCATGTTTGAATATAACTTTGTTTACTTCAGGTACGGTATGGTTGAAGAAACATGCACTGATAAAGCTTGTTTACAGCAATAAAAAAAGGTCAGAAAGATTTAGTTGTGTTTTAAAATATGAATGATTGACAATAAAAATACTTAAAATGCAGATTTTACACCATTATTTGAAATTAAGGCTGACTTTGTATTTACAAAATATGATCGTAGTGAAGTGGGTGGGGTAATGCATTGAGACAAAATTGTAGTATCTAAAAAAATATATATATCATAAGATCTATTGAAAAAAAAAAAAAAAATTGAAGGTCTTGGAGATTAATTAAAATCAAATAATTTTCATTTGATTTGAAACAGTTTTAATCTGAGTCTACACAAGCAACCTAATTACCTTCAAAATATTTTCTGTATTGTAAAAATCATGTATAATTGGAAAAATACCTTCATGTTTTAGTAAGTATTTTAAAAAAAAAATTGGAATTTTATTATATTTTCTGAAATATAAGAATTTAGAAATATGTTTTTCCTCCAAATTGTATGTACACCTGTCCTTTTTGGTGAATTTACCTTTTTAAAATAATGTAATAGTATAGTCATCAATATGAAACCTCTTATATTATAATATGGTGTGCATTATAAATTAATGTACATATGAAATAAATGGGAGATTTCACAATATTCTGAGGGAAGAGTCTTGGATGCTCAATTTAATTGTTCTTTAGGCTAAATGAAATTGAAATGTCAGTTCATATTTTTTTCTGTTGGTATTATTTTTTATTGAAAACTTGAAATAAAGATTTGTAATCAAAGAAAATTGATGCAATTTTTTTTTTTAACTTTTACACAAATATTTCCAAACAACTGTTCAAATCTCCACATAAATAAGTCATTCTTGCAGAGGCCTTTTTTTAACATCTTATTTGAAAAAAAAAAGTTGAAATGTTGTCTGTTTAGAAAGATATAAGTGGACAACTGACCTACACAACTGAATCTGGAAGAAATGTACGAAAGCTGCTGTAAAAATTTGTTTGAAATAGAAAATGCAGGAGATGGCTTCTCAAGGGTTTGAACTTAAACAATTTTCTTGGGATGCCCCCCACAGCTACCCCCAATGCAGCTCTACGCGCCTCAAAGTGCCCTTTTAGGCACCATCACCCAGCCCTTTTCAAATCCTAGCTGGAGCACTGTAACGGTGTAAGTATATGCAAACAATGAAAGAACACATTTTCACCTGGGTTGTATTGCTGGTGCATTTTTTTCAATGTATTTACAATGTTCTAACAGCTAGTGAGAGTGGGCACATCTGGGTCAGACTGGTTTGTGTCAGCAAACTACGCATACCATCACAGAAACTGTGCCATGGCATCAAATGCACTACTATAAACATCTCACTCAATCATACAAAAATACACTGACAACATTCTGCCTCAATGATACATGCTCCCTGGATCCAGCATACCCTTGACTGGTTTTACATTTACCTGTTTGACTATGGAAAAGCCAGATCAGACTGAATATAATTCTCAGTCTAAACAGGAGTTTTAATGATTCTTGTTTATTTGTTTTTTCTCCCAGTACTCACTCTTACCTGGCTTTTGATATCCATCCATTTTTACAGTATTTTGACTTTCACCATTTTCAGTTTTACATCACTGAGTGAGGTTTAAGACTATGCTTCAACCTGATCTAGTTTAATACGAAGCATTGGGCCTTTATTTATCAACATTTTGATTCTATATCATAAACTTAAGCCTCAGTTTGCTACTACATCTGAACTCTGCAGTGATAGAGAGTGACCCAATGACAGTTTTGGCGGACATACATCCGTCACAATAGCTCACCTTTAAAAAAGGTGCACATGTAAAAATCCATCAAGGAATGACAAAATTATCTAGCATATATAAATTATGATTTGTGACAGACAGACAGAAAACAAAAACTTATTTTGTGACCATCCCTACCCACAACATGCTGGGTACTACAATGTATTCATTTTATGTATCCCATCAAAATTATAAAGTGTAACATGCACAGGGTTCCATGGCTGTAATTGCTATAGTCAAGTAATTGCAGGGTTTTATGACTAAAAAACTGAATTTTTTCCCTACTTGAGACAAGAATTCAATGTTCAAAATCCTTTCAGACATAAAGTATCAAGCCAAGAAGGATTTGAATAGGTTGTAAAAGATTTTTTTTATAAATTCTAATTAATTTATAAACTGATAACAGTACCCAGAGAATCAACAAGGGTAGCCTTAAAATACTGTTCAAAATCACTTTTTCAGATGTCATTAACACATATATCTTTTATTCATATATCTAACATGACTATAGCCATGCAATTTATTCAAACTGATACATATTTTTTTCCACATTATTAGTCAAACCTGTGGTCAATCAGTGGAACAAGAGAAAATGAATGCTTTACAGAGGTGACCACAAAACTAAGTAAAATGCTGAATTGGTAATATTAAAACTGACCGTTAAATGCAGGTTGACCACTTAATAGAGGTGGCTCCTAATACAGGTTCAACAGTATATGACAGTCAAAAAATATTTAATTTTTGTTGAAGATCACTGGAAATTTCTGTAACAAAGTCACGTGACATGCATGTTACACAATGAAAACAGCAATTTAAGTAAGCAATAACATATATAAATGTGCTATATATTCTTTTTATGTTTTGGTTATACAGTAACTAAAATAACAATTTACTTGTGCAAATCAGCATGTCCCAATTTTGAATGGATGCTTCTGGATAAGGGTTGTGGTATTATTCTGACACATTTTTTATTTCATTTATGTGAAAGAAGTGCTCACTGAAGAATAATTTATAAAATTTTCTAAACAATATTATAATTTAAAGCACTACCAAAGCACTAGTTGATGACTAATAACATTTTCAGAAACCAGTAGTCAATATGAAGATTGGTATCAAATCTTACTTGAACACTTCAATTTTTGAAGTCATTATCTGTTTCATCCAAGTTTGGAGGCAATGATTAAGGCTAAAGGTCATTAATTTGAGCAGAAGCGGATCCAGAGGGGGTTACTGGGGGTCTGGATCCCCCCAACCCCTATGCCTAAAAGAGTTGGGAAAAGGGGCAAGCCCCCTTGGAATTTTGCTGTTATGCTTAGAATATGTATGGGGGTTGTGCTCTCCCCCCCCCTCCCAGGATAAGGTGAATTTCATAGTTGGAACTGGGCATAGTAATTATCCATGTTGGACCCCACTTGAGAAAAATTGCTGGATCTATGCCTGCTTAGGGTCTATTTCAAGACTGTGTAGTGTTTCACATTGTTTGTCTCTGATCGAATTGAGAAAACTTTCATATGCTTACAGGTGCATAATATCTCTTGTACTGGTTCATCCAGAAATAGCTGGTTAGGAAAACTGAAGGCTATCAAATAAACAAAACAAAAAAAACAACCAAAAAAAAACAATCATAATCTGTCCTGATGACATTTATAACAAGGTGTTCAGTTCTAGAAAAATACTTAAGTAAAACTCAAGATCAAATATCATATTTAAATGTATTCTTTTTAGTATGAGGCCTAGAGTGATTCATGTGACTACAAACCAGCAAAAATATAGAATTTCTCATTGCTTCTTAAAGCATCATTGTGTCTAATCTGAATAAAATCTATCCATACAATCAATGGACCTCTTATTAACAGCTTGTCACAGATTTGCCTACTTGATTCTATTCTGCCCATTGCGCCATATTATACAATATTGATCACTATAGTACGTATTTTGTTCATTTGCACAAAATGGTAGTATTTCATTACTTTTTTTTTTTCAGACATCCCACACTTTTTTTTTTCTTTTAGGCAATGAAACCAACTATATTATATTGGGAAATCTGTTTTCCCTGCCACACAATGGTGAAATCATTTGCAAGACAATGTAAAACAATTGATATATAGTACATCTGACATGGGTGTGTTTAAGATAACCCTGAATTGAAGGTCACCAAATTGTACATAACTTCCCACTAACATCGATGTACTTCTAATGTAGAGTGCATTCTATTGCATTGTCAAGTCATACCACATATATATACTTTTTATTTTAGCTTAGAGCCTATAAAAAATCTAGTTGAGTTAATTGTTTCATGCACTAATACTTGCCCAATTTGGTTTAATCATCAAAAACACATGCACACAAGTAAATGATTTTTTTCCTATCTGGAGAGCATAGCAATAGATATAGGAAATACAACAGTACAAGTACACATTCATGTAGTAGGTCGTGCCTGCCTTGATACAATGTTCCTTTATCAAATGACCTTGTATGTAAGTCCCATGCTCTTGATTATGACAATGTTCTTTTAACCTTAGTCTAGCTACAAGTGTGAATTTGATTTGAAGAAAACACAACTGTCTACTGGTATAAACAAAGCCCAAATTGACTTTTTAGCTGGTGGGTAATCAATGGAACAACATTATAATAGTAAGGACACAAATATTACATTTATCTACTTTCATTTAATTTTAATGAAGGTAGATATATGTAATATGTGTGTCCTGAAACAGAAAGATGCTGGTGTTCTAAGAGCAGGATTTCGATAACATGTACAATCATTTGTCATTATTTCTACACTTCCTTCAGAATTTCTCTAATATTCTCTCATATCTGCAGCCATTAAGACAGGAGCCTACAGCTTAATGGTTTGAAACCTATGCAAGGATTTTAATTCACAAATCTGCAGCTTTTAATGTAGAGTACATTAGCAAGCATAATAATATGGCTTGCTTTATGAACCAACAGTTGTTTAAATTTTAAAAAATATACACAAACCATTACATGTATTTCAATAATGTACTTAATTATAGATTGCCAGTTCACTGGTAACTAATTATTCTAACCAGCTGTTACTAGTCATCCTCAGTCTCTGCTGTATCAAAGTTGTCATTAGCAGCTATACTTGGAGCTCAGAAATAGGCCTGCTTGACCGGCAAATGGTTGATTTGACTTGTTGTATCATGCCCTTTTCATGTTTCAGGGCTAGCACTAACTTTATCTCAATCACAAAAGTCATTAAAAAGCCTAAAATGGAAAAAGTGGGACATTAAAACCATGCAATAATGCAAAAATTCAAATGAATATACATTTCTTGAAACAACTTTTAGTTGCACTTGAATGTTTTCCTGTTTGTCTGGAGAAAACAAGTGGCTAAACATACAATGTTCACCTTCTCAGTAATAATAAAACAATCACTATGTATACTGGATATTGAACACAGACTGACAGACAGAAGTTGTGTAGCATCAGACATACCAATGTGATCTCCAGTTAACACTTAAATAAACATAACTATTTGGCCTATTATTGCTGGAAGCTAAGACTTCATAAAATGGTGCTTTACCTTTTTTGATTGGATGAGCCTTCGTCTGTTGGGGATCGGCAATTAAGCCATTTCGTCTGTCTTTTTCTGATCCCTTTATGTGACTGTAGTCTGAAATGAAACAATCAATATATGAGCATAACAAGTCCATAATTATCCCTGATACATCTACAAACTTTGGCACGTATGGTGAATAAATTCAGTCTACCTCCCTCCCCATCTCCTTACTTTATTATCATTTTGCATGTCCGTGTCATTTTCTCACATATCAAAGATCTCACAGTATACAAAAGTAACATCAATACTCAATTCCGATGTAACATTTACCCATATATCTACCAGAAGGGGAAGTGGGGGATTAAACAAGAGGGCCAACATGGCCCTGAAATGTTCACCTAAGAAATATTGCTTTCATTGCCTTTTACAACATAGTCATACTGAATACAAAATCCATGCAGAAGAACAGCAATAAAATCTTAATTCAACACAAAAACTCCAAGCCTTGTGGTTTCAGAGAAGATTTTTCTATTTTTTTCCTATACAAGCCCATGTAAATTCAAGTGACTCCTGGGGTGAGGCCAATTTTGGCCTCAGGGCCATGATCTAAACAAACCTGGTAAATGTTCATAAGGCAATGTTACACACTAAATATCTGAAATCCAGGCCTTGCGGTTTCTGAGATGAAGATTTTTCTTTTTTTTTATATTTATATATATATATGTGATAAAGTCTAAGTTAAATCAGGTGACCCCTGGGGCGGGGCCAGTTTTGACCCCAGGGCCATGATTTAAACAAACTTGGTAGAGATCCACTAGACAATGCTACACACCAAATATCTAAACTCCAGGCTATGCAGTTTCTGAGAAGATTTTTCTAGTTTTTTTCCTATATATGCCTTTGTAAAATTAAGTGACCCCTGGGGCGGGGCTAATTTTGACCCCAGGGTCATGATTTGAACAAACTTGGTAGAGGTGCTCTAGACAATGCTACATACCAAACATCTCAGCTCTAGGCCTTGCAGTTTTGCAGAATAAGATTTTCAAATTTGCATTTTTAAAATCTCTTTTTAGTTTCTGTGACCTACTTTTTCCACCAATCAAAATAATTTGAACAATCTAGATAGAGGGTATCATAAGGATGATTCCTGTGAAGTTTGGTCAAAATCCATTCTGCGGTTTAGGAGGAGATGTTGTTTAAAGGTAACTGTTGAGGCAGGACGGACACATGGACGATGGACAAAAGGCAATCACGATAACGTTGTGCTCAGGTGAGCTAAAAATACAGAATACAAAAGATGTCTCCTTTTTTTTTTAAAAAATGTAATGAATAATCTATTATAAAACTATATATCCTGTTGTGAACTTTTGATAGGACACCCTGTTCTTTCACCATCAAATATTAATGACACCACAAACAAATAACATTCAGTTCATCACGTTTTGCTATGAATTTATTCTTCAAACCATCACCACATACATTACACACAGGAATCCAAATTGTTGCATAGGTTTAAAATTAAATGTCCTTAAAAGATATATTTGAATGTATAATGTATTCAACTTTAATCCTTTACTTCTGAATTTCTAAAAATTTTTAATTTACTGATCACTAAATGGTATATGAAACAATTGAGTTTCTCTTTAACCCTTTCCCTCATAGAGAACACCATGAAAAGACCTATGCGAACAGCATAAAACCAGATCAGCCTGCGAGTAACTCGCAGGCTGATCAGGTTTTATGCTGTTCGCTGCTCCTCAGTGGTCTGGTAATGAGGATTTTACGATTAAATTTGGTGAGGTTTGAGTTTGCTTTTCTGCAGATTAGGCTTTATGTGGTACCTACTGAGTGTGTCAAAATGAGTCTATATGAGGGAAAGGGTTAAAAGATATATTTGAATGTATAATGTATTCAACTTTAATCCTTTACTTCATGAATATTCATGAACAAATTTATAACTTAATTTACTGATCACTAAATGGTATATGAAACAATTGAGTTTCTCTTTAACATGCAGACTAACACTATAGAACCTTGGTTACAATATTATATGACCAAACAGAGAAGATCCTGATCAGACAGCTCTGGGTCTGCTGTGTTTGAAAATGTGTCAAGATGAGTCTATATATATACTTGATCTTAAGTTTGAAATGTAAATTATTCGACTACAGTGGCTTATCATAATCAATTCAAATCCACTGGTTGTTTAAGAGGGCAATTATTTTTAGTTTTATCAGATATGAGTTTAATTTCCAAAATTTTGCACATATTTACAAAGTGATTTGCTTACATATTTGTCTGTATATTCAATGCCTATTTATTCATTCAAATACTTAAACTAGAAGCTTCAAATCTGACAGTTTCGGACAAGGAATGAAGAGGGCCAAAATGGACCTTAAGTCGGTCACCTGAGAAACACTGCCTTCACTGCCTGCACTGTTTAATAAATGAGGATGCTTGAATGACTAAACAAAGTGTCTGGCTTCTTTTTTTTTTTTAACTTAACCCTTTCCCTCATAGAGGACACTATGAAAAGACCTATGCGAACAGCATAAAACCAGATCAGCCTGCGAGTAACTCGCAGGCTGATCAGCAGTGGTAGACACTAACTTTTTCGACAGGTGTCCCTTGGGCATATTTTAGCAAAATCAGGGACACCTCACTATTTAAAATGCTGAATTCCAGGAGTCCCTTATAAAATTTTGGTGTCCTTGGGACCCCGGGACACTGTTAGTGTCAACCCCTGATCAGGTTTTATGCTGTTCGCTGCTCCTCAGTGGTCTGGAAATGAGGATTTTGTAATTAAATTTGGTAAGGTTTAACTGTGGTTTTCTGCAGATCAGGCTTTATGTGATACCTATTGAGGGCGTCAAAATAAGTCTATATGAGGGAAAGGGTTAAAAGGGGCAAAACTTCTGACCTAAACGGCCAAAATCAGCCATAATTGAACTTGGCCAAAAGATTATGACAAATAAAGATACTAGAGTGTACACAGTGAAATCTGGTATTTTTTTATATTAAAGGGTCATAACTCTAGACCAATATCTGACATCATCAGACTTGACCAAGAGACTTATGGCCATATACATTGTTATGAAGTTTGAAGATGATTGCTAAAGAAATGAAGATGCTTAAATGTAAACCATAAAATTGTTCATGCGCAATCAACAGATATTCAAGTATCACAAGTCTATTTTGAAGAATAAACACTGAATTTTGAATCTATTTTTGGCTTACGTTATTTAGAAAAAACATAACAAAACAACAAATAAGCATGATGGCTATGTGATGTTTCCAGATGACTCAAGACCCAGACAGCTGGCATGTTTGTATAGCTAATTTCAGATCTTAAAAAATTTCAAGGCAAGGTAACCGATTTCTTTGTAAGCTGCTTTAAGTAGAACAAAAAAATATACAAGTCTATGCTGTAGTTTATGCTTGCCTGAATTTTGTCATTTGTAGAAATTTTCCTTGCCCATTTAGAGGCCTCAGACTTATTTTTCAATTGTAATAAGAAAATTGTTGAAAAAGAATAAAAGGTATGACAAGACTGTGAACACAGGGATCCATTATAAGATCAATCTTTTAATTTTTCTAAAAAAAAAAAAAATTTGCTTATTTTTAGTAGAGATCAGAGAAGAAGGAAAACACTAATTAAATTTTCTCTTTATGAGATTTGAACTTGCCAGCTGTATAATGCACAAGAAGTTTGTCTCAGTCATGTGGACTGGTCTCATTGAAGTGTGCAGCATGTATGAGTATGAGTGAGTGTGAATGCATGCCTGAATGTATACAGTGCCTGCAGTGATAAAATGCACTGTATTTCTGTACAACTTATCTGATATTGGTCTCAAACGTGCCCATGCCCTGTATCATCTAGGTCATTATTACTTTGTTTCATTATCACTCCTTTTAATGTCCTTTGTGTGAGAAAATCAATAAAATTTAATATTTGATAACATTCGATTCACAGTCTAGCTGTTCTTATATGTGCATCGGCATCTAAAGCAACAAGAAATAAATATTAAATCATCGCGCCTGAGATAGCAGTAATTGAAAACGCTGCAAGGGATACAAAGTTTGCTGTGAACAAAGCAGCCCGACGTTTGTGTGTCTTAAAATGGATTTAAATGAAGCAAAACTAGGGCATGGATCAATTAGATACAACTAAATATATCACCACAACGGGTTTGTGATATTGTTGGAATTGCCAAAACATGGGACTCAACCTTAATTTCTGTGATGAATTTTAGTCTCCAAGAAAATATGTCAAATAACATTGTCCCAATTTGCAAAGTACATGACTGTACTGTTAGAATGGTAAATTACTATCATACAGGAGTTGGTTTGGGATGCTCTTCATTCTACTGTTCTCCTTTCCAATACATATCTCAGCTGTTACAGTCTCGATTATGGTCCACTAAACACATTAACAAGAGTGCCAGTGATGCCACAATATACGCCGCCACAAAATATAAAGACCAAGAGGGGCCTTTTAATTATTGCTTTTAAAATTTCTGTAAGCATAAGCTCATAATGAAGTCTGTAAGACCAATTAATTTAGCTGAACTGAGATAGAACCCTAAAAATGCTTCCAATATGAAAGAAGGTCAAATAGCAGTATCAATATGAATCCTTTTTTCTTTCTCCGCATAACTCTTGCAAAAATCACTGTACCAGAAAATCACTTTTACCTGTTTAGAAACTTGAGTTGTGTTTTCCAGAGACCATGTTTAGAAAGGCATAACTATTGCAAATATTGATGAACATAAAAATCCCTGCTTTGTGCATATCTACCCAGTATAGTAATGACATTGCCCAAGTTTTGAAAAGATTAGGTCAGAAACATACAAGGAATTGAATTCACAAGGTTGAAATATCAATCAGCTAAAGAGACTAAGTTTCAAGGGACAAAAATCTTGCAAAAATTAATGAACCGGAAAACTGCCACTTCATGCACATCTACCCATAATAGAAATGCCACAAATCAAGTTTTGAAAAGATTCATTCAGAAACGTAGGAGGAGTTGCGTTCACAAGGCTGCAATGTCAATCAGCTACAGAGACTAAGTTTCAAGGGACACAAATCTTGTAAAAATCAACTACCTCCTACTCCTACGAATGAATCTTTTTCAAATCAACATAGGAGGAGTTGCGTTCACAAGGCTGCAATATCAATCAGCTACAGAGACTAAGTTTCAAGGGACACAAATCATGTAAAAATCAATGAACAAGAAAATCGCCACTTCATGCACATCTTTCCATTATAGTAATGACATTGACCAAGTTTTGAAAAGATTCATTCAGAAACGTAGGAGGAGTTGCGTTGCGTTCACAAGGTTGCAATATCAATCAGCTACAGAGACTAAGTTTCAAAGGACACAAATCTTGTAAAAATCAATGGACCGGAAAATCGCCACTTCATGCACATCTACCCATAAATGTAATGACATTGACCAAGTTTTGAAAAAATTCATTCAGAAACGTAGGAGGAGTTGCGTTCACAAGATATGGACGTACAGACGCATGGACGTACGGACGGACAGACGGAGAAGATGATGCCAATATATAACCGCCTCTGGCGGCATATAAAAAAACTATCACTAGAAGTGATGAATACCCACTCACCCTACTGATTTAACACAGAAAAAGGGCTGAAATTCTTAACCCTTACCCTGCTGGAACCTAAGTGCTAACCATTGCCACCAGTCTTAACTGTTGGCTGACCTACTACAAATTTTCATCTTTTATCCCTAAAACTGATAATGGACAGTTCCAAAAAAGGTGCTGGCTAAGTCCATTTGAGAAATTCAGCAGGTTAAGGGTTAATAACACTCATCATTATTCTAAGTGTGATGGCATTATCAACAACAGTAACCTTATTTTATTAAAGCAGCTCGTTCTGATCAGTAGATACTTATAATTTTCTACCCTCCCTCGTAAATGATGGTGTAGTCTCTATATCCTGATAAGTAAACTCGGAAAGTGAAGGTCACATTGAACAAGAAACACTACTTTCTTAAACGCAACTTTGATGAATCAGTTAACTTTATAAGCAGGTATTTGCGGTACAACGTGACATGTTCAGCAACAATTTGCGTCTTCACCAGTTTATGATAGCGATTACGTTAGTTCAGCCTATGAAGTTAGCACATGCACTATAGTGAATGTGCATGATCAGTCAAGTGATGGCAAATGAACAAAGAAAATCTGAATATAGGTTTTATAATTCTAAATATTATTATCTAAAGTTTCAATGCTGTGACAGATGGTTGCATTGAGTGACCATGCATTTGTAGATGGGTAGACATAACAGTCAATCAAATTCTTAGTCAACAAGCTGCTGTAAAATATCATATTAAACTACTTTATATTCTAGCTAAATCTAAGTTATCATCAATTTGCACAGTATCCAATTTCAAATAGATAATTAAATATCATTTCAAAGAAATTAAACATTTCTTTACACAATCATGGAGTTTATGGCTTCAAAACAAATTTAGATCTTTACATAAACTTGATAAACAAGAACTATCACTAAAGGTGATCAATACCCCTACATCCCACCTTGTCTTCACATAATGTGAGTAGAATGGGATGGGAAGGCCCATAACATGCAGTGTGATTCCTTTATACCATAAAAAAAATTAATTCCGTTAAAACCTTTTGCCCCTTTTTTTGTTTATAATTCCAGCACCATGATGTTCGAAATATTCTTCACTTAATGCCATTCAAACATGTGAGTAACAGATAGTTCAACAAGCAAGTTTCGAACCTCCAACAAATATTGACAGGCACTTAACATTGTGTGGCCTATTCTATTGAAAAACTGACTCCAATGCAAGACATCAGATTCAGAAGACAGCAAAGTATTTCCTAGGCTTAAGTGCTATCAAGCACATGTCCTGATTTCATCCAACTTTTCTTTGTGGTATAATTTCTATACTTGACATTTCAAGAAAGAACCAACAATATGCAATAAATCTATTTCCTTGGCTGATATTTCACAATTTTACCTGCTGTCTGGTGGAGTAATACACTTTTTTCTACAATATTGGATTGAAATTGAAACAAAATTTCTATTCTCCTTAAACAAGAACAAATCAACAAGACCATAAAAAACAACATAAAATTCAAGGTTTGAACCTACAGTAATTTCAATTGGAATTGGATGAAAATCAAGTCAGTAACTTGCAACCAAACAATTTAATAAGGTGTTTTTTTCCATTTATTTGTAAATGAAATAAGTTTTAATGGTAACATTTATAATGAAAACAATACAGCTGACTCAATGAAAAAATGCTTACCTCAGAAATCTAATTATCAAATTTTTAGGGCTTGATGCCTAGCACCAAAGAGCAACAAACAAAGAGCTTAATTAAAGTACCCAGATTACCACTTTGAAAAACTTTGGAGAGTAAAGCTGGGAATCAAACCCTAGACATCCACCTCTTTAACTGGATGCTCAAATGATTTGGCCACTGGAGACAGCAGTATAATTAAAGGGATATATTTATTCAGACCTGTTCCAACAAGCAATATCAATAAAACAATGATTACAGCCAAAGCATGGTTGTTTCTTCATGTGGAATATGCAATCTTCCATCTGAGAGACTTTTTCATTCTGACATAGATTCTTGTCCTTAGCTAATAATACAATTTCAAAGCAATTGATGAGAAGCAAACTGTTCATGAAACCCGATATGTCAGAAGGATATACTTACAGGTGCATTTGGTTTCTACGTTTTGCCTGTGTCATCAAGGCTGTCAGGTTCAGTTTTCATGTTAATAGTGATTTAACCTTTTCCCTCATATAGACTCATTTTGACGCACTCAGTAGGTACCACATAAAGCCTGATCTGCAGAAAACCACAGTTTAACCTTACCAAATTTAATTATAAAGTCCTCATTTCCAGACCACTGAGGAGCAGCGAACAGCATAAAACCTGATCAGCCTGCGAGTTACTCACAGGCTGATCTGGTTTTATGCTGTTCGCATAGGTCTTTTCATGGTGTCCTCTATGAGGGAAAGGGTTAAAATGTTCACAATTTAATTTACAGTTTTAATCATTATTAATTTTGGCTGCTAAAAATATTTATGTTAACAAAATGTTCATATAATAATTTATATATAACTTAGACTTGATATATAATTATGAAAAATATCTCATCAAAAATCATAGAAATATAAAAATTCAAACAAGAAGAATAAACATACAAGTTTTGAAGACCTCATCACTGCTGATACTCTGAGACTGTACAAACTTGAAATCCCAAAATAAGTGATTATAAAGCATAAGCAGATTAAGGATTCATGGATATTTATTTTTTATTCAGAAGTAAGTTTTTAAATTTTGTAGTGACACACATATAAAGATATTGTCAAAATGTCTTCCTAATAAAAAATAAAAATAGGTGTTTGAATGAAGTTAGAGATCCACAACTCAAAATGGTTTCCTATGAAATGAAATATAATGCTATTAAAACTGAACAAACAAAAAACTAATTTAGTAAATTACATGTGAAAATATTAACACTGATATTAGATATGCATGTTTTATCTTATATATATATTCTTTCTTTTTATTCCAGATATGGTTAAACATTTTCTTTTTTATGTACTAAAAGACTTCATGAATGTTCTACCCTGTAAGACTCTCTACCTGTACAGACATCTAGAAGAACAGACACAAAGCGGCCAAGAGGCTACCTTCATTACGTGCAGACTGGCACCTTTACAGGTGATCAGCAATACCTATAAAACAATTGAGACAGACAACAGCCACATTACCCTATCAGATATCAGTATGGGTCGGCTGAACAGGATGTAAAACATCAGGCTCGAAATACTTCGCAGGTACAATGTAGATCAATAGACTGAAACTTAATACCCAACCTGTGCAGCCCTAGTAAGTTAATCTATGTCAATGATAAGCTACATAAATAAGCAATAAAATACATGTGATTTTTCAAAGAATCTTTAAGCTTGAGGAAAACCTATTCTACGGAAAAGAACCCTCACAATTTGTCAACCCCAAAGAAATCATACAAGTTTGTTTGTTGGATTTAACGTTCCACCGACAGTATTTCAGTCATTCAGAGACATTGTCTACTTGAGACAGATATAGTGCTGCCACACTGCAGTATCATGCCGTAGACACCTGGCACGATACCACAACCAGTTACATTATCCTGACAGAGGGCCAACCAGTCCTGGAACTACCCTTATATGCTAAGCGCCAAGCACGGGAGCTATACCAGTACCATTTTTTATGATTTTGGTAAGTTGCAGCTGGGGATCAAACCCACGATCTCCAGATTCCCGGGCAGACGCTTTAATCACTTGGCCACAGGGACAGGTTCATACAAGTTTGAGACGTGAATTTCAGGTGACCCACATTTAAAACTTAATGGTTAAAACTAGTGGACAGTTTCTTCAAATTTGGGCCCTAAAGCATTTAATATAATAAAGACTGATTTACCATGACATTCTGGCTGTCTTTTAACTTTGCAAGCCTACCCAAGGTTAAAAAAAAGCAACACATCAAAGTTAATAAAGAATGGTACAGCTTGGTACTCAGATCATCTGATGGTTACAAGTGTTAGTTCCTTGATAGGCTGTCCTCAGGTGTTAGGACAATGTGACTGGGTGTGGTATCATACCATATGTGTAGCTCTATGGCATGATACCAGAATGAACAGCACTATGTCTGCCTCATGTAGACAAAGTCCCCAAATGACTTAAAAAAGTGTTACATTGCCCTATGTATTATGTAAACCAATGACCATAAATATTTGTGGTCTGTGTCATGGTGACCTCTTTTGCCTGATCACGAACTACATGTGTGTCACACAGGCCTAATGATTTGTACCTCTCCAGGCCTTTCATATTAACATTTATATATTTAAAGAAAGGACAAAATGATGAAAACAAACACATTCCTGGCTATCTGCACCTATCAGACAGTGTGAGAGGGGATTAAAAAAAAAAAATGAAATATTCAATTGCCACTTAAATAAAAAAAAAATTAAAATTTTTCACTTGCGAACTGTATGATATGTAACACGAAGAAAAAAAACAATGCTTTAAACAAACAAATCATGTTACTATTTTAAGCAGACTGGCATGATCATAAAACCAGCCAATCAGAACTGATTTAATGACTAACAGGTACAACATTTTGTGTATGTCACTACACAACATCTGACATCTAGAGCATATTGCATGAACAACATTGAACAGGAAAAATGCAGTTGAAAATTAACGTTTGTAAAGTAGTGTGATTGTGTGTAAATTTGTTAATCTCTTGATTCAGTGTCCAATTGTCAAGTAATCAGATTAACCTAACATTAGTCTCATCAGGTTTTTACCATGTAAAATATGATACATCTAGAACATAACAATAATTCTTTCCATTCTTCATTTCATTAAACTGTTGTTGTTTTTTCCTGGAATTGTTAGGACATCAAAGAAAATAATTTAACTATCTTAAAAACATGTATTAAAAACATAGATAAAATCAATTGATTTTTGTGATTTATGTAAGTGTTAAAATCAATTTATTTATCACAATCACAAAGATACAAGATAAGCATGTAAAAGAGATAGACAGACAGACTGAGAGAGGAAGAGGAGGAGAAAAGTTGAAATCTTCAAAGAAATGAATCAATACTTATAACCATTTCTTATAGATTTGTAGATAAGATACTAGATGTGGGTGTTCCTCGGAACACTTGTGTCGCCTGCATTTAAGCATGTTTGATGAAAGAATTGACTAGAAAATCGATCTTTTGACAAATTTGATAAAGCATAATCTATTTTGTGAGGTACAAAATAACACCAAATCACACACACACACACACACACACATATATATATATATATATATATATATATATATTTTTTTTTTTGGTGGGGGGGGGGAATAAAATATTCAAACAGTGCAATATGTAATAATTTTCCCGAGCACTTTCAACTATACAGTCTTCATCAGAGGAGTGTCAGAATGACTATGAATTCAAAACATTAACTGTAAGAAAAATTATGACGTCATTAAGCACTTATGACGTTAATTATATATATGTTGCAAGTTTGTAGTCATCATTATCATTATTGAGTTATCATTCTTGTGTACTGCACTCAGACCAATGAGATCTATCTACTATAAATGTTTAAGGCAACACTTCAAATACTTTACAAGTTATGCACCACACAAGAATTAAATCCAAAAAAATAAACAAAGGGAAATAACTCTGAAAGTCAGAGTTATCATTCTTGTGCACTGCACTCCACCTCAATGTGATCTATCCATGTTTTAAGTTTCAAGGTGATACCTCAAATACTTTTTGAGTTATGGTCCGGACAAAAATAAAATCTCAGAATCAACAAAGGGTAATAACTCAGAAAATACGAAAGTCAGAGTTATCATTCTTGTGCACTGCACTCCACCTCAATGTGATCTATCCATGTTTTAAGTTTCAAGGTGATACCTCAAATACTTTTCGAGTTATGCTCCGGACAAGAAAGTGTGACGCCGACGACGCCGACGACGACGCCGACGACGCCGACGACGACGACGACGACGACGGACAAAGTGATCCCTATGTGTCTGCCATGCTATGCAGGCGACACAATAAAATGGAGTCTGCCTCTGCAAAGTATCATTTAAACTACATCAGAATAATGGCTCTTTTATTGCTTTTGCTGAACCTAATTGGTAAATTATGTACAGCAGATCTATATCAGTTGAAATGACAATCACATGCAAATGGCAACACCCTCCTGACACGGATCACGGCCAATAGTGTCATACAGCATGCACCTCCCGCCCAGAACAACTGATGTACATACACATGTTTATATATAGCTCTTCTTTATGTTTTAATCCTGTATAGGTGTGGTTACAGATCAATATTTGAAAACAACCACTTAGTGTCTTGACAACACTGTTTACCACCACCATTAAATTGTAGTATTTGACAAACTTTTCCAAATCTTTTCTTTACAATCAAAGATTAATTTCTTTCTCAATTCTATCAGCAGTAAAACATCAGCATAATTTCATTTTCATGTTGAGAAGCTTTTCATTTTGTTTTTAAACCATGTTTAGATAGTTGAAAAATTAAACTGCAAGTTCTTATCAATGAAATGACAAAAGTAAAACTTTGTATGAAAATGAGGATAGTCATTACACTTACAAGGATATCACTTACTAAAGC
>CM037778.1:28801480-28851480 GCA_021229015.1 Solen grandis
TATCACTGAAAGTGAGTCATACCCCAACCACAGAACACTTTCAACTGGCAGTAAGTTTCATCATTATTGCTTCTTAGATAAAAATACCAAAACATTCCATCTGTTTACAAATATTATTTGTTAATTAACAAGGTAATAATATTAGCCAGCTTATAAATCATGTACTTACATGGGTTTCTACCAACATGTCCTTAAGAATTTGATTATTACCGGTACTTTGAGCTAAGTATAATAATGTATTGTTAGTGGAATTAGGGCCATAATAATTGTTAAATAAAAAAATACAAATATACAAATTATCCAGGGATGGACTGACAGACCTGACAATCTCATGATATCATGTATATACCCAATTCCAGTCTTATGTGATGAAGGGAAAATAACGATCTCACAAAGTTTCAAAAAAAAAAAATCAGCATGTGTCTTCATCAAGGAATTCAACCTGAAGTTAATTAAATACTATATCGGTATCGTAGAAATAGGCTGCTCTTTATATAAGCTTTATACTAAAAATATCTAAGACTTTTCAGTCAGAGCTACAAAACACTGAACCTCCCCTCAATTCTAGCAAATTTTCTTGAAAACAAAAATCAGTAGCTGGAATCCCAAACCTTGGCTAGCACTATAGGATCTTGAGCCATTTCTATTACAGGATTTGCGTCAATGTGTTCTATTTTCAATCTTAAACTGTTCAAACTGATTGAAAAAGCATCATGAAAATATTCAAAGTATTTGAAAAACAGTCCAGAAATTTATCGCACATCAATTTGATTTGATCTATTTTATTGCCTTTTTCTTTTTTTAGAACACATCTAAAGACTTGCAGAGATTTGTTCAATTTATAGAACATAACAGAACAATGAAACAACAACAGCACCCACTGAAAGCGGATGCCATTGCTCATCTGTATGGGATTTGATGTTAAAAAAGTGAGATAAAAATTAGGTGAAAATGGACCAAAGAGTTTATGGCTATTGATGAGAATGTAGCCTTTATGATAGTGAACAAGTATGTGAAGTTTTATGACAAATAATTTCATTGTTTCCAATTTATGGCCTGAAGGTTAAAATGTTTCTCCACGATGACACCAACAATGACACCTGTACGACAGGTGAAAATACATCAGCCGGGGCACTTCCTCCGGTGACCGCATCAAACCAAAGACCTATAAAATTGGTACCAGATGCACCCTTGTCTGGCACTTGGCAAAAAGAGGTTGCTATGGGAACTCGGAGTACTCAGTACTGGTTCTAGCCAGGAACTTGTCTCCAGTGTATCGGTGCTACACAACGGACAGGTAAAAGAACCAAGGGGTCTATTTGAAAAATGAGATAGGGTATCGCACCCGGACTCCCTTGTATCCAACTACTGTTCATTCCGCTGCTGTCTCTTCAGCAAAAACGGGACCCATCACATGGGAAATCGTTGACCATAAGGTCTAATGTATGGCCATTATAATCAGAAAATGATTGCTAGTTATTACAATAAAAGAAAGAATATCACAACTTTTTTCTTTGAAAAATACACAAGCTATAAGCCATGTTGATATAAATCATATACATGAAGGCAATTTTAAATATCCAAATTAAAATTATTAATTGAAAAAATTGCTGTGTTTTACTGTTAAAATATACAGGAAGCAATGAAGATTAGAATTACAGTTGCAACGATGATTTATTTCACAATATATATTTATAGCACCACTGGATCTTGATAGACATCTTGTAATTACCTGAGTTAATTGTAGCATGCTAGCATTTAATTGCATATAGCAATGATATGCAATATCTGATAAAAAAGAAACATCTAGTAGAAAGATAGTCTATATTCTGCTGTATACAGTGAAATATTGTTATGAAAAAATAATTTTCTTACTATACAATGTGATTTTTTTGTCTGTTATAAAGCAGATTTTGACTCAATTCAGTGTAAATATATATTTTTACATCAGAAAAGTATAACCATGAAAAGGTGCAGTTTAACCCTTTCCCTCATAGAGGGAATCATGAAAAGACCTATGCGAACAGCATAAAACCAGCAGGCTGATCAGGTTTTATGCTGTTCGCTGCTCCTCAGGCTTTATGTGGTACCTACTGAGTGCGTCAAAATGAGTCTATATGAGGGAAAGGGTTAACTGCACTGTTATGTTTAACATCTGACTCCAACCCTTCACTCATACATGTCAAAATAATCCCCCAACCCCTGTTCCTGTTAATAAGGCTTACCATCCTTTGGACCAGCTGTGATACATCATCACAGAGGGTGCATTTTTCCTAGGATTTTTTTTTTTCATCCTATTCCTTGAAAGTGCTGTGTGGTAAAAGATGTGCATGTAAGCCCTATTTTTGGGCCAATGACAGGCTGGCTCCCTCCCCCACTACCTGCACACAGTCTGGTTACAGGTGCAGCTGGCTGCACCAACCTCCATTCATAAAGACAGTCAGCTTTCAGCCATATTGCTCTGGGTAACCAAGGTCATATGAAAATCAAACCTCAATCTAAAAAGGGTTTTACTGTGTTATTTCAACAGATTAAAGATTATCTAAATTTTATTTTAAAAAATGAATAAGATCTATATGAGACTTGTGTATATTTAAACCTTGTTTTATAATGGTCATATTAATAATGGCTATTTATGCTTATGTTTATGCTAATTTATGTCAATAAAATTATATTCTGTTCAGTAACCTTTCTGTTAGTTTAAGACTCAGAGGATAAAAGTTTAATTAGCAGCCTAAACCAGTCGGATAATTAATCTACTTAACAAACTTGCCTCCAAATTCCTTTATTAACAAATTAAAGATTCTGTGGATGAATTAAGACAGCACGACAGCATCAATAAATATAAAGCTTTAAATTCTATTTAAAAAGATAATTAAAAATTTTGCCAACAGCATTCTTTTCCTAATTAAACTGTCCCTCAAAAAAACATTTTCATTTATTTTAACATTTCAGCACTGAAAATTCTTATCATTTGGAATTACTTCAAAAGTCTATGAAATACAACTCTCGGATCTAATTAAGTAATTACATATAATTTGAGTGGTGTTTTTGATCTCTGTTAATAAGTGTGTTTATAATATCAGAGAGTACCAAACTTCAGTCCCTCTTTATAGACAGTTCAGATAACAGTAACTCTGACTAATTACATAGGAGTCTGATTCAGCTTAGGGGTAAAAGGGCCTCTATTATTTTCTTACATGCTGCATGCCAAAGTGAGAGTGAAATGTAATGCACTGACTGACCCCACATATATACACCATTGTTGCCAGAGCATGATGAGGTTGTTTAAGTATAAGATATATTTACCAGGTATGGATGTCATTTTGAGTGTGAAGACACTTTGACTTAGATAAATGGTCTGTTAATGTCTTCAGATCGAAAAAAAGAAAAAAAAAAAGAAAACCTCAAGTTTACCAGTATGTGTGTTTCCTTCTTTAATATTCTAACAGGAAAAAAAGTTCCTGACAAAAACAAAAAACAAACAAAAAAAACAACAACAAAAAAACAACAACATTTTACTGTTATATTGTAATGGTATACCTTAAAAAGAGCTATTGAAAATCTCAGCTACTTTAAGTTTATATATGGCTAGGTTTACAGAATCTGATACTTTATCTACACTGTATAGTGGTGAGGAGACAGAACTAAACCTGGTCAAACTGAAGATCTACAGAACATCTTGGTATCCTCTGAATACTGAGAATTATAATTATTAATCATAAACAAAGCTCGATCATAGTGAAAAAAGAAAGATCAGTTTAATATCGAGATAAATTGGATTTTTTTTAAAATGCATTTTGCTGGTGTTTTGATTATTGAAAGAAAAACATTTCTTATATTCACGCTAAAGGTAATTTATTATTTAAAAAAAATGTTTCAAAGAAAAAGTTAAAAAAATATCAGAGGATTATTTTCAAATTCAATATAAATTAGCTGAAAATAATGTTGCTCATTAAATAAAGATAAACAAGTAAGAATTCCAGTGACAGTGAACAATGTTATTATCCCTGATAAATAAATACTGGTAAACAATTAAATAAAAAAGAAGGAAATGAGCTTCATTCAAATTCATGTGTTTGATTACTCTGGTAAAAATGTAAACATGTCTATATACTACTTACTGACATATCATTTCAATTTACTCATTACCTTATGCACTAAAATGTAATTGTCTGCACTGAACATTGAATAAATGTATAACAGAATATGCATAACATTTCTAACTATACAACTAATTAAGTATTATCAGATCATCTTCAAAAATAGCATTCTTGTCATCATTCAAATCTAAGTATAAGTACTCTCTAGTATCATATAATTCACATTACAAGGATATTTTTTTTTAATTACAGCTTGTGTCAGTGGAAACAGAAAACCATATTTGTCAATTTGAAAAAAAAAAAAATAGATACAAAAGTGTTTGCTGATATTAAGGCTTTGTTACATATATTTTTTATTTTTTTAAAAAAAAAAAAAAAAAAATTTTTAAAATCTGACCTCTCTTCTTTTCATTTTCATAAAATATATGAGTATTAATATCAGATGAAGTGTAAGCATTATATTTCAAATGTTTGGTAATAATTTTCAGAAGTTTCCAATGAGTAACCACAGTGACCGTGAGTCATTGATAAATCATAGATAAACATATCAACTGGAGCATGACAATATACTGTATGTGACATATATTCTGGTTTTTATATTTACTTTTCCCCTCCCCCAATACAAATAATATCTTCAGCTAACTGGCATTTTACATTTAGGTAATAAACCAAAAAACAACACACTAATTCAAAATTATGTTGGTCATGATTTAATTTACTAATAAATTAAAAAAATATACGGATTCTTTAATCACGGGCTTGGTGAAACACTATGGTAACCTCAAATAATTTAAATAAAGAAGGATTTACAAGTTTTGCAAAACTTTGGTAACCTCATATAATTTAAATAAAGAAGGAGTCACAATAGTTTTGCAAAACTATGGTAACCTCATATAATTTAAATAAAGAAGAAGTCACAATAGTTTTGCAAAACTATGGTAACCTCATATAATTTAAATAAATAAGAAGTCACAAAAGTTTTGCAAAACTATGGTAACCTCATATAATTTAAATAAAGAAGAAGTCACAATAGTTTTGCACCAAGCCTAATCTTTATAATTGTTTCGATAAATACCTCATTAAAATGACATTTGAAAAAATATAAGTGTTTAATGACATGATTTTTTACATGCTTGTGCATCATATATATTTCATATTTGTAAATAAATTTATCAAATTCTCTTTACAGAAAGTCTTATAAACTGTTAATGTTATAAATAAAATATCAAATGTAGATTTAACTAACTAGGTATAGTATTCGGTGATACTATATAATATACAGGGGGGATATGAAACCAGGCTATCACGCCAGGTAATGATTGACAATATTAATGATAAAAAAATATTTTGAGAAAATTCAACAAAATTAATTAAATATAAAAAAAATTCATACAATTAAGACAATATGCTATACATCAGATTGTCATAATTTTTATTCCTAATTTTGTAATGCGTTTTGATAAATTTATGTATTGTTTTAATTTGGCATTAAGATATCAAAAGAATATATCAATGAAATAAATAAATCAATCAATTTCAAAATATTCCATGATAATAAAGTTCAAATTATAACTTTATATTATTCAATACTGTAATACATATTCTAATATATGAAAAGGAAATGAACATCAACAATTAATATAAAAAGTTGTATTCAAACAAACATATTATATATAATTATGTGCATGCTATTGATGAGTAATTAATATTATATGTTGCTTATAAAATTAATGATTTGTGTCACTTTTTTAAAAATTCATTTTTAGAGTAATAACGCTGCAAATAATAAGAGCTGATGTGCCTATATAAACTGATTTTAGAACTTCCATTTAAAAACATGTTAAATTTAATCCAGAATAATTGTTAACCTTTTTCTGTGGCTGTTTTCATTCAGTTATATTTTTCACAAATAATGCAGGCTTCAAAAATATGAATATGGACAATGGTAACATCATGCACTGTCATTTTTGTCTCACATTCACAGGAATTTTTAAATAAATTTGGGCCAATCATAATCATCTTACAAATACCAATATAATATTGTAATGTACATTATAATGAACAATGATTTGTAAGAGTACTAAGACATTAGCTTAAAGATTAAATATGAACTATTTTTTTTTTAAAATTGTTAAAATTAAAATACCAAAAGAAAGTAACTTATAAGCTTAAAGATCAGTAGAGTTATTACTGTCAGTGTGAGTTATATGCTCAATAAAACATATTTTGAAGCAACAAGAAAAGATCACAACTATAGTTTGATATGCTATCACATAAAACATATTAATCAGTGTCTGTTATATAATATAATAATAACTGATTAGGTTCAGGTAAGTCAGACACTGACTTATTAGCTTAGCAATTTAGATCATAAACATTAGCAAGCTTTATATTTTTAGTTTCTTCCTTATGCGTATTCTCAGAAATGCATTGAAACAATACCATAGCAGAGCTACAAAAATGTTGTGCAGGGTACCAGATATACAGATATCAATATATAGGAGACCAGCAGATCCCTTCTTCCCATTTCTACACCATATGTCTTTCTCATATATACAAATAACTCTGTTGCCGCTGGCACACTAACCATTGAACAAAAATAACTGCGATGAAAAAAGAAGGAAATCAAATTTGTCTAGTTTTGCAAGAAACTAAGTATAGCTTAATGCAATTTTACTTTTTTTTGTCTAGACGTTTTCTATAAGCGGTGATTTCTTCACCTCACCCTCTGAATCATTAACCACATCTGACAAGCAACTGAGGCGATTCATATGTCTACCATGAAAAAAAAAAGAGAAAAATGAGCGAAAGTGTATGTATTGGTGTCTGTATGTAACGTTAATTTTTACATTTGTTTGTAAATATTAAATTTCTTAATCAAGTGCACTAATCAGATATCTGACTTACCTAGAGCCATTAAACCGTTGTAAGATATACTCCAATAAACAAAATATTTGAAAGAGTTTTTTCAACTCTATAATTTTCTCACATGTTACTCTTAACACACGTGTTAAGAATCTGCAAGATCAAAATGCATGCGCAGATTCATGCGCACACATCCCTTTGATGACACTTTTTTCTGAATGGTCGCCCTTCAAAATGGTCCACTTAGAGATGAGCAATCCTATATATATTTATGTATATAAATAGCTCAAAAAAGTGTACACTGTGATTGCATGACAATTAAAAAAAAAGGGGGGGGGGATAAAAATCTATGTAAGATAGTCTTGCTTTATCCTATTCACAAAATATTGATACAAGCAATTTACAATTTCAGTACCTATCACTGGTATGTAATTATCATTGAACACATTACAAAAAAAAAAAAGTAACTTTTTGAAAATTATACATGTTCTGTGCTATACATGATTTTAATAGATAAAAAAATCAAAACAGGTTAATAAAATGTTTCATTTATTAAAAAAAAAAAAAAAAATTTACAGAACTTCACAATTAATAATGAATTTTAAATTCCTCATGAATAAATAAAACAGTTTAAAATATTGATAATATGCATCTTAATAAACAAGACATTGTAATCATCATACAATTCTTATATAGGCTTATATCATTTCAAAATTTTGATACAGACGCGTTGAAGAAACACTGATATATATAGTTTAAAACGCTCTTATTTCTTGATAGCCAATAGATTAATCACGACTGTCTTTGCTTATGACCTCATCACCAGCTCTGGCTCCGCCCATACATTAAAGATAAAATCATAAACACGAATAAATTTCCTAATTTGAACATGAGAAAATATATCCAGACTTACGTTTGACAACCATTAGTTTCCCGTGCTTTACACTCTAGCCTGTCCACGGTGCTTCTTTAGAGACAGTCGGAAACCAACTGACTCAATGTTGACCTATTTTACTACCCGTGACCCCCAGACAAACATGTCAAATCTCACATGTCACAATAGAATATACTTTCTATTTCATTCACAGAATGTTAACTTACCAAATGTGAATCGCCGAGTCGAGCGAAGGCTTTGTTTTTTTAAATAAACAAATATGTGTCCTTATTTAATCCGTTTTCATACAGAAATCCCGAAAAAACGGAGACATTCCCTCTCCGGAACGTAGAAACAATCCGTCTGACGACCTATTTTTGGAACAAAGCAAAACAAGGAAAGATCCGAAGCAAGTTGATGCACATTTTGCCGGGTCGGAAGAATTTTAAAAAGAAAAACAGGAAAACATACCAGTCTTTTTCTGAAAATAATGATTTAAACACATCAATTTTTAATCTTATAGACATCAACTACATAAAAAGACATACCGGTTGATTCAGACGGCGTGTTTTCATCCATCATTGACCGACTTACCCACAACACCGACCTACTTTTTGACGTCATACCCAAGATGCCTCATTAAAATGTCTGCGCCCATGAATTGACAGTTCTGAGAAAGGATATCAACAATTTTTGCCATTTTAATGCTCTTTCTGTGAATCTTGATGTAAGAGTTGTTTGTGATATGCTTAATTCACTACTCCTAGTGGAAATGATGTAATTTTTTGCAAATGTCATGTCCTATTGTGGATCTGTAAAAGCATTAATGAAAACGTTCTCTCCAGCGACCACAAACTGTTTTGACAGTTTCTGTGAAAATATGGGCGTATTCATGTCCTAGCTGAATATTACTTAAACTAAATCATTGCTAATAGTTTATAATTATCCACAGATTGTTCAATCTTATGGAATCGCTCGACGTAAACTTCAGTTCGTCTAAAATATTCTACTTTCAGTTTCACAACACTTCTGCATGGGTCTGGTGATTTTTGCTTTTATTTAAGGTGGTCTTAATAGTAAACTATTGTAATATTTTCGTAAATTATTAATCATTTAAAAGTTTACTTAAGATTATTTTCCTGAATTAGGTAATTTTACTTAGAATCAGCATTTGACACTTAACTCTTTAGCCGCGTAACCTGACGGAATAACTGCTTTGAAATTGGTTGTCAGACGTTTCACCCCCAAGTCGTTTCCTCCCAAGATGTATTTGAGCATATAACAGGTTGTTTCCTCCCCTCTCTTATTTTATTTAAGCATTTGATATATATATTATCCTAAATTATTTAAAGAATATTCAATATTTTTATAGAATTTATTCAAATTATGGTTAGTTGTCTTTCCTGAATATTCTATTTACAGTTGATAAATTACAGAATTAATCAATAATTACGTTAAATTTGATAAGTGCAAAAGTGTGATTAGATAAAAAAAAAAGTTGTTAATATTTTGATTTCATTAATGTTTTAATTTAATTTGTTTTAATTGCATTTGAAGGCACTCACTTTGATGTTATTTATAAGATTGGGTTTAATGATCTGAATAATAAAGGTGTGAGGAGTAAAAAAGCTGATAGTGTTAAAGGTAATAAACAATGCAATTAAGACTTTGAAAGGTTAATGTGTTTGTGTGCACATGTATTAGATGAGAAAAAACAACAATTCAATAACTTTTAAATGCATTGTTATTTATAAGTATTTTAAAACATATTTTCCCACATATTTTTTTTTATTATTATTATTTGAAGTCCTTTGGGTAGAAATAATTGTATAGTAATTGATCCTTATGTTATTAAAATTTGTTAAGGTTAAATTTAAAATTCCAAACAAAAATCATGCTTAAACAAATTATACGTTTCTAATCTATTTGAGTTATTTAAGTTAGAAAACCAGTTTTGTTTATAAAAAATTTAAATTATATTTTTAATATTTCCTAAATTTATGACACATTTATTCTGGTATAACCACACGTGTTGTAGACCAAGTTCATTCAGTGTTATTTTCATTTTTACCATTATACATCGCTCATCAACATTTGGTTCATAGTGAGGTTTAAATGTTAAACAATGAGGCGAAAGTCTTATGAAAGTGGGGTTCATGTAAATCATCATTTTGTACATAACTTTTATATACGAATTAGTAAGCTGTCAGGAAAAAGACTCTTAAATCTCTAGACAAGTGCAAAATACGATAAAAATATAAATATTAACATAAATATTTTAAAGGAAATCTAAATTTTACTATTTAACCTCTGTTTACTACTGTAGTGAGTGCATCATGTAAGAAATGTTGATTAAAGAGTATCATAGATGTATTGCACATGTTATATAAGTTATACCAAGACATGATTAATTTATATTTTAATAAACACAAAGCCATGGTTAATATCTAACTATGTAAGAAAGTTAGAGTTTCCTTGACTATTCAATTGTTAATCTTGTAAATATGTATTTGTGTTGATCATACCTACATTAACATAATTACACATCATCAACTGATATGTTTAATAGGTATTTGATTATATCATGGATGTATCATACATAACATCTAATATATATGTCCGTGATTATATGCAATGAAAGACCATTTTAATTTTTATCTCTTAAATATATATATATTTAATCTTAAAACTAAACATATAACATTGAATAGTATAATTGCATTATCTTCTTTTAGGAAAAAATACAGTGATATACATATTAACAAGTATAATATAAAGTAGGGGTGAAATGTCTCGATCTTTGAAAATTGGGGGTGAAACGACTTGGGAGGAAACAGCTTGGGGGGTTAAACATTTAGGGGAGGAAATGGTTTGGGGGTAAAACCTCTGGAATTCTTTAAAATTCAGGAGTCCCTCCTGAAAATTAAAGAGTCCGTGTCATGTCATTCAGACATATGACGGCTTTATGAAATTATTCATATATTAGTTGGTGGCTTAGTTTTGATTCATCAAAGGATTACTAGTTTCTAGAAAGTTTTATGAAAATGATTACATAGGTTTCAAACAAACGTGGCTGTTTAATGAACTTTTAATAGGAAAAGTAATTGTTCCAACGGAGCACCTGGCATGTCAATTCTGGAATCCCTTCCCTATTTTTGGTTTCCTCAGGATTTTGGGACACTGTCAGTGTCGACCCCTGAGATTAACACACTAATACAATTTTCATTGAATTTGCTTCATGCAGCTTCATTCAATAGATCTGATAGCTCCTTATATTTTGACAGGTGCATATTTGCTGTATTTCATATATAACCTTCTTTCTGGTCAAGTGTATTTTTAGCTCGACTATTCGAAGAATATGAGAGCTATTGTAGTCGCCCTGGTTTCGGCGTTGGTGTTGCAGCTTTTGGTTAAAGTTTTGCATGCAAGTTTCTATCAACCTTACATCTCAATAACCATTTATGGTATTGACTTGAAAGTTTATAAATATGTTTAGGGGCATCAGACAACCAAGGTAGATAACTCTAAACTGAATTTAATATGAATTATGGCCCCTTTTTAACTTAGAAATTTTGGTTAAAGTTTTGAATGCTATAGAAAATTTGGTTAAAATTTTGCGTGCAAGCTACTATCTAGTTTGTATCTCAATAACCATTCATGGTATTGACTTGAAAGTTTATGAATATGTTTAGGGGCATCAGACAACCAAGATAGATAACTCTAGATGGAATATATTACAAATTATGGCCCCTTTTTAACTTAAAAAATTTGGTTAAAGTTTTGCATGCAAGTTACTTTCATGCTAATATCTCAGTATCCAGGCATGGGATTGATTTGAAACATCTTTAATATGTTTAAATGTATCATACTATAAGGGAATATAACACTTGATGGAATATATTAAAAATTATGACCCCCTTTTAACTTAGAATTTTGGTTAAATTTTTGCATTCAAGCTACTATCCAGCTTATATCTCAGAAATTGCTTGTGGAATTGACTAGAAAGTTAAAGAGTGTCTTCAGGGGTATCAGAAAACTAAGGAGGATAACTTTTGGACTGAATTTTATGCAAATTATGGCCTTTTTCTAACTTGGATATTGGTTAAAGTTTTGCATGCTCAGTGTTATTTTGCATATGTCTCAGTAACTAGGCATGGGATTGATTTTAGACATCATAAAAATATTAAGGGGTATCAGACTATCAAGGTATATCATTTTTAGCTCGACTATTCGTAGAATATGAGAGCTATTGTAGTCACCCTGGCGTCGGCGTTGGCGTTGCAGCTTTTGGTTAAAGTTTTGCGTGCAAGTTACTATCAACCTTATATCTCAATAACCATTTATGGTATTGACTTAAAACTTTATAAATATGTTCAGGGGCATCAGACAACCAAGGTAGATAACTCTTGACTGAATTTAATTATGGCCCCTTTTTAACTTAGAAATTTTGTTTAAAGTTTTGCATGCAATAGAAAATTTGGTTAAAGTTTTGCGTGCAAGCTACTATCTAGTTTGTATCTCAATAACCATTCATGGTATTGACTTGAAAGTTTATGAATATGTTTAGGGGCATCATACAACCAAGGTAGATAACTCTAGATGGAATATATCACAAATTATGGCCCCTTTTTAACTTAGAAATTTTGGTTAAAGTTTTGCATGCAAGATACTCTCATGCTTATATCTCAGTATCGAGGCATTGGATTGATTTGAAACATCTTTAATACATTTAGGGTATCATACTTTCATGGTAGATAACTTTGATGGAATATTTACAATTATGCCCCTTTTTTAACTTAGAAATTTTGTTAAAGTTTTGCATGCAAGTACTTTCATGCTAATATCTCAGTATCCAGGATGGGATTGATTTGAGACATCTTTATACATTTAGGGATATCATACTTTCATGGTAGATAACTCTTGATGGAATATGTTACAAATTATGACCCCCTTTTAACTTAGAATTATGGTTAAATTTTTGCATTCAAGCTACTATCCACCTTATATCTCAGAAATTGCTTGTGGAATTGACTAGAAAGTTAAGGTGTGTCTTCAAGGGCATCAGAAAACAGGAGGATAACTTTTGGACTGATGCAAATTATGGCCCTTTCCTAACTTGGATTTTTGGTTTAAGTTTTGCATGCACAGTGTTATTGTGCTTATGTCTCAGTAACTAGGCATGGGATTTATTTTAGACATCATAAATATATTAAGGGGTATCAGGCTATCAAGGTATATCATTTTTTACTATTACTATGAAGGGCAAGAATTTAAATAGATTTCATTTGATTTACCAACAAGCATTTTGAATAGTCGAGCGTGCTGTCCTCTGACAGCTCTTGTTTACTATTATTATGTACAGGGTATGTGAAGGGCAAGAATTTAAATAGATTTCATTTGATTAACCAACAAGCATATTGAATAGTCGAGCGTGCTGTCCTCTGACAGCTCTTGTTTTACATATGCTAGTATGATTTGTAGCTCTGTCAAGTAGGGCGGACAATGATAATCAAAGGACCAATATTCCTGAGAGCTGCCATTTGAATTGAAATCATAGACATATTATATTTTAACAGAATAAATTCTTTCAGTCCAGATACTATAACCCTCTAGATACTGCCATAAGATTTTTTTGACTTTCATCTGAATCAAATGAAAATAGGTAAGCTAAATGATAATTTCATCTCTTCATCTTTTGCATTTTGCACTGTTAGCATTTTTGGAAGATGTGCTCTGTTCCTCTTTACCACATGTACAGACTGGTGATGATACCAGCTTGTACTTCCTTAAATTGATTGTTTTCTTGTCGGGTCCACATCATTAATTTGATAATGGCTACTTTCTCATGGTAGCTTATACTGGTGTTGGGCTAATCAGAATGCTCTCCAAGTTTTGCTTTCATTTCTAGGAATACCACAATGTGCAGGTATCCACTGGAGGGCAACACTGCATGTTGTTCTCAACTGGTGCAATGCTCTAGCTAGCTTTGGTGTCTTGGTGTTGTTCAGGGCTTGTATGACAGATTGAGAGTCTGTGAAGAAGACAACACATGAGCTCTTCTCTACAAGGTCTTCAGCTATGGAAATGGCTTCCATGATTGCCTCTTACTCTGCTTTGTAATTGCTGCAGTGTTTTCTTGTCGGTGCATTAGCTGTTTTCGTATAGACATAAAAATACCAGCTTATTATTAGTCACTGTTTTTTGACCAATCTTGTAAAGGAGGCCTACTAAACTGATAAGTAATCAAAACAGTCTTCAGTTTTAGTCTTGTTTTTACATTGAACATTTGTATTATACAGCATGTAACGAATATACTTGGTGCCACAATTTATTGTTACTGTCTTACAGTCTGTCTCACTTTTTATCATATTGGCAGTCTTGGGGTACCGTTTTATTAACTCCTTTTCATATATACTTGCCTGCAAATTGTTGTCTGTTTGTGATTTCTTTTGCATTAGTTTACAAATACATTGATTTTATATTCATACTTTTTATTTTGTTACAATTCAACCGAAACTTTCCATAATAATTGAGGACATACAATCTAATGTTGTGTTAGCATCAATACTGTGACTAACTTTACATACACAATCAGCATTTGTTTTTGCATTCAGACGGTGTTTATACTAGTTTGTTTCCTTTTGGACAGTACTGTTTTGTTAACGAAAATTGTTATTCCAGTTGCCATATGGATAGAGACTTGAGATGTGTTGGCATTTTTAGACTATAACTCAACTACATTTTTAGCTTGACTATTTGAAGAATTTGAGACCTATTGTAGTCACCCTTGCATTGGCATTGCAGCTTTTGGTTAAAATTTTGTATGCAAGTTTTTATCAGTCTTATATCTCAATAACCATTCATGCTATTGACTTGAAAGTTTATGAATATGTTTAGGGGCATCAGACAACCAAGGTAAATAACTCTTGATGGAATATATTACAAATTATGGCCCCCTTTTTAACTTAGAAATTTTGGTTAAAGTTATGCCTGAAAGGTACTTTCATGCTTATATCTCAGTATCCAGGCATGCAATTGATTTGAAACATCTTTAATGTTTAGGGATATCATTCCATCAAGGAAGATAACACTTGATGAAATATATTACAAATTATGAACCCTTTTTAACTTAGAAATTTTGGTTAAAGTTTTGCATGCAAGGAATTTCATGCTTATATTTTAGTAACCAGGCATGGGTTTGATTTGAAACTTCTTTAATATGTTCAGTGGTATCATACTATAGTGGCAGATAGTTTTTGACTGAATATATTGAAAATTAGGGCCACTTTTTGACTTAAACTTTTTAGTTAAAGTTTTGCATGCAAGCTTCTATCCAGCTTGTATCTCAGAATTTGTTTATGGTATTGACTAGAAAGTTTAGGAGTGTGTTCAGGGGCATCAGAAAACCAAGGAGGATAACTCTTGGACTGAATGTTATACAAATTATGGCCCTTTTTTAAATTGGGTACTTTGTTAAAGTTTTGTATGCACAGTGTTATTATGCTTATGTTTCAGCAACTAGGCATAGGATTGGTTTTAGACTTAATAAACCTATTAAGAGGTATTAGACTATCAAGTATTATATCATTTATTATTATAATTCAGGCCTTTTTTTATGTCGATTTTGGGGCCGATATTCGGCCCCATTCCCCTCATAAAAAAGTATGCATTTTCCCCAAATCAATATAAAAATTCCCCTTATAATGACGTATTTTCATTTTTAAATAAATAAGCAATAGAGACATACTATTGTAAATTTAATTATAAAATGAAATACAAATTTGTGTGTTTCAGTTACAGCATAATTTGTGTGTTTTTTTTAATGTTTTTCTCATAAGTAAATTTTTCCCCTGATTGACATATTTTCCCCACCTGAAAGGACTTGCCACCTATCCCCAAAACTCAAAAAAAAAGGACTGTTATTACAACAGGATATTTAAAGAGCAAGAATTGAAATAGATTTCATTTGATTTATCAACAAGCATTTTAAATAGTCAAGGGTGCTGTTCTCTGACAGCTCTATTTTGTATGGGCTATCATATACATCAAGGTAACAATGTTATTGCATGTGGATACTAGAGGTGAAAATAATAATCAATGCATTACATCTGACTTGTGGAAGCAGAAGAACATCATTACCTGTTATGCAATTGAACACAAACCACCATGGCAAAATGGCAGCCTTCATGATCGCTCATTATAGAAGGGAAATATACCTTTTTCACTTTTATTTAAATCAGGTGCGCACCAAACATGGACTTTTACAGTAATCTGTTAAGCATACTACTTTTTAGTATTTAGTTTTCCAAAAAAAAAAATGAAAGTTTCAAGTGAGTTTTTAATGTTGCATTGGTATGAAATTTTGGGGTCATTTCATCTTTGATTGCATCAAAATGCACAAATTTGTGCATCATCGTAAACCCTACAGATAGCAGGGACTTAAACCATAAATAGCTTATTTTAAAACGTTTATAACTGTTGATTTATTATGCCCATGCACTGTTATAGCAAATGTGAAGATACTGTAAGGCCAAGGGATGCAATTACTAATAATTATGATTATAACGTTCCCAGATAATGCTTTTATTACCAGTGAGGTTTCATCAGAATATTTGGACCTGAGTAGGCCTACCTTTTTAAATTAAGCAAATTACATTTGCAGCATAGAACTTATAACAACCGTTCAGACACACAATTTAGGACAACAAAGCATGATGCGTGCATTTTGAAAAAGGAAGTTTGTAATTCATTAATATAATGTAGATATTGCTAATTTCTTACATTTGATGGCATTGAAATTTTGGGTAGGTTTGACGCTACACATCCATTTGTGGACAGTTTTCATTATGCCCCCTCCAAAAATTGTGTGTGTGTGTTGGGGGGGGGGGGGATGCATATAGATTTGCCTTTGTTTGTCCGTCCGTTCGTCCCGAAACTTTGTGACATGCAACTCTGAAAGTATAAATAATAATGATAAATCATGGATATATTATTCAGGGCATGAACTTGCGCACCTGGGTATTTTCATCGAATCACCGTTGAAGTTGACAGAGTTATGGACCTTTGTTTTTGAAAATTATGGAATTTTATGCTTGTGATGCATGTAACTCTGAAAGTATTTGTACTACAGTCTTGAAACATTACGGATATATTAATCAGGACATGAACTTGTACACCTGGGTATTTCTATCGAACCTTCGTTAAAGTTGACACAGTTATTGGCCTTTGTTTCTGAAAAATATGGAATTTTATGCTTGTGACGCACGAAACCCTGAAAGTATTTGTACTACAGACTTGATGTTAATCAAGACATGAACTTATGCACTTGGATATTTTTATGCCCCCAGCCAAAAAGTGAGGCATATAGATTTGCCTTTGCCCGTCCGTCCATCCCAAAACTGACACAGGTAACTCTGAAGATATTTGTGCTACAGACTTTAAACTTCATGGATATGTTACTCAGGACAAGACTTGTGCTCCTGGGTGTGCCAAAAAGTGAGGCATATAGATTTGCCTTTGCCCGTCCGTCCATCCCAAAACTGACACAGGTAACTCTGAAGATATTTGTGCTACAGACTTTAAACTTCATGGATATGTTACTCAGGACAAGACTTGTGCTCCTGGGTGTTGGCCTTTGTTTTGGAAAATGTGACAGGTGGGGGCATCTGTGTCCTCTGGACACATTTCTAGTTTGTGATGTTTTTATACGCCGCCGGAGGCGGTCGTATATTGGCGTCATCCTCTCCGTCTGTCCGTCCGTCCGTACGTCTGTACGTCCATACGTCCGTACGTCCATATCTTGTGAACGCAACTCCTCCGACATTTCTGAATGAATTTTTTCAAAACTTGGTCAATGTCATTACTATAATGGGTAGATGTGCATGAAGTGGCGATTTTCCGGTTCATTGATTTTTACAAGATTTGTGTCCCTTGAAACTTAGTCTCTGTAGCTGATTGATACTGCAGCCTTGTGAACGCAACTCCTCCTACATTTCTGAATGAATCTTTTCAAAACTTGTTCAATGTCATTACTATAATGGGTAGATGTGCATGAAGTGGCGATTTTCCGGTCCATTGATTTTTACAAGATTTGTGTCCCTTGAAACTTAGTCTCTGTAGCTGATTGATACTGCAGCCTTGTGAACGCAACTCCTCCTACATTTCTGAATGAATCTTTTCAAAACTTGTTCAATGTCATTACTATAATGGGTAGATGTGCATGAAGTGGCGATTTTCCGGTCCATTGATTTTACAAGATTTGTGTCCCTTGAAACTTAGTCTCTGTAGCTGATCGATATTGCAGCCTTGTGAACGCAACTCCTCCTACATTTCTAAATGAATCTTTTCAAAACTTGTTCAATGTCATTACTATAATGGGTAGATGTGCATGAAGTGGCGATTTTCCGGTCCATTGATTTTTACAAGATTTGTGTCCTTTGAAACTTAGTCTCTGTAGCTGATTGATATTGCAGCCTTGTGAACGCAACTCCTCCTACATTTCTGAATGAATCTTTTCAAAACTTGGTCAAAGTTATTTCTATAATGGGTAGATGTGCATAAAGTGCATATATACTATAATTCACATAACTAGTATCTCTCTCATGGATGGGGTGGGGCTTGGTGTCTTGATAGATTCAACAGGGCGTACCCCGGAGCCTCTTACTACTGTTGGTTTGAATCCACTCAGGGACATGTTAGAAGGGATTACAATCCCTGCAGAAGTTTGGTGGTTTTCATTGGGTAAAAAGCTGTTAAAAACAACAAAACAAATTCAAATATGGAGTTATTGGGTATTAAACAAATGAAATATGAACTTACATTCACCCTTTTAGGAGCAAACAGATTTATTTACATGTATGAGCTTTTCTGATTTAAGTTAATTCCAGTCAGCTAGGCTGGTTAGCAGAGTAAGTCTTTCAACTCTGGACGAGTGTGGATAAACTGTTTTGCTCAAGAAAACACCCAGCTGCCCCTGCAGCGATCGAACCTACTACCCAGGCAACCACAATCTCAGGCCCCTGTCTTTTCATCATCTTTAGTGATTGCCTCACTTTGAGAAAAGTATATTTGTGAATATACTGCTCTTTCAGCTAAATTAATTAGTCTCATATACTTCATTATGAGCATATGCTTACAGAAATGTTAAAAGCAATAATTAAAAGGACCCTCTTGGTCTTTATATTTTGTGGCGGCGTATATTGTGGCAGCACTGACACTCTTGTTCTGAATTTGTTTTGTGACTGCTTGGTTTATGTTTAAGTTAGATGATTTTCCATCAATGAAGTGCAAATCAACCAATTACATGTATAACAAAGAACTGCTGTTATCCTTGGCACCTTTGAGGCTTCTATAGATATTCAAACATTTTATGAGCTTTTGGTTGGGTTGGGTATGCTGATGCCATTGGTACATATTAAAGGTGACATACATGTATATAATCTGATTAAAAAAACAACAACATGTTGTGCCAGATGGTGAGAAGGTATGACATGCATCTGATATTGTGTGAAATGTCATTACATAGTTTATTATACCCCAAGATATGAAGTGTATGGGCTATATTGGAGTACATCCCTCTGTCAGTCTGTTAATCGGTCCGCCAGTAGACTAGATTTGTCTGCCCTATTTCTTTTATTTATTCTCTTAATTATTTGATTTTGATCAAACTTTACAAGAATTCTAATTACCAAGCCAAGTTGCATATGTAGTTGGCACATCATGTTTAGCTTGATTTTAAATGAGTTATGGTCCTTGTTATATTTCTCAAATATAATTTGGCCATACTATTTTTTATTTTTGGTTTTATTTTTTTGGGTTTTGGCACTCATGATTTTTTTTTAA
Organism: Solen grandis; assembly: GCA_021229015.1. Classification (NCBI taxonomy): domain Eukaryota; kingdom Metazoa; phylum Mollusca; class Bivalvia; order Adapedonta; family Solenidae; genus Solen; species Solen grandis. Next base: position 28,821,164 of record CM037778.1, read on the forward strand.
ATTTGTATTTTGTTTGTGCTATTTCTTGACTATATGTAACCTTTGGTTGGATTTTGAGTATCAAGTACCAAGCCAAGTTGTGCATATTGTTGGCATGTCTTCATCAGCTTGATTTTAAACGAATTATTGCCATTTGTTATATTTATTGAATATATTTAGTTCGCACTATATCTTAGCTACCAATGGTCTGATTTTGATTAAACTTCACAGCATTAATATGTAACAAGTCAACTTGTGCATATCATTGGCACATCATGGCTGGCTTGATTTTATATGAGTTTATGGTCCTTTGTTATATAAATTCAATATATTTTTTCCCCAGTATTTCTTGCCTACTATTGGTCTGATTTTTATTTAACTTTGCAATATCAAGTATCAAGTCTAGATGTACATATTGTTGGCACATCATGACCGGGCTGATTTTATTTGAGGTATAGCCCTTTGTTATATTTATTGAAGATTTTTGTCCACATTATTTCTTAGCTACTTTTCATCAACTTCACAACTATAATGAATACCAAACCTAATTGCTTATATTGTAGGCATGTCTTTCATTGAATTATGTCCCCTTTGCTATATTTCTTGAATATATTTTATCAGTCTTCTATTTCTCAGCTACTATTGGTCAGATTTTGATATAACTTCTCAGAATTTATAAGTACCAACACTATAAGTTACACATATCCTTGGTATGTCATGATCAGTGTATTATTTTTTTCCATGTTAAAATTTTATTGAATATTTTTTGTTGGACAATATATACATAAGTGTATCAAAGCTCTACCTGGTTTAGGTGTGTTTTTAGCTCACCTGAGCACTAAGTACTCAAGATGAGCCTTTGTGATCACCTGGCGACCGACATTGTGCATCCTCAACAATTTGCTTTAAACAACACCTCCTCTGAAACCACTGGACAGATTTGATTAAACTTGGCAGAAATTCAAGAAATATAGCAAAGGGGACATAATTCAATGAAAGACATGCCTACAATATAAGCAATTAGGTGAGCGAGCCAGGGCCTCTATGGCCCTCTTGTTTATTTTTAACCTTCAACTTTATCAAGACTATCTGACATGGTAACAGTAACTGTGACAAAGCAGTATCTGGTGGTATTCATCATCTTCAGTGATAGTTCTTGTTGACTTTGAACTTTAATTTGCTTTATGTACATGTTCAGTGATGTAAAAAAAATATATCAGATAGAAAAAAAAAAATATATATATTTAAGAAATATAAATGTTTCTCTATTATTTAGAAAAAAAATATCCATTTAAATTTAATGACATTGTCAAACATGTTAGCTAATGATTAAATATCAAGAATCTTTTTCTTCATAGTATAGCTCTGACACACCTGAAACTAATCAGGCAGAATTCAAGTACTTAGTCCTAATATTACAGTGTCCCACCAAGAGAGCAAGTAAATAAATAAGAAAATAAGGTAACCATTTAAAGGGGTGACATAAATCTTTCTTGGACCGGCCATAGTGGCTGAGTGGATAGAGCGTCTGCCCCAGAATCAGGGAGGTCATGGGTTTGAACCCCGGCCACAACATACCAGAATTGTAAGAAATGGTACTGGTATAGCTCCCTTGCTTAGCGCATAGCATATAAGGGTTACAGTTCCAGGACTTTTTGACCTTGTGTCAGGATAATGTGACAGGGTGTGGTATCATGCCACGTGTCTACGGCGTGATACTGCAGTGTGACAGCACATACTATATCTGTCTCAAGTAGACCTCATCTCCAAATAACTGAAATACTGTCGATGGGACATTAAATCCAATTAACAAACAAACAAATGTAAATCTGTCTCATGGACCAAATAAATGAAACAACAACACAACATTTAGATTATACACATTTTACATAACATAACATCATTATGAACTAATGAGAGAACCTGTGATGAATAGAGGAAGCTTTATAAATTTTGAGAGGTGAAATATTCAACAGATTAAGACCTGAATAAGAAATACCTTTTTTAAAATTTCTTACTTTTAAAAACATCGTAAAGTACTCACCCATTGTGTGAGCATACTTTTATAATCACTGAATCCCCCCCAGGAAAAAAACATTTATAAAATATTTGAGTATACACACTGGGAAATCACAATACTATTGATAAAATGGGGTTCTAACCAGGAAACTTTGAAGTAGTTCCTGATGCAGGCACAGGATCCTATTAGGACTACTTTGAACATCACAATTTATTATCAAACAAGTCCACAATATGATGTTATGATATGAGGTCACGATGGTATGATATGACATTTTATTTCATGCTATCTAATGATATACTGTGTTCTATCAGTGAGATAAAATCCATATCCCACAGTGTGAGTGATATAGATCTGCCAGAACTACGTTTCATTTCAACTTATAAAGGGGATTATATGAGTATGTAGCAGCAGTTAGCATTGACCCTTTCCCTCATATATACTCATTTTGACGTACTCAATAGCCTGATCTGCAGAAAACCACAGTTAAACTTTACCAAATTTAATTACAAAATCCTCATTTCCAGACCACTGAGGAGCAGCGAACAGCATAAAACCTGATCAGCCTGTGAGTTACTCGCAGGCTGATCTGGTTTTATGCTGTTCGCATAGGCCTTTTCATGGTGTCCTCTATGAGGGAAGGGTTAAGAAATTTAACTACAAATTATAGATAATTGTTGGTGTACATAGCAACTTGGTCATCACGGATTCTTTTTCTTTAATGGTTCATTTTGGTTTGACATGTGATGTCATATTGTACTGCTCTATATCATATTATTGTGAGGGGCCTCCGTGGCCAAGAGGGTAAAGTCGCTGACTTTAACACTCACTCAGCCCCTCACCGCGTGGGTTCGAATCCCGGCAGGGTCATTCGGATTTTCATGTGAGGAAGCCTTCCAGTGGTAGGTCGGTGGTTCTACCTGGATGCCTCCATGTATTCGGGGTCTTCCTTCACCTGTTATTAGCTGGACGTAGCTATATGACTGAAATACTGTCGAAGCGACAGTAAACTCAAATAGTCAAGTCATATTTTTGTGATGTTGTATCATACCAGCTCGCTTGGACTTGACAACAACAAACAGTAAGAGAGAACATAGCGGTACAATGCGAGATATCAATGGTAGGATATACCATCACAATAGTCCTACACAAAGGTGTGTGTCTTGGAAGATGCCTGACATTAGTTGAAGCATTGTAAAGTACTGTTGTCATGTCCAGTTGATGTCATATTGTACTATAACCCTTTCTCTCATAGAGGACACCATGAAAAGACCTATGTGAACAGCATAAAACCAGATCAGCCTGCGAGTAACTTGCAGGCTGATCAAGTTTTATGCTGTATGCTGCTCCTCAGTGGTCTGGAAATGAGGATTTTGTAATTATATTTGGTAAGGTTTAACTGTGGTTTTCTGCAGATCAGGCTTCATGGGGTACCTATTGAGTGTGTCAAAATGAGTCTATATGAGGGAAAGGGTTAATTAAAATGAGTCTATATGAGGGAAAGGGTTAATTAAAATGAGTCTATATGAGGGAAAGGGTTAATTAAAATGAGTCTATATGAGGGAAAGGGTCAAAATGAGTCTATATGAGGGAAAGGGTCAAAATGAGTCTATATGAGGGAAAGGGTCAAAATGAGTCTATATGAGGAAAAGGGTCAAAATGAGTCTATATGAGGGAAAGGGTCAAAATGAGTCTATATGAGGTAAAGGGTCAAAATGAGTCTATATGAGGAAAAGGGATAATGATCTTGTCTCATACCATCATATGTTTGCTGATTTGTGATAATGCACTGTCATGATCTTATGCTACATTGTTGACCTCTCCAGCAATGAAAGAAAAGTGGTCCATACTTTGAGGATTCTACATGCAGAGTTCTGTTTAAAAAAAAAAAAAAGGAGGTACGAAACTCATTTTTTTTCCAAATATGCAAGTACTGAAGTGGATATGCTCACTGGTGTATTTTCATCTAAATTCTTAGGGTAAGCTATTGGGATTGTTTTGTCCATCCCCCACAATTGATTGAAATTTACACTGGCATTTTTATTTCCTATTCATTTTTAAAGCAAGACTATTATTAAAAAAATGATTTTTATGGTCATGATGGAGTATTGGAAATATTGAAGCAGAACTTTGAGATTTATGACCCTTTATGTATCAGCAAATGCTGTTTTCACCTTGCATGCACTCTTGAACAATTAAGGAAAACTTAATCATACTATGAAACAATGTTAATGGTGGATTATGGCCCATGGATTTTCAGAAGAGAATAGGATACATGTATATGCTTAATGAAGTGATTGTAAGCAAGCTTGGACATGGGTATTGTTGTCCAGCAGTAACCTACATGACTGTTGATCCAAAGGTTGTGGGTTCAAATCCCATTTAAGTTTGGGACAAGGTTTGTTCATGGTCTTACAAGGTGCTAAGTACTTGTTTGACCCAGGATCCAGTGAGAGGGACTAGTAAAAGTTGTTAGACCTTTGTATTTGACAATAAGATCTCAACTAGGTTTGCTTTTGAGGTATATTAGATTAGTCAATAATGAGTTATGGCCCTTACATTGTCACAGATGTCATGTTCCACATTATTTAAAAAGTAGCAAATTGTATTTAACAATTTTAGGCAAACTTAACCCTTTCCCTCATAGAGGAAACCATGAAAAGACCTATGCGAACAGCATAAAACCAGATCAGCCTGCGAGTGACTCGCAGGCTGATCAGGTTTTATGCTGTTTGCTGCTCCTCAGTGGTCTGTAAATGAGGATTTTGTAATTAAATTTGGTAAAGTTTAACTGTGGTTTTCTGCAGATCAGGCTTTATGTGGTACCTATTGAGTGCGTCAAAATGAGTCTATATGAGGGAAAGGGTTAAAAACAATTATGATTTTGCTTTAAGTTATAACATCTTGGCCAGGTTTGATTAGTGGATATATTTGTAATTTTGGGTTGTGCCAACTCCCTGGCCCGACACCAAAGCCCTTAAAAATGGTACTGTTATAGCTCTCTTGTTTGGCGCTCAGCATATAAGGGTAGTTGCAGGACTGGTTGGCCCGGTGTCAGGATAATGTGACTGGGTGTGGTATCATGCCACATGTCTTTGGCGTGATACTGCAGTGTGGCAGTGTTATATCATTCTCAAGTAGACACTGTTTCCAAATAACTGAAATACTGTCAGTGGGAACAAACAAGTATTATTATGGGCTAAACTGGACCAAGGTCTAAATCAGCCATGGTTTTTTTTTGTGTTTTTTTTTACACTTGTATCCTTTTAAAACACTTGATTTAATGTTATTGTTGTACATGTATAACATTGGTTAAAGTATCAGTCCTATAAATAGGAATTGTAAGATAAGCTGATCACATAATGTCTTTAAGTTGAGCATTGTCTTCATTGTACTCAGTATCAGTGTTGCCTTGTGTATGGACTATCCCTTTGCAATCAATTGTATATCCATCTGGTGCACACTGTTACACATTTAACATATATATGCCACATTTGTTACCAGTCAGTGCAACTTGTCCACAGCATGATACTGCAGTAAGACAGCACTATGTCTGCCTCATGTTGACTGAATCCCCAGTAGGACATTAAACTATGGAAAAATCAAGGAAATTAGTATCTCCTCACTTTTAGAGTCATTATTTAACTTTGGTAAAACCAAAGAAGAAATAAGATCAAATGAGAAAGCACTGTTTTTTTTTCTACAAACCAAGTCAAACATTAAGCACCAAGAGCATACCTTCACCAAGGTTTATCTTTCAATGTAAATACTTTTTTATAAAAGATCTGAAATATCAGTTAACATGGTTTCCACATACATGTATATTATCCAATGTGTTCAAAACATGAGATTAGTTCCAGGACTGGCAGGATAACGTGACAGGGTGGGGTATGACTTGTCTTCTGCATGATTTGTCAGTAAGGCAGCACTTTCTAAAACAAAGATATTGGATGATTCTAATGAGGACAGGTAGAGGTCTTCTAATTTAGTACTTCTGTTGAAATATCATAAATTGATGGATATGTTGAAAACAGTTTACAGTTTATAAGCTTTTTCATTTTATATGTGATTTTTATACAAACCTGCTAAAAATACCTGCAAATAGGAATCATCATCCCTGTCTGTCAGGTAATTGATGTTCAGGGAATATCTCTGTAACCCCTGGAGATTAGAAGGTCACATTCAGCACAGGTTGGATCATGAAGTTTAAACTTGAGGTGATGCAATCAATGTCAAGGCCACAGGCCAATTGGATGCTAAAGCAGAGACTGGCCAATACCGTTTTGATATTAGGATTATATTTTTTATTCAGAGTTTGATTAAAACCACAAAGTGTGTCAATTTTTTGACCCAAGATTATTTACTCAAGGTCACTGGTTTACATAAAAAGTAAGTACCAAATTCTTGTTTGGCCCCAAAGCTTTAGAGCCTTTTAATTGTGAAAAGATTTTTGCTTTTGACTTGAGTGTGTCTGACCTTGAGTGTAGTTCATTTGTTCAAGGTCAAGATCATATATGCCAAGTAAGTGCTAAATTACTGCCTGGTTGACAAGCAAGGGCAGTTTATTATCATAGATCATTTGCTAAAGGTCAAGGTCACAGGATTTCTCTAAGACTATGAATATAAATGATTTGGACAGATGAAGCTCATATCTTTCACAGAGGTGTTTTGATTGTGCACTGTTTCTGTGCAGAAAGTTTAAAAAATGCATATATTTGATGTTATGATGATTTTTTTTCCGTCCAAGCAGCTGTGGCCCCGAGGTGTATTATTGCAATCTCAAATGTTAGCTTGCCCTAGCAGGGGTGTTAAGATATCAACAGCTGCAGCTTATTATGTATTAGTGCACAATTCCAAGAATAGTAAGTTGGTTACCTTATTTTTAAGCCTTTGTTTACAATGTATATATTAGTATATAGGCCAGGATAAACACTTTTGTATTGTAGGAGCCTTATTGGAGTTTCATCTAGTCAGATGATGTCCCACAATTTTTCAGCTCAACTCAGTTTGAGACTGAAACTTGGTTTGCTTATTTTATATATATCAAAACAAATTGAGTAACTTTGATAGTGAATTTATGTAAATTGTAGTAGGGGCTGTTTGTGGAACAGAGAAAGTATAGCAAAATTTGAAAAACTTACCTGACTAGTACAATTAAACTTTGAGCACAAACTTGAGTTGAGCACGAAAAATGAATATAACCTTGGGGCCTGGTTCTCGATTGTCCTCAAGATTACAGATATCGTAGTATAAGGGGTACTACACTGTAGGTACCTCAGCCAAGAACCAAACAACAAATTACTTACTGGAACATTGTGTGAGCAACTTGTCCCAGTATTTCAAGCACAGTTTATGGATCATCACATCGTCGAATACCCACAGCCAAGCGATAGATCATCAATAGGCCATGGGATATTACAGGTGAATTCGGTCGTTTTAGGGTGTGTCATGTTATGCCAAATCATGTTTTTAAAATCAATCACAAAGGCCGTTTTATACAGGTGACGGACACAGTCATTTTTTTATTGTTTACAAGACTTTCAAGCCTCCACACTGGAGAGTGTTGCATTTATAAGTCGTGTTTTCATTGGTTAATAATTTAATCGATAACTACTGTATTAAGACAGCTTGCTTGCCTTTTTCCCCACTGCATGATGTCATGTACTGAAACAGAATAAGTCAGCCGGGGGTATTTGACGATGGGATCATCACTGATATTGGGAGCAGTTTTACCTATTTGATTACAGTAGACCATTTTCTCTGCATGCTTGAAGATATTGAGCTGTTTAGACAAATATTTGATATGTAGGGGTACTGTCATATGAGCTACAGATATCATGTCTTCCATTTTGCAATCATGTCTTTATCGGACTTAGCAAAAAAGTCTGCTACACAATTTATTTTGGGTGTGGGCATTTTTGAAACTTCAGTCCATTTAGTTTTTCTAGATAATACAGGGCAAAGTAATTTTTGTAAGTCTGAAGTCTTACTATAATCTTAAAAGTTAAAAAGCTGTGAAATAAAGAAGATCAAAAGTAGATTAAAACAATCCAAAACTATGTGGTATGTTTGTTCTTGGTGCCAACACTGTTATTGTGGGAACAATTGATCTCTGTTTGAACTTGTTCCATACAAGCAAATGACAGGCATTGCAATACTATCAAAATGTAAAACCAATTTCTTTTACAGAAACATTCTCTCACAGAATATGTAAAGCTAAGGCACTCACTTGAGAACTGTTTAATATTGCAAAAGTGGAAATTTCCTTTAGAAGGAGCTTACAGGTATTTGGAGATGATTTGATTTGAGAGTCTCAGATACCGGCTAATTGTCTGCATTTGAACTATATCTTTTCAGGCAATATTTCTGTCTTTTCTTGACCTATAATACATATACAGAGGTGTCTGGAGCATTTTAAATAATTCAGGATGTTTTGTCATATGTTTCCATGTAGATCAGAAAAGTCAGGGTTATTCTCAGGAGATGTTGCTCAAGAAATTTAACTACAAATTATAGATAATTGTTGGTGTACATAGCAACTTGGTCACCAAGGATTTATTTTCTTTAATGGTTCATTTTGGTTTGACATTCCATTATCAACATAATCACACCGGTCCCGATGGCCTTGTGATTAGAACATCTGCCCTGGAATCCTGAGGTTGTAGGTTTGATCCCTGGCAGCGACATACTGAGGTCATAAAAAAATACTACCGGTATAGCTCCCTTGCTAAAAGGGTAGTTCCAAACCAAAGACTAAAAAAATTAGTACCAAATGCACCTTGGCTGGATTGGGGTCACTATGGGAACTTGGAGCATTCAATACTGGTTCTTCCCATGAACTTGACTCCCATGTATTGGTTAACTGGGCAGGTAAAAGAAATAAGGGGTCTCTCTTTGCAAAATGATCTTAGTATCACACCCAGACTCTAGTATCAAATCACTGTCATTTTCGCATAAACATCACAGGCCCCAACTTGTGGCTTATCCTTGACTGCAAGGTCTAAATATGGCAACAGTAATCAATAAATGATTGCTTGTCATTACCATAGAAGAAAAACAAACTCCTTGCTGTTTTGGAACTGGGTTAAGTGACTGACAGTTTATCATAGTTACCTCCCTTTATATCACTTGTATTGTTTACAAACATTGCCATTTGGGGAGTGGTTAGAGCGTCCGCCTTGGGAGCAGGAGGTTGTGGGTTCGGTCCTCAGTCGTGACATTCCAAAGTCGTAAAAAAGGTACTGGTATAGCTCCCTTGCTTGCAGCTTAGCATATAAGGGTAGTTCCAGGACTAATTCACCTGTTGTCGGGATAATGTGACTGGGTGTGGTATCATGCCACATATCTACAGTTCAGTACAGCAGTGTGGCAGCACTATATCTGTCTCAAGTAGACAGTTTCCAAATGACTGAAATACTGTCAGTGGGATGTTAAACCCAACAAACTGTTGTGTACATGTAAATGTTTGTTTAGAACTATAGTTGCTGAAAATATTCCTAGAAGTGACTCAGTCTTTGATCTTAGTTTATATTGTATGTTGGTTAACCATGCAATTCAGTATGTTGGTTAACCATGCAATTCAACATACAGGTGTGTTTGATAATAAACAATCTGTCATGAAATATATATATTTTCATTGCAAAATAAATTGACAAACTTTCTTGATCACCTGCATGTAACTGTCTTTCAGTAATTTGAAACTACCAACAGCTATTTATCAAGAAATGACAATGATTTGAAGGTGAAGGTCAGTCTCATGTCATGTTTCTTTCTCGTGATATATGCAATCTGATATAATCATAAAATATTGAATTGCCCGTTTTATGGTTAGTAAAGTTATTTCATAGAACAAAACTCACTTGTATTTCACTGCATAGTTCATTGTCTTCAGACATTTTAGAGAAAGATTCACAAGAAGAAAGCAGTCCATACACATTCAAAATACATATTATTAAGTACATAAATCAGAGTTTCTCTAACATTTGGTTAAGAACTGGATAAAACGAAAGATGTTAATGTTTCTTGCTGTTTGCATGGAAAACCAGCAATAATAATGGCTTTAGTTGTTTTATGAACTGTTGTCAGATAAAATTATATATGTTTACAATACCTTTGATAAAAAGGATTATCTCCCTTCTTTAAGTTTTTTTTTCTTAGATATTTTTAAGCCATTCAGTTACTGCATCATCAATATAAACAAAGTACAGATTGATAGCAAATAAATACCCTCTCTAAGCTCACCAAAGCACAACTTGCTCAAGGTGAGCTATTAGAATCACCCTGCAACCTTTGTCAGTCGTCAATTAGCTTTAAACGACATCTCTGAAACTGCTGAGTAGATATTGATGAAACTTGGCATGGATCATCCTTGGGTGAACCTCCACAAAATTTGTTAAAATAAACTTGATCCATGCAGAACTTTGGTTGCCATGGCAACCAACAGAATTTTACTTTAAAATCTTCAAAAATCTTCTCCTCTGAAACCAATGGTTAGAAATTTAATATCCTTTGGCACAAATGGTCACCTCAAAGTACTCTACCATAATTGCTAAAATGAAGTTGATCCCTTAAAATATGAGGCCCCTAGGGGGTTGACTAATTGCCTTATATACTCTATCTAGAAAATATCAATTTTTTTTTTATGAAGCCAATGGTCAGAATTATATTTCTTTTGGCAAAAATAGTCACCTCATGAATGTCTACTATAATTGCTAAAATAAAGTTGATCCCATGAAAAATGATGCCCCTAGGGAGCCAGCTAGTTCCCTTATATACTCTATATAGACTTGACTTGACTTTTTGGGTTTTACCGTCGCTTCGACAGTATTTCAGTCATATAGCGACGTCCAGCTAATTAGTAATTACAGGTGGAGGAAGACCCTGAATGCACGGAGGCATCCGGGTACTCTATATAGAAAATGCAAAATTCTTCTTCTCTGAAGTCAAATGTCAGAATTAAATTTCATTTTGCACAAATAGTCACCTCCTTACCGACTACCCTAATTGTGAAAATAAAGTTGATCCCATGAATAATGAGGCCCCTAGGGGATCAGCTAGTTCCCTTATGTACTCTATATTGAAAAATTCAAAATTGTAACCAATGGTCAAAATTTAATTTCATTTGGCACAATTGATCACCTCATGTTTGTCTATTATAATTGCTAAATTAAAGTTGATCCCTTAGAAAATGAGACCCCTAGAGGGTCAGCTAGTTTCCTTACATACACTTTATAGAAAATTACAAATTTTTCCTGTGAAACTTATGGTCAGAATTTTAATTTCATTTAGCACAAATGGTCACCTCATGTCTGTCTACCATAATTGCTCAAATAAAGTTGATCCCTTGTGAAATGAGGTCCCTAGGGGTACACTAGTTTTTTTATATACTAACTCCATATAGAAGATTTCTTCTTCTACGAAACCATTGGTTGGAATTAATTTTTTTTTTTGCATGTGTTGTTACCTCATTTCATTTCTGTCTGCCATAATTGCTAAAATTAAGTTGATCCCTTAGAAATTGAATCACATAGGGGGTCTTTAAATAAGCTGATGTACTCTGGTGAGCGATCTAGGGCAATTGTGGCTCTTGTTTTAAAGGATAGTCCCCATTTCTTGCAGTTAGAATTACAAGTACAATTACTGTACATATTCCTGTGTTTGCAAGGTCATATTCTAATGAGAATCAGTGGATATGTCAAAAGAATCAATATGAATAACCCCACCCCCTCAAAAATAAAGAGAAGAAAATAAAGATATAATGAAATGGGGGAAAAAAAACAACTTTGAGACAGATTAATATTTTATATCAGTCATTACTCAGAGGGAAGAAGTACTTAAAGGAGGCATAGTAACTATGTAGAACAATTTGTAATTAAATGTATCACATCAAAACCCTGGTAAATTATTTTCTGATGCTAATAAACTACTTAATGCTTCCAAAATTAGACCTATTATTCGATAATATGCAATTTAATTCTTGAAAACAAAAGACCCAAATCAAAGTTACATCATATTTGGTCTGTAAAGGCACTATTATTAGGATTTAAATTTTCTAATGAGACTGCCGTTTGTTGAACTTGAAATGTTAATATGGAATAATTTCACCATAAAGTAAAGATGAAATGTAGAAAAAGAACCAATAAGCCTTGAAGAATAATAAGACTAATTTTGAATCAAGATTTCTTGTGTAACAATGGTAATGATTCTGTCAAACATGTAGTATTTAGAATGTCAGATTTAATAGCAAGGAACATGTTAAATGCAACAGCATATTATCTTGTTATTATACCTAAATAGGTTACACACATTTTTTTTACATCTGTGCCCTATTTTCCAAAGATGAACTATTGTGAACGATGAATGTCCGTCTTCCATTGTCAGCAATCAGCTTTAACAACATCTTGGGCCAATTTCCATTAAACTTTACAGGAATGTTCAATGGGTGGTCATCTTCCAAAATTGTTTAAAGAATTGAATTCCATGCCTAAACCTGGTTGCCATGACAACTAAAAGGGGGAAAAAATGTGAACACTTCAAAAAATCTTCTCCAAAAGAACTTGCTGGATTTCTAAGTTTTTTGGCACAAATGTTCCTTGGATCACTCTCTACCAAGATTGTAAAAATTATTTGGATCGGTCGAAAATATGGCCTCCAGGGGGCAGAGCCATTTTCCCTACGTGTATATAGTGCAGATTGTAAAAGTTATTTGGAGTGGTCGAAAAACATGGCCTCCAAGAAGTGGAGCCCATTTTCCTAATATATATATATATATATATATATATAGAACAAATTTGAAAAATCTTCTTTTTCAAAAGTACCGCCTGGATTTCAAAGATTTTTGGCACAGATGATCCTTGGGTCACTCTCTATCTGTGCAGGACTGTTATCATACCTTGGTGCATTAAATGTGACACAGGCCTGTATCATACCTAGGTGTACTGAAATCTGTCACAGGCCTGTATCATATCAAGGTGCCCTAGATTTGAATCAGGACTGTATCATTGCTTGGTGCATAAAATTAGTCACAGGCCTGTATCATACCTAGGTGTATTGAAATCTGTCACAGGCCTGTATCATATCAAGGTGCCCTAGATTTGAATCAGGACTGTATCATTGCTTGGTGCATAAAATTAGTCACAGGCCTGTATCATACCTAGGTGTATTGAAATCTGTCACAGGCCTGTATCATATCAAGGTGCCCTAGATTTGACTCAGGACTGTATCATACTTTGGTGCATAAAATCAGACACAGGCCTGTATCATACCTTGGTGCATTAGATCTGACACAGGCCTGTATCATACCTGGGTGCCCTGAAATCTGACATAGACTTATATCATACCAGGGTGTCCAGGATCTGACATATGCCTGTACCATACCTTGGTGCCCTGAAATCTGACACAAACCTGTATCATACCTAGGTGCCCTGAAATCTGACACAGGCCTGTATCATTCCTGGGTGCCCAGGATCTGACACAGGCCTGTATCATTCCTGGGTGCCCAGGATCTGACACAGGCCTGTATCATACCTAGGTGTACTGAAATCTGTCACAGGCCTGTATCATATCAAGGTGCCCTAGATTTGACTCAGGCCTGTATCATACCAAGGTGTCCAGGATCTGACATATGCCTGTATCATACCTGGGTGCCTTGAAATCAAACATATTCCTGTATCATATCTAGATGCTCTGAAATCTGACACAGGCCAGTACCATACCTGGGTGCCCTGAAATCTAACACATGCCTGTATAATACCTAGGCCCCCTGAAATCTGACACAGGCCTGTATTATACCTAGGTGCCCTGAAATCTAACACATGCCTGTATCATACCTAGGTCCCCTGAATCCAGGGGTCAAAATTGGCCCCGCCCCAGGGGTCACATGATTTAACATAGACTACGTAATATAGGAAAACCTTGAAAAATCTTTCTCCTTAGATATTTGGTGTGTAGCATTGTCTAGTAGATCACTACCAAGTTTGTTCAAATTATCGCCCTGGGGTCAAATTTGGTCCCACCATAGGGGTCACTTGATTTAACAAAGGCTAATATAGGAAAAAAATAGGCCTGGAGTTTAGATATTTGGTATGTAACATGGACTAATAGACCTCTACCAAGTTTGTTCAAATCATGGCCCTTGGGTCAAAATGGCCCTGCCCCAAGGGTCACTTGATTTTTCATAGCCTAATGATACCAGGTGAGCGATCCAGGGCCATCATGGCCCTCTTGTTTATGAAGTACAGGTATCTCAAATTGTGATATATCCCAAATCAAAAATCTAGAATTTTTGTTTTATTACATATTTTTGCAGAGCATGAAAGGAATTGAAAATTATAATCTTTTAGAACGTGTTTACAAGAACTGATATCCCTTTGTTGAAGAATAAGGATGAGTTACAGATCTTGAAAAATAAGTTTTTTATAAAAATGAAAAGTTAATACCATAAATCAGGAACTGCTGGTCTTGTCGATCTGGCCTTCATTTCTGAACTCAAAATTTTGAAGTACTCTCTAAGAGAAGAGGCATTTTGCATAATTTGCTCTCAGGAAATGGTATTTATTTTAATGTGATACAGAATTTAAGAGTCTAAGATGTTTCCTGAAATACAGGCTGTATTTTCAGGTGTATGCCTTTTCTTTCATGTATATCCATTAGTATGTAAGTGTATGAAATTGTGAAAATGCATGTTGGGGTTGTGTGTACACGATGACATTCCAGATATTCAGGCCTGCACCTACAGTAATCATGGTGTGTGGTCTGTCTTGCCTGTAAGGTAGTGATGCAGCCACTTCATTTCTTTGCCGTTCAATTGACGCCCACACATTTGTACTTGCATTACGCAAACCGGCAATTAATCTGTTGAGATTTATTTGCAGTTTATGCCCTGTAATTAAAATTGATTTTTTTTTTCATGAAGGATCAATAAAAAGTATATGCAGAATGAAGTATAATGTTCATATTTGTCATACACGGCAGCTAGAAGCAAAGATGCAGGTATCTTATTATATACTTTGTATCTTTGTTGTAAATTAATGAGGTTTTTAGAATAACTTGATATACAGATAAGGAAACTTATAACTTGTCTGGTTATGTCACCTGCTCTAAAACAGATGTTACAAATAGGGATCACTAACTTCTGTTGGTTGTCTGTCTATCTGTCTGTCTGTCACACTTTTTCAGTCACACTTCAGCAGGTGACACATGTGTTTCAAAGAACACTCTTGTTTTAAAACACCTGAAGATGGAGCACTTAAATTGAAAAAAGTCATGAATCACCATCACAATCTTTGTCAGAGATATTGAAATCATTAATGTCCTATTTGTCTGGCTTAAGACTTTTAGCTGGCAGTCTTCTCATCTTTTATGTCTACTGAACAGCAAGAAATCTGAAATGTTAAGAATCAAAGCAAAGGAAAAAAACAACAAAACAGATTTATTTTATCTGGTTAGCACTGAGCCTTTAAAGTAATTTTATAAATATTAAAAATAAACATCTACAATAGTTTACAAATCCTACGCTTTAATTGGCCTTAATACAGGTAAAAAACTTGTTAATGTCTTGTATGTCTATTTTTTAATGCAAGAATAAATTACGTAAACCAGTACTGCTTAATAAGTTTTGCAAAAGTCAAAATGAATGAAGCTGAAAACCCAATATTTTATGAAAACATACCTACATGATACAAAATAATAATGACCATTATCATTAAATACATTCGGTTATGTCTCATTAAGTCATGTCTTTGGACAAACACAAAAAAGGGGATTTCCGCACCCCTGCCATTCTTGATACATATTTTATGTTTCTTGTAATAACACTTTACCATACTCATAATTGCATAGTTCCTGCTGTATTCAGAGAATAAATACAATGGGAGATAATTCTGTGAAACACAGCAATTTGTATCTCATGGAGACCTTGTTAGACTAGTTTAAATGTGAAATCAGTCCAACCAACTGTCTGACCTGTCTGTGTCTTGCTAGGATATACCGGTAGTTGCAGAGTTATGGTCAATACCTTGTGAAGTCTGACCAGTCAACAAGAGATATGGACTGGTTGATCTTGTATTATTTCGTGTTATATTGCTCGAAAAGGTCATTTTAACTGGTGCCTTACACAGCGTGCAGTCACTAAGCCATACATTTGTATTTACATTCATTTATGCACAATTATTTATGTATTCCTGATGTTGAGATTTTTTGGATTTGGATGTAGATGTGCCATATTGTGCATCATGAGCACAAGCATTCAGAGTTAGAGTAGGTTACAACACTGGTGTACAGACTATTTATACAGCAATATTACATCTCCAAAACACAGGGGTCAAATATCTAGGATCCATAGTGGTTTTAATGGCACAGACAGGGCTAATCCCACTGGCAAACATTTGGTGGCGCAATTTCTAGAAACACGGGAGAAAACGTCCCGCAATATCTGTTTTCACAATCGTAGAAACAATAGGCGACAAATTTCTGTCAATAAATGATAATTTTTGCCCAGTGCTGCCTGGCCTGAAAAGCTCTACAGACAGACTTTGAAACAAATATCACCGATGGAAATATTTCTGATTTTGAAATTAGATTTGTGTAATTTGATTTTCCCTCCCTGGGCTTGCATTTGTATGTCAAATACAGCTCCATTTCAAGTTATGATCTATCTTGAAGACTGGGAACAGCAACTGAGAGTCCTTGTCTTTTTCTAACAAGCACTAAATCTCCGCAAAACCAGCATCCAGCTGCTTCTCTAAAGGTTAAACATCTCCCACATCTTTAACATTTGACCAACTAACAAGGTTTAGAAAGTTCAAATGGCCTACAAGAAATGTTCCAGACATTCGTTCTTCAGCAAAGGTAAAACCCTCTGTAAATAAGTCCGATTTAGATTTTTAACAGTCTTTGCCACAGTTAATGAAAGGATAAACAGATCCAAGGCTAAGTTAAGTTGCAAGTGTTTGACACTTAAAATGCAACAGAGTTAAATACTGTTAGGTAATGAATATAGATTGGATGTCATAATTGATTTTGTAAGGGAGAGGAATAGTCAAGTTGTTTGTAAGTAAGGATTTATATATGGCCCAGCATGAGGTGGAAAAATGGATGATCTCTGTGAAAGATTTCATGAGTAATATAGCACTTTACTTCATATAGACTCATTTTAATGCATAGGCAAACAGAGCAGACCCAGATCAGACAGCTCCTTTGGGTCGCCTCTGTTTGCTCATACAATATTGTTGCTCATTTTCTACACAGTCTGTATGGCAAAGAAAAAATTAATTTCTTAAGTCATTTAAAGATCGGTCAATTAATATTCCTCAAGTCATAAATTTGTACATTAATATTCTTGAGGTAAAGGGGTAGACAAGATAATTTCACAATAATATTAGTGAATTAAAAATTTCTAATTCTATCATGTGAAAAACTCACTCTTTCTGTATTTAAATTATTTCCTTTTTCTTTTCTTTTGTTTAGGTTTCTTTTCAATTTACCACATTACTAATTGTGTCATAATCAACCTTGAAACTGATTCTGAAAGTCAGGAAGTCAAGCATTACTCACACACTGCTCTTGTTTTTTACCATTTAGATGATTAGATGAAGTTGTTTAAGGTATTTTAACCCTTTCCCTCATATAGACTCATTTTGACGCACTGACAGTAGGTACCACATAATGCTTGATCTGCAGAAAACCACAGTTAAACCTTACCAAATTTAATTAAAAGTCCTCATTTCCAGACCACTGAGGAGCAGCGAACAGCATAAAACCTGATCAGCCTGCGAGTTACTCGCAGGCTGATCTGGTTTTATGTTGTTTGCATAGGTCTTTTCATAGTTTCCTCTATGAGGGAAAGGGTTAAGGTATTTTAATATAGAGCATTGTGTATATATGTAACCACTAGTGACCAAGTCTAAAAGAAATGTGCATGGATTGTAAAAATGAATTGTTTTATTGGTTAATAATCATATCAGATTTAATGAGAATTGTTTTGAAGTGCATCATTGATACAGATTTCTTACTATTTCTTTTTACATTGCAAGTCGCATGCACCAACCAGTGTAGGAATAAAAATGTAAGAGACAGTTTGACATAACTTTTAAAAAAAAACTTGATCTTGAAATTAATTGCATGAGTTAAAGTGTGATAATTATACCACTCATTTATTTAAAGTGTTGTTCACTGAGTGAGTTACTAGCAAATGACTCCCAGAACGATGGCAACACTTTACTCCTTTTTAGGCCGAACATTGCAGTCTTTTTTTTACAAAGTGTAAATCATGCAGTTTGCCTTATAAATGATACATACTGTGATTCACTGCAGAAGTAGTGAAATATCATTTATATTTACTCTTCACACCTTGACTCAGTTTAGATTATCAGGTAATTTTTCATGTTGATACAAATATTTTAGATTAGTAAGAAGAAATGGATTTTATTTTGCTGTGTAGGAAAAATATTTGGAGAATACAATATGCAATGCATCAAAGATTGTTTCCCAACATAATTGGTTTAATATTTGAAACACAGATTTGTGTGACACAATCATGATTTTTCCAGGTGTGTGCCTTTAAAATAATAAATAAATGATTGTATGTCTTTTTCAGCTTCTAACACAGTTTTAGGGGATTGGCACTTATATAATGTAGAAGAGATTTTTTAAGTTGGTTCAGACATTGTAGAATTATTTTACATGGTTTTGATCCCTAAAAAATGACTCCTGTAGATGGTTTTATGGCTAAGTTTTATTATTTAGTCTGTATAGAAAATTTGTATCTGAAATTTTAATCAAGGATTAACTGAATTGTTTAATTAAGCTGATGGTACTCTGGAGAGCGTTATAGGGCCATATTGGCCCTCTTGTATATTGAGAACAGAGTGTTATCGTGCCAAATAACAAAAGAAAAAAAAAAAAAAGAATTAGATGAATAATAAGGAAATGTGTATCAGACAAAGTGTCTTATAAGAAGGGAGAAAACATTTAAAGCAGTTGTTTTTTTTTGGATAGCGTGGATGGCGGAGATAGAGGGATACAGTTAGTGAGGCAGACCATATGTGCCATATATCCACCAAACCAGTTGGCAATTATACCGTCTACCAACCACAGTTTTATACCGTATAGATTCTACGTAAATCATTTCAAACCAAGTCTCATCTGATCAGAATTTATGTTTGAATTTGATGTTTTTTCTGTCTGTTACTGCCCAGTAAATTACTGTATTCCATATTTGCAGTGACAGGTTGCTTTCTGTTTGACAATTTGAAGCCGTCTCTGAAAGTCTTGTCTGATATAATAGCTCTTATGACATTGACGGCATTCTGAAGGGATTCTGGCTGATGGACATTAGAAGACAATCAGTGGGAAACGCCCCCCGGGGAGATGTGAAAATATTACTGGCTTGTCACTCCTTCCTAGACAACATTGACAGAGAAGTCTGTGATATAGGGTACACCATTAATTTTTTTTTTATTCAACTTTTGGATGTAGAGGTGGAAATTTGATAAAATTATTTTTGTAATTTAACGGTGCATGTCATCCACGTCTAGACAGGTCACATGATCACCATTAACAGGAATGGAAATAAATGGCGGTGGAGGCTCATCTAGTTACGAGGATTGATATGATGGAAATATTCAAATTCCTATAATACTGACGTTATGTGTCTCCCGGTCTTCTCAGTCCAAGTATTTATGGTTATTTGCATATTTTTAGAAAACTTAAGGTTACCGTTTCAGCCTTTCTATAAGCAGACTAGTTTCAATTTTGTTTGTTCATTGCAGTCAGAACTTCTCAACCATCTCTGACAAGTAGATATGGTAGCTGATGTTTTAGGATGTTGTTAAGAATAAGTAGAGGTATTCCTTATTTATTCATGGGTAGATATTCATGACAAACTTTTGCAAGCTGATTCAGTTTAATTCAAGCTTTATTCATTTACACCACTTTGTCCAATATCTGGTCAAGAGTTTCTTTTAAACAATATTGACCATTGAAAAGTCAGATATAACTGAAAACATCAAACTTGTGAGTAAATTATAGATTGATGGTGTCAAGGTCATTGTTACTAAAATAGAAAACAGACTTTGGAAGCTGATTGGGAGATTGTTGTGTGAACAAGGACAGAATAGTGTTATGGTGATATTGACTTCATTGATAGTTTTAGCTGCTACTAATGTAGATGCTCTACAGAATAGAAATAATCATTGTAGTTCTGAAGTTTGGTGCCATGCCACTTGTTTCCAGCATAGTCTTAAAGTCTTGGGCTAGAGCACTGCCAACATAGTTTCCAAATTATTAAAATAAAACTCTTAAAGGGGATGTAAAACTCTAGCAAGAAAAGAAGTAGTACCTCAAAATTATTGAAATTTTACCAAGGGGAATTAAAATTGCAGGGAAGAACTTCACATATACAACATTTGCAAGTTTTAATGTGCAGCTGCCAAAGAGCATTTGGCTGCGTAGTTTTGATTAGTTGACATTGATGATTATGCGTTTGACTACATGGATTATTGCGGCAGTGGGTCAGAGAAAATGAAAAGAAGTAAGACTTATTTTTCTGCAGTAAGTTTTGTCCACTGGAAATGTCTGAAGTGTTACTGTGCTGGGCAGTAGCACTGACAACAAAGTGCCGCCAGGTTACAGAATGGATAACATTAACTGTAACAAATGGTGTAATAAAAAATGAGTCTATATGAGGGAAAGGGTTAATCATGCAATCATGCAAACTGCTGCCAGAAACTTGAAAGTAGTTGCAGGAAATGGGCTATATTAAAACATATTTTTGGATGGGGGATTTTTTTTTTTGATGTTGCCTGTTTATCACATTTTTTCTGTCTTGAATCATATCTAAAAAACTGAATGAGCCAGTGTCACATATTTAAATGTTCTGCAGCATAAACAGTTGTGCATCATTGGTTTTGTTTGTTGTTTGGTCCAGTATGTTCGGAGTTGTGGCTCTTGGATTACTTAAAAAGTAGCTGTGTCATGCATAGCACCAAAACTATATTGGTTGATGTCCACAAGTTTTACAGCATTAACTGTACCTCATATTGCTGGAGTCATATCACAGGTTTGAATAAGAATATTTCATAAGTAGTTGACTTTTATTTCATGTAATTTGCCTAATTTGGCAGGGGAAATTAATTTACGGAACTTGCTTATTGACATTATATAATTTATGTAATAAGGAAATGCTTAAAGGAGTGTTCGTGGCAGTTACTACAGAAGTAGTTGCAGTGACAGACAGAAAATTGTAAGATATTGATGGAAGTTTCTTACTGAGGACAAAATAAGACCTTTGCCTTTGAGCTATTGGTGGTTTCTTGATAATCACATATAGAACTCAGTATGATATTTATATAAATGATGTGAACAGCAGAGTGCAGCACCAAAGGATTCTGGAGTCCCAAGGTCTTTAATTTCATAAAATAAATGGCGTGGTGTCATAAATGGAAATATTAAATTACCAGTTGAAAGGTTCAGAAAATATTAATGGAGGGTAAATTGATATTACTAGCCTATTTTAGCAGATGAAAGATATATGGCTCGGAAGAAAGGCAGAAAATCTGCAAAAGGTTTGAAATAGTGTCAGCTTTCGTGTCAAACTTTTTCCCCATGGAAACCAATAGATATAGGAGAATGGTAGACTCATTTGTTTGGCATGTTATAGATAGTGGGTTTACTTTTATAAATGAGGAGGTAACAGCATGTCAGACTGTTTAGTCACATCATCAGTTTTGTTGATAATTTATATCTTGTAATGAAAAGACACATTTTTTATCTCTGACATTTTGTATCTTTTCCACACCGAGTGTCTCCTGTAGAAGGATGCAGATAGTGTCTGGTATGGTATAGCATGACAGTCAGATATTTTTCATAAAGACTTGCCAGGAAACTGATATTAATACCCATTTTGTACAGAATGTTTAACATATGAAACATAGAGCTACATGAAAATTGGTATTTTGGCCTTTTTATTACCTAAAAAGTGAGAAAAGCATTAGAGCTGGTCCTATTACATGTTATATATTATGTTGCCATTTATAGGAAAAGGTTAGGAAATCTCTATCAGGAGAAAGCATCCATTTCAGTTTAAGAACTCAGTCCTGGTGAAATACAGAAGTTATTAAAAATGGCACTAGTATATCTCCCATACTAGGCAATCAGGATATTACAAGGATAGATCCAGGACTTATTGGCCATATATCAGGATAATGTGGCTGTAGTTGTTAACCCTTTCCCTCATAGAGGACACCATGAAAAGACCTATGCGAACAGCATAAAACCAGATCAGCCTGCGAGTAACTCGCAGGCTGATCAGGTTTTATGCTGTTCGCTGCTCCTCAGTGGTCTTTTTAATTTTATGCTGATTTAGAAACAAGTTCTTAAAACTTATGTTAATCCCTCTCAATGTTTCTTGAGTTTGACCAGTACTGGGTACTTAGTGCCTGGGAATGCCATGCAAAGTCCTTGCCCTTTGGATCCACAGTCTGATGCGTTACCACCACAATGACCCTCTTAAAATTCTTAATAGGGAAATTTACATACAGGTGCTTGATTATATTTTGCAGTGGAACCCTGTGTGTAATGCTGACAGTATAGCCACAATCCAAGGATGCCACTAACAATAGAAAGAGAGTTTGTGTACACTTTCAACAGCAAGGACCTGGAGTCTACACTGACAGTCCCGGTTGTGATCCCCACACAGAACTCTGCCTCTGACCTCACTGGGAGGCTCATCTTCGAACATAACCTGCCCTGCTTTGTGGAGAATGGTTAGTACTAAATTCACAAAACATCTTTCGGTCTGTCCCAGCTTTGGTAAAATTAACCCTTTCCCTCATATAGACTCATTTTGACGCACTCAATAGGTACCACATAAAGCCTGATCTGCAGAAAACCACAGTTAAACCTTACCAAATTTAATTACAAAATCCTCATTTCCAGACCACTGAGGAGCAGCGAACAGCATAAAACCTGATCAGCCTGCGAGTTACTCGCAGGCTGATCTGGTTTTATGCTGTTCGCATAGGTCTTTTCATGGTGTCCTCTATGAGGGAAAGGGTTAAACAAATTAAAGTGGTTCTGAAATCCTCATACTAATCAGCTTATTTACCAGCTACAGGGACAACTGTAGACCTTTTGTAATTAAGATTTAAGAATGGTAAAGAAGAAATCACTGAGTTTTCACTGTAATGAACACTCAAGGCAGTTAATTGTTTGGTTTCTTTGGTACTCATTAGTACTATGAATTGTTATTACTATACTTACTGAGTTCTTACAGTCAGATCAGGATTGTTTAGTAACCTGACATGACTTGTGACCCAGTGTAAAATGTTATCATTTGTGTGGTTTAGGGGGAACTAACTCAAGATTACCTCAAAGGTCAAGGTCACATGTTCAATTCTTAAAAGTGCAAATTTAAGAAAACCCCATCCTTTTGCTAACCTTTGATATACCTGACAGAGTTTATCTCAGACTTGCTTATGACTATTAGAAGACCCCTATAATAATTAAGGCAGGTCAAGGTAAAAATGACAGCTGACTGCCTTAAGTAGATTGACAGCTAAATTCTAGTAAAAACTAATGCAGGTTAAACTATATTTTCATTGACTTTGACAACATAGCTACTGCCTTTTTATGGCATTATGCTGTGTTAAGCAGGTCTTGTCTTTGTGATAATTCAAACTGATAATGTCTATTAGCTTGCTAAAGTTCATCGTCAGAAACCCACGGTATATATTCCGTTATCACTTCTGTATAAACCATTGGATTTTCAGCTGGCAAAACTTCGTCGCCATGAATATTAATCAGCTATTTGATAACCAATGAAATTAAGCATAGTATTTTGAATACTCTTCATTGAAAGTTTCAAAAGCAAAAGCTGACTCATTATACCCTGCAAGATAAATCGCAAGACTTAGGTGAGGGGCATGACATCACCGTTAAATGGTAGAACAAAGCTAACTTTCAAAATCCCGCGCCGTTCCATTGATCTAATGATCACTGCTGTAGCTGTGCTGTCTCTGCCACAGATCCAATGGAAATGTGTAATTAATAATTCATGCATAAGAAGTTTTGCTAACCAAATGTCCCGCGGTAGATTAAGAAGCAAAGCGTATTGAGCGAACATGGGATTTCCGACGATGGCCCTAGTTAAAGTCCATTTGTCACAAGCCAGTGTCATTGTTAGAACCATGTTATAATTGTGTAGTTTCGACATACATCTGTTGCTTATAATTATTTTCTTTGAAGTACAGTTGATCCTTGTCTACCTTTTTATGGCATGTGGAGGAGAGAATGTCTGTTTACAATATCTCCGAGTAAACAACCCAGAACTACATCCAGGAAGGGATGATCAGAAGCTAAACCTACTTTTGCACCTATCTTTGAATGCTTAGCTCAAAAACCTGCATCAGAGGATGTTTGGTCAAATCACCTGGGGCCTGTTTCACTAAACTTAGTACGAACAATTAATTTGATCTTAGTCATAAGTCTCTTGTTCTACATACGTCTACTAATGTCTTATTTTCACAATAAAACATAAACAAAGATGGTCCAATTAATGTATTTTACAAACATAACAATTTTTGTAGAGAAACAAATGCTATTTTACGCCTACGAAGATTTTTTTCATGCGAAGTCTAGTGAAACAGGTCCCTGGTCATTAAAAAAATGCTCCACAATAATATATTAACTATGTCAACACAGACCTATTTAAGTGACACTAATATAGTTGTCTTTCCAAGTATACTTTGTAATATTTACTGATTTCATGGAACCATAATGATGTCTGTTCAGTTTTAAGATATTTGTTACTTCCATGGACTTTGTAACTATTAAATAAAACACTTTTTACATGAGACAAATACTACCAATTTGAATTTAATATTTGAAATGTCAAGACAATAATTTGAGCATTTACTGATATTGTTTATTTTTATGAACATTTTTTTAAAATTTGAAAATGGTAAAATCTGATGCCAACAGAGTCATATAGTTATTAAGATTGAGTTTTGTTTCAGATTGTGAATCCTTATTCGATGATGTTTGAATTCAGTGCCCAATGTCTTATATTCTTGAGAAAATCCTTATTACATTTTGAAAGATGGTATAAAAATACTTTATTATACGCCCGAAGGGCTGTATTATGTTATGCCGCTGGTCGTCCGTCCGTCTGTCCGTCCGTCCGTCCGTCCGTCCGTCCGTCTGTCCGTCCGTCCGTTAGCAATTTCGTGTCCGCTCTGTATCTTTTGAACCACTTAATATAAATGAAAACTATTTGGCAGAAGTATCACCCAGAGTGAGAGGATGTGCAGAACATAGGTTTCAGATGGCTAGGTTCAAGGTCAAGGTCACAATTCAAGGTCAAATATCTTAACTGGTGCAAAATTAGTATTTTTGTGTCCGCTCTGTATCTTTTGACCTGCTGGATGTAAATGGAAACTATTTGGCAGAAGTATCACCCACAGTAAGAGGATGTGCAGAACATAGGTTTCAGATGGCTAGGTTCAAGGTCAAGGTCACAATTCAAGGTCAAATATCTTAACTGGAGCAAAGTAAGTATATTTGTGTCCGCTCTGTATCTTTTGACCCGCTGGATGTAAATGGAAACTATTTGGCAGAAGTATCACCCACAGTAAGAGGATGTGCAGAACATAGGTTTCAGATGGCTAGGTTAAAGGTCAAGGTCACAATTCAAGGTCAAATATCTTAACTGGTGCAAAATTAGTATTTTTGTGTCCGCTCTGTATCTTTTGACCTGCTGGATGTAAATGGAAACTATTTGGCAGAAGTATCACCCACAGTAAGAGGATGTGCAGAACATAGGTTTCAGATTACACTGACCATAAACTATGTTGGGTTAGCTGGTAATGAGGTAACTCTTGATTAAAGCACTATTCACATAATAAGAAACATGAAAAACCTATTTGTAGCCACTGTTATAATAAAGCCCTTGAAGATTAACATTGCCAATCCTTCTTGTTGAAATAATACTTTATATATACATGTTTGTGCTTATCCTTTTTGTCTTAGGATATTCCCTGACAATACATACCTTCGGGCGTATATTGCCCCGCTGTCAGCGGAGCTCTTGTTTAAGAAGGATTGAACACTGAGTTAGATTTGAGCCTATAAATTAGGCATCTCTCACTTTGCATTCTTTGCTTTTTTTCCCACTCCATACATTGTCCTACATTAATAAAACTATGATCACACAGGATATATGTTACTCAATATTCAACAGTTCTAGTCTGCATTGCAGTTAACTTTCAGATATGTGGGTTGGGGAATAGCATGGATGACTAACTCATGCAAATGTCACCCATTATATGGCCATACATAATTATTTTAAAATACCTCAAACGCTTTGAATCATACAAACGCATTTTGACACATAGGCGAACAGAGCAGACCCTGATCAGACAGCCCCTATAGGAACTGTCTGATCAAGGTCTCCTCTGTTTGCTCATACAATATTGTAGCTCAGTTCTACATGTCATCTGTGGCAAAGAAAATCTATTACTTCATAAACCGTTTAATGATCTGTCAATTTGTATTCATCAAGTCAAAAAATTTGTACATGAATCTTCATAAGATAAAGGGTTAACTCACATTATCATGTAGATGAGATGTTTTATAGTATATGTATAATTTAATTTACTGGTTTGTATAACATGTCAACCCAAATTACATGTCTATCAGAAAATAAAGAAAAAAGAATTTTATGCCCACACTTAGAAAAAGAAAGGGTATATTTATTTGCCCTTTTCCATTATCAATTTTCACTTACAAGAGCAAAAGTCTGGGGTAATGTTTGGGTTAGGGTTACTTCATTTCATTGCATAAAAGATTTCTTTCACATAGTTGCCCTGGTTGAAGTTGGGCTATCCATCACAAAATCTTGTGTGTGCATATTTCCAAATCTACATGGGCGAGCTAGCTACAATCCAAAAACTATAGAACTGATTACCAGCATAAAAAGCTGTGTACTTTGGGTATTGTTTAAAAATTCATTGCGTCATGGTAGAGTTTTGGCCCTTTCTTTTGCTATAAATGTTTTACCCGTTAATGTGATGCACATTACACAAAACCTTTTTATTCTAGATTGATTAACCCTTTCCCTCATATAGACTCATTTTGACGCCCTCAATAGGTATCGCAGAAAGCCTGATCTGCAGAAAACCACAGTTAAACCTTACCAAATTTAATTACAAAATCCTTATTTCCAGACCACTGAGGAGCAGCGAACAGCATAAAGCCTGATCAGCCTGCTACTCGTAGGCTGATCTGGTTTTATGCTGTTCGCATAGGTCTTTTCATGGTGTCCTCTATGAGGGAAAGGGTTACATATTCACTTTTGGTGTGCAGTTGTGCACTCAGGATTTGTTTAGGAATTCATAGAGACAAAGCAGAATTGTTATTACAGAAATATATACCATGATATAGCATTTTGTGGTATTCATAACTCAATAAGTGCACCTATAGCAATATAGGACACATGAACACAGATGGATGTTATAAATAGATGTGTTATGTCAGTATGCAAGTTACATTCCAGGAAAGTGAAGTTGAGTGTTCTTAAAAAATATGGACAAAAAATTTTTAATCAGATTTTTTAATTGAAACTCATTTTGAGCTTTTAATTGAGACACATGTAAATATCTTGTCAGGCATTAATGAGAAAAAAAATGATGCAGTCCAATACATTTTTTCACAGCAGTTAAACATATTGAAACATGGTCAACAAACTTGTTAAAAGCAATTGATTTAAATGACCACATGCTGCATTAGAGTGATGATGCATTTGATCAGCCTTTATTTTATAACAGGTGATAATTAAAACAAGAGGGCCAAGATGGCCCTAGATCGCTCACCTGAGAAAAGTATCATTCATTACCTGTACAAAACAGATTGCTTTAGAATTAAGAAAAAATGTTGGAATTTTATCATCATGACAAACATTCTGCCAAGTTTGAGGATGATTGGACCAAAAATGTTGCCCTCGAGTATAAAAATTTTTCTAAGATTTGACCTACTGACCTACATTTCTGTCCAGCCCCACCCATTTTCAAACTGGTTTGAGATATCATCATGACAAACAATCTGACCAAGTTTGAGGAAGATTGCATCAAAACTGTGGCCTTTAGTGTGTAAACAAGATTTTTTAAGATTTGACCTACTGACCTACTTTTTGATCCAACCTGACCATTTTAAAAGGGTTAAGATATCATCAAGACAAACATTCTGACCAAGATTGAGGAAGATTGGATCAAAATTGTGGCCTCTAGTGTGTAAACAAGATTTTTCTAAGATTTGACCTACTATTTTGATCTCATCAAGACAAACATTCTGACCAAGATTGAGGAAGATTGGATCAAAATTGTGGCCTCTAGTGTGTAAACAAGATTTTTCTAAGATTTGACCTACTTTTTGATCCAACCTGACCCATTTTGAAAGGGTTCAAGATATAAATAAGACAAACATTCTGACCAAGTTTGAGGAAGATTGGATCAAAATTGTGGCCTCTAGTGTGTAAACATCAAAATTGTTGACGGACGACGGACAATCAAGTATCCTAAAAGCTCACCCTGAGCTATGCTCAGGTGAGCTAAAAAAGAATACAAATAAAAAGAAAAATTATGATAATTAAAAAAAAACACCCTGGATTTCGTCATATCTATGCACATTATTTCAACTTATGTTCTGAAATTCCTATGTTAATTGCATTTGCAAAGTACATTTTGACCTTGTGGATAATGTAAAACAGGTTTTTCTGATTGTATGTGATGATGTCCTGTCTAGGGTCATGTATTAATATTAAGGATGGGTATCGCAAAAATATTTATATCTTGATATATTACAGCTGTAAGTACATTTAAACCAAAGTGAAAATTATGTTCAATAAGATGCTTGTTAAATGTTTATGTAGTTGACAAATTAACATTCAGGCAATCTATTTGATTAGAGACCGGATCCCTAATTTGATGGTGTAGATGTATGTTTAAGGAAAGAATGTCATATGTCATGAAGTAGAACAATGTTTGTTTGTTAGCGTCCATAATTATGTTTCCAATTTAATCAGTACATGCTTGTTAAAGATAGTTACTTGTTTGTTACATTAGAGGGCTTAATTAATGGTATGAAGGACCATCGCCAAATGATTAAAATAGTTCCAGTTATTGTACCAGCAGTAAATAGAAGTTGTAATATTTGATGAACTTTTTTGCTTTTTTTTTTTTTTTATCAAAACTAAATACAGGAGGTTTCTACTTTTAAAGTTATTTATATATCATACTTTTTCAAAATATACATTACTGTTTAGCTAGAGCATTCATCTCGAAAGCGGGAGGCTGTGGGTTCGATTCCCCAGCTGCCTTACCAAAGTATAAAATATGGTAATGATATAGTTCCCTTGCTTGGCATTCAGTATATAAATATTGCTCCAGGACTGGTTTGCGCAGTGTCAGGATAATGTGACAGGGTTTTGTATCATGCTACATGTCTATGGCGTGATACTGCAGTGTGGCAGCACTATGTCTGTCTCAAGTAGTCATGGTCTCCAAATGACTGAAATACTGTCGGTGAGACATTAAACCCAACAAACAAACAAAACATACATGCTTGCAATGATAGCAATTGCAGATGACAACAACTCTGAATAGCTTTAATTGTCATTCCAGGGACACATTTTGCCATAGTATCAAAATTCCTGCAAACATTTTCTATAACAATGCCAGTTTTTAGCTCACATGAGCACAACGTGCTCAAGGTGAGCTTTTCTGATCGCCTTTTGTCCGGCGTCCGTCGTCCGTGCGTCCGTGCGTGCGTGCGTCCGGCGTCAACAATTGCTTCAAACAACATCTCCTCCTAAACGGCTT
Organism: Solen grandis; assembly: GCA_021229015.1. Taxonomy (NCBI): domain Eukaryota; kingdom Metazoa; phylum Mollusca; class Bivalvia; order Adapedonta; family Solenidae; genus Solen; species Solen grandis. The sequence goes on from CM037778.1 coordinate 28,851,032, forward strand.
GGCCAATTTGAAAAATATTTTGCAGGAATGTTCCTTGGATGAAGCTCTACTAAAGTTGTATAAATGGTTCTGGTCCATCGCATAATTAGGTCACAGGAGCTAAAAATAGATTTTAAAAATGAAAATTTAAAAAATCTTCTTCTCTGAAACCACAAGGCCTAGCCTTTTGATTTTTGGTATGTAGCATGATCTTATGACTGTCTACCAGGATTGTACAAATTATGACCCTGGGGTCAAAATTGGCCCCGCCCCAGGGGTCACTTGATTTCACATAGGCTAATATAGGAAAAACTTGAAAAAATCTTCTTCTCCGAAACCACAAGGCCTAGCCTTTTGATTTTTGGTATGTAGCATGATCTTATGGGCCACTACCAAGATTGTACAAATCATAGCCCTATGGTGATAAATGACCCCGCACCAGGGGTCACTTGTTTTACATAGAGTTATAT
>CM037778.1:28851580-28901580 GCA_021229015.1 Solen grandis
TCTAAAGATATTCACTATCATCATGTTTTGTTCTAAAGATATTCACTATCATCATGTTTTGTTCTAAAGATATTCACTATCATCATGTTTTGTTCTAAAGATATTCACTATCATCATGTTTTGTTCTAAAGATATCCATTATCATCATTATGTTGTGTTCTTTTACCATTTAGTATAAATATTAATCAAAAGAAGCACACGCAATTTCAACTTATTTTTTTGAAATCATGGCTGTTTCTTTTACATGATATGAAAAATGAGTTCAAATTCTATATGACATTAAATTAAGCCTTCAAATTTTGGAAATCTAATGCATTGCCATCGATTTTAGAGTATCCGCAAGCCTTGTGGTTTTGAATCCCGTTGGATCCCGGTAGGATCATAGTTTTCTATATTACTCTTTGAACTTTTTGTATTGCTCATATCAAATTTTGAAAGCGAAAGTGTTTTATAACTTGTTTAGAAATTCAGGTATTTGCAAGTGCCAAGACAAAATTCAGGTTCTTGCTTCACTTACTGATTATTAAATCATAGACGTTCTTGAAGAAGTAATGTACACTTTTCATAATAGAGAAAACGTACTTATTTTACTTAATGTCATTTTCATTTCGGTGTCAAGCTACACAAAGTGGTTCAAAAACAAAAATATTTTAAAACAAGTTGCAGATGGTAAAACCTATTACAATTTCACAATTGTTTGTCAAATATATTATACTTTCGGTATAAAGTACTGTTTTTAATATTCTTAATATCATGCATTATTGTCCCAGAACATTGAGCCAAAAAAATATTTTCAAAGCTCAAAACATACTTCCAAATCTTGGTAAATATAACTGAAGCCAAATATCCCAACGGTTTGGACGTCTTTTCATATACTTATATTGTATATTCTATTGAGATTAGGTTGTCTGCAATCCTTCCACTGCGATTCAATGTGGTTGTACAAATATGCATATACCAAAATTTATCAGTCACCGGGTCTCCAAGCTTGGCAACTGTATCGGATGGGTCCGTGTACTTCATTTATAACTTGACAGAATGTTAACTTGTAGAACATCGACTACAGTTAAAAAGAGGTCCACGTTACGTGCAGCATCGACTTAGTCTCGTCGTCTACTAACATGGCTGGAGAGTTGTAAACACTGGCACTAGGCCATCTATATAAGTATGCTTTGAAGAGTCTTTGGAGAACCTTCGTAAAGCAAATAATGAAATATTTGTACAAATTCAAAAAGGACATAAAGAAAATCAAATATTGCATGTGCTTTAACATATTTGCGTAGTTTGACAAATTTCAATCCAGTAGTCAGCAGCAGATATTCAAGTTTATACAAATGCATACTACTTTCATGAAATGTACCTTTATGAGAAGAGCATTTTCAATACATATTTGCTTTTAGAATCGTCGTGCTTTCGTATAACATCGACAGAATCAAGATGCATACATGGAAACATGTTTTATTAAGATATTATAGCCTTTATATGTGCGCCATGCGCCAAGTACAATGATGATTGATGTTTAAATTATCCTATATAGAAACATCTGTCTCTAGACGTTGTATCTCTCCTCTCTCTCTCTCTCTCTCTCTCTCGCTCTCTCTAAGAGTCTTAAAGTTTTCAAAAGAACAATAGTAATCAGATTTTGTGTAGCTTTCAACTCACTATAAGTATAAATAGAGAACTTTTAAGAGTCTTAGTGAGTCTTACTGCTTCTTTAAAAAGATATTCTGCTAATCAGGGGATGACTTTACATAATTCAGTGTCGCACCCTATAGAGTTCTCTTCGAATATAACTTCCCGGGTTAGCTCTGTTCAGTAAAAAGATAGAGAACGCATACGCTTTGATCAAACAAAAAAAGAGCAGAAGTCATACGAAAGGATGTGAGTCATTATGTCAAATGAGTCCATGCTGCTCGTGGAGGAGGAGGCTGATGGTTTTGGTGATGTTCATCCATCAATGCGCACAGACAGGCGTAGGGAGAACATATTTAGCTGGCCATTCAAAATCGTATGCCATGCTAAAAAGTCAGCCGGCAATGTTTTCGATTTTGAATGGTCAAATAACCACAGTACTGGTTCTACTCAGGGAAATCATATTTACAATGTTATAGTCCCCCATTATTTTATAACTGAATTACTTCTTAAAAAAGGACGCCCCCCCCCCCCCCAAAAAAAAAAAATCAACTTCATCGCTAAGTAGTCATCATCATCGATCATGATTAATCCAAAGTATCTGTAATAGTTCCGCTACATTTCGGACTTCATGGCCTTTCACGGAGATAACTAATGTTTCCTAATGGTCCATTATTGTACCTTGGTTATCTTGGTAGAGGTTAAGAGGTCCAAGACGTAGCGGAACCATTACAGGGACTTTACCTTAATAGAGACAGACAGGCAGACAACAGACAAACTTTCTTAGGAGACAGTTTTTGTGAGATTATTTCTTCGAACTTTCTTTGATTACCATAACACAAAAATGCACGTATGTCCCCACGATAATTGAATGCACCAAAATAACCTCATAATGTCACGATGTAACCCCCATATATATTTTGAGCATGTACATACCAAATTCTGGGTTGGGGCGTAAATTTCCAAAATTTACCGAACATGGGGTTTATGGACAAACCGGCTAACTATGTTAATGGATAGTTCCCTGACCCTAACTTTTATTTGAATAAAAATAGGTTTGGCCACAAACAATGACATGTGCTCCTTTGTGAACATCATGTTTGTGGGACAAAATCTAACTGTGACCCATTGTTAAGATATGCTAATAGGTGGGTCATGGAACTATGCATTGCCGTGGGAGCGGGATGGGGGTCAGCGAAAAAAATGTTCAAACGTGGATTAATGGAAAACATGTCTTGGGCATTTTAGTGGGACGTGCCGCTCCCCGCTCCCCCCTCCCACTATCTTCTCTTGAAGACAGATAACCAGTCAGGCAATTACTACATGGCTACTGTATCCTCAGTTCATATTTTGTCGGCGCGTGTTAAATATGCAGTAATATATAGTGAATTTTAATGAATAAATGATTTTTATCTTGTATCAGATAACTGGGGAGCGCTATCTGACAAAAAGCAACAAGCACACCGAATACAACTCCTCGTTTAGTACGAGAGCTTTATTCGGAGAATAGAGCTATCCGGAGAGCTGTATACGAAATCGTATTCGAATCTTGCTACCTGAGGAGCTATATTCGAAGTGAGTTGAATTGGGTGCGACAAGGCGTCATTAAGTGTCAATCAGCATATATATATATATATATATATACACACACACACACACAACGACATACAGGGTAAACAACAAACACTTTGCAACGACGTGTATGAGACTTAAACTTCCTTTACCTAAATGTACTGTATGAACTGATGTTGTATTTTCGTGTATAGAAGAATATGTCTATGTACATAATGGGAAGAAATCAAGGGCAGACATAAATCATAGTTTTAGATAGTTGAACAACGTATTATTTGCATAATTGTGTGCTATAAATTATCCAGTATTTCCAGACGTAAATAACAAGAGAAGACATAACGATAATGGTATACGAGACAATTGCCCTCTGTAAAACGCCATCTATGTCTTCAAAGATTTAATTGACGCGATGGCTTTAAAGAGAATTCAAAAGTATACGTGCGTGAATAGTTCACTACAAGTGAATCATGAATAATGTATTAGTACTATTTACTTTCAGCGGCAGAACGATTGGCAAGGTTTGTTTCGTATGTCGCATTACTTGGTCTGTTTGGAGATTACACACTCCTCGTCCACGAACATATCTCGCTTCAATACAAAACGACAGATACAATAGAGCTAATCTCATTAAAATATGTACTCAAAAGAAAAGGTAACGCAGGGTAACTAGAAATCTGCAGTAGCCAGACTCAAGTTTTTATCTTCTAACCTTGCAATAAACCTCATGTGATAGAACCCACCTCATTGTAAAGCATTTATTTTGTTTGACAAAAAAATCTTTATCAAAATAATTTAAACTGTAATACCATCGAATACTTCCTATTTAAAACTGACACAAAAGTTTACCATATGTTTCTTTTTCCTTTGAGTATACAATAAATAGATGACGTTGCATTGAACGGCATGCGACATTCCAAATACCCAATCACCCATAAATCATCCATTGTTATATATACAAAGGTATATAACATGCATGTTCTTCAATGCTTCAGACAATATTCTAAGCATTGGAATCCAAACACATAGGTTGTATTAATATCTGTAATCAAAGAAATCATATAGCTATAAAATAATGCATACTTATATAAATTTTGATTTCTAAATTTCTTATTTGTCTTGTGTCCTTTTTGCATTTTCCTAAGAATAAGAACATCTTTACATCTAATTATAACTATATTCATTTTGTCATTTCACAAAATATGATGAAATTACAATTAAAAAATAGGTTACATCAATGAATAAAAGTAATCAGTTCTTTTAGCTTCCTAAAACGAATGAATAGTGAACATTTTAATGGGTAAGTCGTTTTGGTTTTTTTTATGACCAAAATACAACTTTCAAAGAAAAACAACCCCATTATACTAAGAAAAAATTAAGTTTTCAGTTTAAGTATTTTTATTGTTGTTTCTTTTTTTTTTGTGACAGTGAAAAAATGTATGAATCTGGTCTTCATATATCATGACGTTGCTAATTAATTTTCTCAATCACTATTCTTCTAAATCGTCTATCACTAACCCATGACCACAACACCGAAACATGTTAAATGTATAAAAATAACAACAAGGAGACAGTGGAGTAAAATATAGTACAGTAGTAATGGAGAAAAAAGAAAGCATGTCAAAGTATACACAATGGTGAAAATGTATGTGCAGAGTGCAGGGGAATCCCGCTGGTGTAGCTGCCTCCTCAAATTGCACTTAGTTATCTATAATAATAATAATAATAATAATAATAATTGATGACAGTATATCATTTCACCTGCTGTTAATAAAGGAAATCAACTCCACACCGCTTTGACCCTTGTCTGGTGAAGGATATACCACGTCATGGCAATATTTTTCCGACTCTTTTACAATTTTTTTAAAATGCAGACAGAAATTCGCACCACAAACATAAAACAATAGTTAAAAAATACATGTACTAAATGGCCGAGCCATATTTCATACACGCCTTTCGACTTTGTTGTTAGCGTATGTACATATTGTCTTAACTTAAATTAGCTAGTTCACAGATGATCGGAAGAAAAAAAGAAGTGTTTTCTGCTGTCCCTCGTTACAGTTTGTTAAGTCTTTGTTTCTTGACAAATAGAATCGGCAAAAGTAGGTCACATTGCACGGAAAAACGCCTTTTTCGTAAATGCCCACTTCGGGTAATTCGATTAAATGTACATGTACAATACAATATCCCTGAAACTATTGCTTCCAACACCACGTGATACATTCCGCTTTGTGGCGTCTTCACCAGTTTCGGGTTGCGAATTCATTAATTCAACCCGTGACGTGAGTGCATACGCGAAGAGTGATTGTGATAAGCGATGTGAATGCAAACAAAAATAGAATTTCTAAATATAGGCTATATAATTGTAAATATAGGTTTAGCACCGTTCGTAACGTTTTAGTCTATGAAGGAGAAACTACCCATACTTTTACAAGTACGGAATAATGAGTGAAGATAAGTTCATAGGTGTTGATATACATTAAACAAAATATCATTCGACTTCCTTCAACAAAACGGAATTAATATAGAAAAAAACAGTGTAATAATGACACTTTGTTTATATTTGGTAAAATCTCTTATTGAAAAGGGAAAAATGGATCAGAAATTGAGTATTGAAATATGTTATTTACCGTGTCAGAATTTTATATCACCAAGTATCATTTTTCCTGTGAAAAAAATATCATGTTGCATTCATATCTTAGTCAATTCATCATAGTCACAAACTTTCAAAACCATTTTTATCTGTATGATCCGCTCCTGGACTTTAAATAAATCATTGAGTAGAATCTACATAAATCTTTAATATTGAACGCATTTGTATAGGTTATCTTTGTGTTTGCCGTCCATAAAGGAATTGCAGGAACTAGCCCAACTGATTTATTTCATTGTTGATAAATAAATACAAATACGGCTGCCGATAATATGAGCAAAATGTGTTAATCTAAGAAACATTAGTGATGAATTAAGGCTCTAAACACGGCAAAAATATTTTCAAATAGACATGTTATATTGACATTAAGACAAATATGAAGATTTCAAGTACATTGTAAATTTATCAATTTCATAAAACGGATATTGACTGAATGATCTGGTAAGCACAGCATTCGGAAGCAATGCTTGGTGTTGAATTGCAAATGTACTAAATCATAAACAACTATCTTGAATCTACTTTGAATATAAAATTAAGCTTTTGCATGTCATTGGCAATAATTTAATAAAATAATAACAAGAAGAAAAAAAGGTGCAGTAATTGTTTGTTTATTCATTGGGTTAAACATCCTACCGGCACTTTGTCTGTCATTTAAAGACGGTGTCTACTTGAGACAGATATAGTATCGCGCCGTAGACATGACCATGTGGCATGAAACCACGCCCAGTGCCAACCAGTCATGAAACTACCCTTATATGCTGAGCACCAATCAAGGGAGGTATATTAGCACCATTTTTACGATATGTCGCGACCGAATATCGAACGTGTCACCGACACTCGACAATCAACATATTTTGTATTGGGCTCTTAATGATTAATTCGTCATTGTGATTAAGATGCTAGTACATAAAATCGCAATTATTGCGTCATCCTTCGAAGAAAGAATGCTGTAGATAAACATAATCAAAGGACGGTTTTGCAAGTTAACCTTTTGTTTGTCAATGATAAATTCTGAAAACATTGAAAAATCACATGAAAACAACATTAATTTGATATGCAATGGATTGCAGATCATATGTCCTCCTTGTTTGTATACAACTTATTTTAGTATTGCCAAAATACATTGATTTTGTATGCCTTCGAGATCTGTGATCGGGGGATACTGTTTTTGCCCTGTCTGTATAATTGTTGGTTAGTTGGTTTGTCAGCAACTTTAACATTGGCCATAACTTGAAAACTATAAAAGATATTGACTTGAAACTTCATTTATGAGTAGAATGCGACTAGGAGAAGTGCATTTGCTAAGAACCATTACTCCGCCTGGCTAATTTTTATCTCCCTTTTTTATTTTTCAATTTTGTCTGGAGCATAACTCATAAACTATTCAAGGTGTGGACTTGAACCTTTAAATAAATAGATGGTTGGATTTGGAAGTGCAATAAGCAATAACCGTAACTCTACCTTCATCAGTATTTGAATTATCTCCCATTATTTAATTTTACAATGAATTAACATATTTACTATATACTTGAAAATTATACGAGGTTTTGACTTGAAACTCAATATATAAGTAGATGGCAACAAGGACAAATGCAGTGGTCAAGAACCATAAATCAACCAAGTATGTTTTTTTTATTATCAACTCTCTTTTTTCATTTTTGTTGGGAGCAAAACTCATAAATAAAACAAGGTAAGGGCTTAAAACTTGAAACATAATACGATTGGAAGTGCAGTAACCAAGAACCATAACTCTGCCTGGTTCAATTTTTGTATTATCTCTCTTTATTTATTTTATATCATTTATTGTCCAGCACATAACTTCACAACTATTCAAGGTATTGATTTGAGACTTAAAACATGAATAATAGCAGAAGTGTAATGATTACAAAACAGAACTCTGTCTGGTTCTTTTTTTTAACTATCACCTTTTACTTTTTAATGATTTTTTTTTGTCTTTTTGCTACTTCATTACTATATAAAGTCTATATATTTGACAAATTTCTTCACTCATTAATGACATTCGATTGACATAAATTATTTGACATCTGGCCTGCTCAGACGGAAGCATAGTGTTTTTCAAACACATCTTTTTTTTTTTTTTTTTTTGAAAACTAATTTTAATTACTTAACATGGAATCTTCAATCACGTCTCTAAAGAAGTTGAAACTACAACTGTACAAAACGTGCCTTTATCATGCCCCAATGCGCAAATGTACGATTTCATAGATCTCTGGATTTTTTTATTCTAGGTCAGAAAAGAAAATATGATGTCAAAAAGATTACAGCCATAATTATTAGCAAAATAATAGGTAATTTCTCATATGTGTCGTCATGTTATTGACTTGCGTTCAGGGATTTTGTCAGGTAATCTGTAAACACCACGATATAGAATGAAACAGAAGTTGATTAATTAAGGAATTAAAAACCAATGAATGTTTCATGTGGAACACTGCGTTGTTACAATCAGTGATAAAATTTCTCTAAAACATCTGATTTAAATAATTAAACAGTCGTTTGCGTTTGGACTAAACAGACATGGTTTAGATAGAATGACCTAGTCTTTTAAACTGTTATATCTGACGTCATAGTCCATGTAAATTTTAAGCTCGTTTTGCATTTCATAACCAAGATTCTGCTGAAGAATCCGTAACTATATTTATGAATGATTACTGAGTTCCATTGAGTCCGTTGAAATGATGTCATGGTAAGATATAACAGGAAGGGCCGTTGATGTTTTTTTTCCTCCACGTTTCTAACACCCAATTCCTACAATGTGCTAGATACAGTAATGCACCTGTAGACAACTGTTTAAATGCCATTGTTACACGTAAGAAACCCTTAACACCAGCACAGATGCTTTGTAACACTTTGCATATTTGATTGCCTGCTTTCTGAAGTACACAGTTGCATGTGCATATTTAATTGCCTGCTTTCTGATGTACACAGTTTCATGTTTATTCATTCACTTTGAATCTTGGAAAATGTTGACATAAATTTGTAACGAAATAAATCAATGTTGAATATTGAGCCGGTCCCATTCTAGCATTAATAATGAATATGACATTACTGCTAGTCGTAAGTACAACGGAGCGAGCAAATCAGCTTCTGCATATGAGCAAATCAGCTTCTGCATATCAAATTCAATTTGAGATATTATGATGATGATGATAAATATAAATCGATTTACCCGTCACAGATATCATGTTATTTTTTATTCTTATAGATCTCGATTCATTACGAATTTGAAACATAATAGATAAGCAAGCGCTAGTTGCATCTAACACCATTATATCGATACGGCTGTACAGCAGTCGCTTTAAATCATTCAGTGACCACTCCCTGTGACGTTAAGTGTAAAATGAAGTTAAACTTGTTATGATAATTAACGTTTTCCACGAACCGGTTTTTAGGGCGTCTGGGGCAACAAGTGATTCGCAATTTATGGTTTAAATCGTTTCTAAATATGTCATTACATATTGCAGAATCATGTAACGCTGAACGCTTTCCATACCCGATGGTATTTTGTCTATATAAAACCAGTTGAATGTGACAGGTATCTATTGGTACTGACTCCATGCATTATTTATGATGCTAGATAACAACCGATGTCGTGCAACAACACCGATCACGCAGCTCGGCCATATGCTGATGCAAGTTGGGACGTAATGACGTTGCCATAGTGACAACTGTCCTTCGCCCGTGCTTCCTATATCCATTAAAACAAAACATAATTTATCAATACAGACAATTCAATTAAATTCAAAGGCTAATCATCAAACATTTATAGAGTAAATGCTTTTGGACTGATAATAGATGACAAAGTTATAGGGGACCTTCTGGTAGATTTTCAAGAAAATTTGATTTTATTGATTATAATTGAGTATTTCATTAGAATTGTTAAATGAAGTTATTCCATTTACAGAAATAGACATAGATATCGGTGAACATCTTACAACAAAACACTTGCTTGAGAGAAGTATAGTTACTTATGGATAATTAACGTTTTTTGAGTGGAGAAAAGGGAGAAATGAACTCTTTTTTTAATCACCATTTCCTTGACAGTAACTCAGTTTTCTTTTTTAACAATGAGTATAGGAGGACATGGTATAAGAAAGGAATGATTAATTGTTCTATCAACAAGCACGTGCGTTAAGGTAGTGGAATTCTAGTGCATGAATTTGAAAATCTGGTTTCTTTGGTGTTTTTATACATTTTTAGAATGCATTTTTGCAATATAAGAAATTTTTAATCACAGATTCTAAAAAAATAATGATTTTTAGTCTATCTAATCCTGTTTTGAAAAATGCTTTCGCAAATTGTGTGGGGGTATACAAAAACTTCTATCAATTTTCCATGTTTTTCGTATGAATTGATGTATCATATATCTTAGACATATATCAAATGGAACACATATGAAAACATAAGAGAAACTTGATAGAATGTATATTTATACATTTATGTAGAAAAAATTTCATATTACAGTTTTATATTTTTCCCATATATAAAATAGTAACACTACAATTCCTGGTAAAGTACATAATTTTTATATAAATTTCTCAGAACAAGCTGTTAAGAAAATATTCATGTACTATATCAAACATAAAAAATGCAAAATTTTATATAGGTGAACCATACAAATATTAAGTGATAACAGTATGTATTACCTGACCCCCTACTATTTAAGCTCAGTAAAAACACCGAATATCAGGTATTGACTGTTTCCTAATTTCTTTTCAGGTACAATGTGAGCACAAACTTGAAATAATTATAATTACCAAGTAATTGTCTTTTTCCATTGCATGATTTATGTAAAATCATTGTTAAGTGAAATAATGACAGATAATAACATTTTTCGAAAAAAAAAATCCCTCAATTCATACATGAAATCACCGTTTTGTACTGTATATAAACAAATGTACAACTACAGATTTATTTTTTATAAAAGCATTTCATTCAAGTTACTTACTTGCTTTTAAGAATTAAAAGTCTAAGCATTCAAAAAAAGTTATTGAAGATTTTTTACAAAAACAATTTGACCAAGGACGTACAATCTTAGTACGAAAGAATCACGACTCACCAATACACTTGTCTTACTGTAGTTATAGTTGATTAAGATACAATTTGCTTTTTAAAATTTTCCCTTCGAAATGCCCTTAATTGTCACAATTAAACATTTTCACAGATCTAGGGGGAATTTAAAAATGACGTCATCAGAAGTAATTCGGGAAGGTGTTTTTCTTTACTTTTTTTCATAAAAAGGAACGGTATTTTTGCATTTAAGTAGCTGAATAGCAATAGAAATTGTTACATTTGATTAACAACGATAAAAGATACCATGAATGAAACTTCTTAATGAAAAAGAACCACATTCCGAATCATGGCGTGTTATGACGAAGAATATCGAATGTTGGACGATCTTTGCCGACATTTGTCGAGCCCATTAGGGTTCCTCTACCTTAAACTTATTCGAATGCAAAACAATAGAAGTAAAATTTAGCATAATACTAAATCAAATAATATAGAAACGTACTCCTAATATTTACATTCATTTCATGTGAAAAATAAGTTAATAATAATAATATAATAATAATGATGATTAAAAAATAATGATAACATGATTAATAGCAAATATCACACTATAACGGCGAACCAATTCGTAGACAATAAAGTGAGTTATTCGTCCATAGCACTGTACCATGTAGAAAGTTAGCAAAGAGTTGCTTGGTTTACAAGAAGGGTTCAATACTCCAAAGTAGCAAATTAAACGTACAACATATGCCGTATATGTCAAGTAAAATGAATTCTCATCATCACTTATTGTACTTTTCATCTCGACATATTGCTTTTTCCAATTTCACATAGCTACAAAATTTTAATGGTCTCAGAGAAGTATCACGTACGTCTACATGTCATGATAAGTGCCAATGTCATGACGTCACGACGTGCCTCCATAATGACCATCGAAAATCTGCGAGTATGAGATGCTAGGCATTTACTAAACTTACATCATATCTATTTAATCTGATTATATAATGTTAAATGAATTCGTCAGCAAAATGATAGATATTTGTATGAGTCCTTCCAAAATAAAAATTAAAGATAACGCTAACAACAACACCAAAAAATAACAATCGCATAATACACACACAATCTACATGCATACATTTATCTTAATACAAGTAACAACTAGTTAATCATTAAAGATATCAGTCCTTATTACATGATTGTATTTGTTATTTTATAGTTATACATTTGTTGGGGGGAAAAACGCTATAAGGGAGAAAGTTTATTTCCTTGAATAAAAATGCTTTGTAGATAAAAAAATATTTAAAACTGTTTTATCTACAGTTTGAAGTCTTCTGTTAGATTAATACTTTCACAAAATTGGGAAAACAATGTCTTCTCGGAACGTGAGTTTTGATGTATAGTTTCTTGATTTCTGTGTATCTTTTACGCTCAAGCACAACATGCATCAGGTCATCTCGCCGCCGCAATCTATCAAGTGGTGTCGCAATAAAAGTGTATTATTAGTTTTAGGTCCCTATCCATTACTTTGTTTTCAAATATAGGCATGTGTATATTTCACCTCTGGCAATAAAAAGAGTATCAAATAACAAATCAGAAGCGAAGGTGAGTGTCTGCTCCAGCTAAATAATTTATAGTGCTGCAGGAAGTATCTGGTTTATATATAATGTGATCGACGTTTTAACTCGATATTTCATATACTCGAATGTATGTGATAAAATGTTTGGCCTTTTAATTTAAATATTCAAGTTTGTTATTTTACTTATCAATCAATGTATTTGAAATATATTTTGTATGTACTATTCACCAAAATCAGGAGACGAGAGAGAGAGAGAGAGAGAGAGAGGAACAAAGATATATATAGAGATATACAAAGACCTGCACTGTATACTAACCAGATTTCTAATAAGTTCCCCCCCCACCTGGTCATAAAACAAAAACCGACTCATGTATACATAAAACTGATATAATATGTAAGAATAACGAATGTTTATCATTAAATAATTATAATGCGCAATTGCCTGTGGCGGGAATAGATGCACAAGATAATGGTAAAAAGAAGCACCAAATATGAAGTAATTAACAACGACAATACTACTGATCATTTGGTTTAAAGTATTCATTCAAATTAAATAAGACTTGACTTGACCATTTGATTTTACCGTCGCTTCGACAGTATTTCAGTCATATAGCGACGTCCATCTTATTACAGGTGGAGGAAGAAACCGAATGCACGGAGAACCACCGACCTACCGCAAACCATCTGGAAGGCTTCCTCACATGAAATTCCGAATGACCCTGCCGGGATTCGAACCCATGCGGTGACTTTACCATCTCGGCCACGGAATATTTCGATATTAAGCAAACATTATCAGTTTCACTTATCGCACACTATATCTCGTGTGTATATGTCATCAATCTAGCAAAAATTATCTACCACGTGGCATGATAAGATTTTGGGCTAGGTCGATGACAATTACACACGAGATATAGTGTGCGAAAATTGAAACTGATATACTTGCTAAATATTGAAACATTTAAGTTTAAAAAGTTCACATTTTTTTTGGATCTGAGCGTAAGTCATAGGAACGTCTTATAACGTAAATTATACGTTATTTAAATTATAAATTATATGAATTATACGTTATTTAAATTATACGTTATTTAAATTATACGTTATATGAATTATACGTTATTTAAATCATACGTTATTTAAATTATACGTTATTTAAATTATACGTTATATGAATTATACGTTATTTAAATTATACGTTATTTAAATTTAAACAGATAACAAGTCTTAATTATGAAGTAAGTAAATAAGTTCCCATATGGCTATATGTGTATGTCCCATATGGCTATATGTGTATGTCCCATATGGCTATATATGTATGTCCCATATGGCTATATATCTATAGACATCGATTCACACTGATAAGGCTTATTCATGATATCATACGGGAATTGCTTTACATAAATTTGTATCAAGTGAAATGGGTTATATATGCAGAGTATTTCTACAATGTACATACGGTTGCTCAGCAAATTTCGCAAGCACCAATTACATCTACAAATCGAACTAACACATATGTGATCTTCAAAATATGATAAAACATAAGGCACTGATGCTCTTCTTTCTTCCATCTTATGTGTAAAGAGATATCAGAAACGGAGTTCATGTATATATCCAGTTTACCCAGCCGGTGTTGAACAGTTTTTGATATTTAAACAATAGCGATACTTCATTCTGTTGCAGAGGAAGAGATAGTTCCCGGAGGCGCTCGTGTTGTCAGATTTGTCGGGTTGATTTCAGACATATGCGATCACTCTGACGTGAGTGGCTTTATTGACAACATCACGCGTGAGACATTTTGTAAGTTTGTCCTATCCCTCTAGCACACTAGTCCAGACTGTTTTCCTTGACAGGTTCTATATTTAGTTAAAACCCTTAATTAGAACATGCAATACAACATAAAAAAGAACATTTTCACCAAAAGGGATATAACGAGGGAATATGAAACATGGTTATTTTATTTCAATATAATTTCTGTCTGTTTAAAATTTTACTGACAAAACTCCTATAATCAAAATGTAACAAAAACTGCTATTACATTTTGCGAAAAGTCACCCTCCCAATAACTTGCGCATGTTCCAATTGCGATTAAAAACGTGTTAAGGCGTCTTAGAGAATTCTGATCCTGATTTATTATTCATTGGACACAAAGGGTTATTTGTTCAAGCTGCTCAAATATGTGAAGAAATCGATTGTTAAAGTAGAACAGTGCAATTTGTATCAACCTAAGAATACAAAGATACATAGTTACAGAACGCCTGTTAAAATGTATTTGAATCGGATGAAGATTGAATGTTCCACGTTAATTCATTTTGAGACTTTGTCAACAGAGCTGCTTCCATGTGACATCGAATAGATTACCACAATAGTTTGAATTGCATTATTTGGCAAAACTTCGTGTAAGACTCAAACAAAGTTTGGATGCAATGTGGGGAGAAACTTTTGTATCAATATAACTATGGTTTGGTTGTTTAACGACACTTGACTTGACTATTGGAGTTTACCGTCGCTTCGACAGTATTTCAGTCATATAGCGACGTCCAGCTAATTACAGGTGGAGGAAGACCCCGAATGCACGGAGGCATCCGGGTAGAACCACCGACATACCGCAAGCCAGCTGGAAAGCTTCCTCACATGGATTTTAACACTAAAGTGGCTTGAATTTTGCTTTTTTGAAACGGAACGCGCTTTGGTAGAATATTTTATATTATCATACCGAAGTATTTAAGGAATATCGCAGTTCATCATTATTTCAGTGCATATCATCATCACGCCATCGTGGTTTAGATCATCATCATCATCAACAGCAGCAGCAGCACATAAACAGCAGCAGCATATCATCAACAACCTTATCATTTACGTCTTCGTCTTTGCTGTGTTCATCATTATCAAGACCATTTTGAGAGAATCAAGAAAATATATGTATAAATTGTGTTTGGTTTCATGTTTTCTCTCCTTGGAAGGTTTATTTCGGGTTTTGGCTACAAGTGTCGTACTTTACTTTATATCGTTACTTTTACATGGCGCCATTTTACATAAAGGCGGGGAAATTTGAAGTCCTTGAGAAAGTATCTATTCATTGAGATCTTTGTAACAAATTAAAAAAAAATAAATGCGTAATGTTTAAAGATTTCTAGTTTTTTATTGTTGTTGAGATGAATGATTTTCAACGCATTCTATATACTGGTGCATACTAACTAGAATACAAAGAGGTGTAATACAGTCACTTTGACTTTGTATTGGTCTTTCAAAGTCATAAGACACAATGTAATTGTTAATGTTCATAATTATACATCTAAATGTACCTTCTGCTTATAGACCTAGTGGTATTGGCTTTGTTTTGTCAAGCTATATACGAGAAAGCAAAAGCGCAGAATAGTATGCAGGCATTACTGCTGAGGTGGACAGACGGACGCGCACACACACAATCATATATAAAAGACAATTTACAAAAAAACTATATTCTGTTATAGACATTGCCCAATAAACACAAATGTGTCAAAGCTAAGCTGCTCTCAGTATACACAAATATCATATAAGCGTAGGATTACCGTCAATAAAGAAAACATAATTTATATTTTCTTACATTTGACTTTTATATGAATGACAGACGGACAGGTGAACAATTATAACATATCCTATCAGAAAACTTCACTAAACAGGTGAACTATTATAACATATCCTATCAGAAAACTTCACTAAAGTGGTAGTAGTAGCGATACAGAAAACAGAACTAGAACTTAATTGTAAATTAAATGAGAAAAAATTACGTTTATCAGTGAAGTCATTCATCTTGATAAAAAAGACATTGCAAGAATCGTTAAAAATCACCAAAGTAATTCAATGGCGAACATAATCAACGGACATTGATAAAATTGTACAATAATGAGTTGACACCATAGATCGTTCTGCATGCGTAATGCACTTTGGTAACCAACAATAAAGCTAGGTTGACAGCAAATGCTGAAATAAAGATGTTCACGAGCATGAACATACCTACAAAAGATATTTCTGCAATTGGCGAGGTATATGTAAATAAATAAACAATGATGTGTATCATTAGACATGGTAAATGTGGAATCAAGGTTAAAAGTTATCCTCATTTTTATGTTGAACCAGGCGTGAATGTACCTTATTATTATTTCCGTGTAATTAGCTCGGTGATATATGTCCATAGTGTAATAAAATCTGCCTTAACTCCCATTCATCAATATCAGATTGGTTTCTGTGAAGGACAGAACGACCACTATGTCTCTCTTACATCCTTCAAGTGGCTTCTCTCTAAACCTTACAGACCTGGGGAAATGAGATATTCCTTGAGTTATTGTCGGTTTACACACTAATAAGAACATTCCAGAAGAAAATGACACAATACAGCGTTATATTACAGGCAATCATTTATAGAAATGAAGAAAGAAGAAAACCCGGGAAAGAATGGAGAACACACATAATCGTTTACATGTTGTATGATGTAGCCATGGTGACTCACATAATCGTATAAATGTTGCATGATGTAGCCATGGTGACTCACATACTCGTATACATGTTGCATGATGTAGCAATGGTGACTCACATACTCGTATACATGTTGCATGATGTAGCCATGGTGACTCACATACTCGTATACATGATGCATGATGTAGTCATGCTGACTCACATACTCGTATACATGTTGCATGATGTAGCCATGCTGACTCACATACTCGTATACATGTTGCATGATGTAGCCATGGTAACTCACATACTCGTATACATGATGCATGATGTAGTCATGATGACTCACATACTCGTATACATGTTGCATGATGTAGCCATGGTTACTCAGATACTCGTATACATGATGCATGATGTAGTCATGGTGACTCACATACTCGTATACATGTTGCATGATGTAGTCATGCTGACTCACATACTCGTATACATGTTGCATGATGTAGCCATGGTTACTCATATACTCGTATACATGATGCATGATGTAGTCATGGTGACTCACATACTCGTATACATGTTGCATGATGTAGCCATGGTGACTCACATACTCGTATACATGTTGCAGGATGTAGCCATGGTTACTCATATACTCGTATACATGATGCATGATGTAGTCATGATGACTCATATACTCGTATACATGTTGCATGATGTAGCCATGGTGACTCACATACTCGTATACATGTTGCGATGAGCAGTGATCACTACTCGTATACATTGCATGGTACAATGTTTAGCCATCGTATACATGTTGCAGGATGATTTTGCATGGCGTACCAATGGTGACACACGTACTCGTACATATGTTGCACGAACTAGACATCTCCAATGACCATCATTCTGATCCTTACGACAGGTGCTTTTAAGATGCAAAACTTAAATAAGAAATAAATAAATAAATAAATAAATAAATAAATAAATAAATAAATAGATAAATAAATTGGCACTCAGCATTTAAGGGTAGTTGCAGGACTGGTTGGCCCGGTATCAGGATAACGTGACTGGGTGTGGTATCATGCCACATGTCTACGGCGTGATACTACAGTGTGGCTGCACCATATTTGTCTCAAGTAAACATTGTCTTCTAATGACTTTAACAATAACAAAAACAACAACAAACTATTATTATTTTTGCAATATTGAATAATGTTTGTTTGTTGGGCTTAACGTCCTACCGACAGCATTTCAGTCATTTGGAGACGCTGTCTATTTGAGACAGATATAGTGCTGCCACACTGCAGTATCACGCCGTAGACATGTGGCATGATACCGCACCGAGTCACATTATCCTGACACCTGACCAGTCCTGAAACTACCCTTATATGCTGAGTGCCAAGCAAGGGTTAAATAATGTAATAACTATAATATTATCATAAGTTTAATCATATGTATATATTTATATATAAATAAATATTTAACCTTGTACGAATATAAAATATAATGGTAGTTAATAGAATTGAATGAATCTACTACGGTAAAGAATTTCACCTGATAATCTTGTCCATATCTAACCATCGACCGTTTTACTGACATCAAAACTTACTTGAAAAAAACAGATACACCTTTTGAGAAAGCGCGTAGTTAAAAGCACAGACCGTTTGCATTTTATTCTAGACGTTGTATCAATTGAGTATGACATTTCATGTCGTGCTCGAGATATATTGCTCTTTACATGACAAATGAACAACATCCAAGAGTGTACAACTTCTTCCTGGAACTTCCGGGAAACTGTATCTTTTCTCAGCGAAAATAAGTAACATGTACATATTAGCAAAATATGTCCAAAACGAACAAAACCAAATAGGAATGAACAACAGGAATGTTATCTCATCTTTAAAACCCACCCTCCCCATTAACCCAACAACAGCCATCAGTCAGCGCGTGGCATTTTCCCCATCTGACAACATGTCTAGCAGTACATGAACATGATGAAAAATTGCAGATGTGTTTTTCCAGACATAAATCCATGCCCTTAAATCGATAATCAGTGCCAGGATCGACCGTTCGTCCAGTATCGCCTTGCACTTTAATGCCTTTGACGTCATTCTGGAATGAAGAGCTCTTCAAAAGTTCCAGAAGGTATAATAAAATGCAAAGTGCGGAAAAGAATGCAATTAAATAAACTAGCCTCGTTTATTGGTTCATGTTTTCATTGATACATTATAACAAGTTAACACCAAAGCCACTAAAAAGAAACTAAAGAAAGCTAAAGTAGTTTAGCTGAATACAAAGTCAAAGAAAAACGGACTAGTTTCAAGTACAACATTACAAAATATTTCTTTGCGGCATTTGCTTTTATAATAAATGTACCAAGGAGTATCATCCTTTGAATATTCTCATTAACTTACATGATTTATTGGAAACACAGAATTCTGAATTTTATATCAAATATAATCGCCACGGTAATAAAATCTTGTTGATGTTTCTGCAGGGAATAAGTCGGAAGATCAATCGTGAAGTATCAGCACCATACCTCTCTTTATTCCAAGGCGAGTGGTTGTCTTTCAAACCTTAAGCAATAATTTATATGAAACGTGCAGTTTCCAAGAGAAAAAAACACGCATTTTCCTAAAGCTGAGTGGTTAGAGCGTTCGTCTTTTAACCGGGTGGGGGTGGTGGGCTGGACCCTCGGTCGCTACATACCACAATAGATTATTGATTTGTTGCCCTTTCTCAATGTATATGGGTATTTGGCTAGGAGTTAGGATAATGTGACTGGGTTTGGTATTACCAAATGTGTCTACCGTGTGATATCGCCTCTAGGCAGCACTATATCTATCTCATTTGGAAACTAAATACTGTCGGCGAGACGTTAAGCGCAAGCACAGTAAGTAATAAGATACAGTCATAAATAAAGGCAATTCAGTTCACACATACATATATGTTCGAGTATGTGTGTGGGTGCTGTAATGAAACAGGTCTAGTATTTATAATGATCTGTAACAATCAATAAATGCATTTTTTATTGTTTTATAGCTACCGGTAAGTTGTATGAGTATCAGATGCAGAAACAGTAAAGGGACAAGCTTTAACCCCTCCGGACACACACATTTCCTCCCCTCAACCCCTTCGGATACACACATTTCCTCCACCAACCGCTCCGGACACACACATTTCCTCCCCCCAACCCCTCCGGACACACACATTTTCTCCCCGAACCGCTCCGGACACACACATTTTCTCCCCAACCCCTCCGGACACACACATTTCATTCCCTATTCCCTCCGGACACACACATTTCCTCCCCCATCCCCTCCGGACACGCACATTTCCTCTCTCAACCCCTCCGGACACACACATTTCCTCCACCACACATTTCCTCCCCCAACCCCTCCAGGCACGCACATTTCCTCCCACAACCCCCCGGACACACACATTTCCTCCCCAAACCCCTCCGGGCACGCACATTTCCTCCCACAACCCCCCGGACACGCAGATTTTGTGGTGGTTGGTACTTGAAATTATAAGTAAAACATTTTTTTTTATTTACAATTTAATTTTCCTTTCCTTTTTTTCACCACATTAGGAAAAACACATAATTCAAATGATTAAAATAATTGAATGCGAAGCACAAACACACTTATTTAACACTAGGATAATTAATCTTTTTTCTATTCTTTTTATTTATATTTTCACACTTGGATTCTTAATGGATCATTGATATCACAAACTTTTCACGTATTATTATATATTTATCCTTAGGAATCTTGATGGCGCATTTTAATCCAATTGAATAGCACTTGAATACACAATAAATCCAATTTGAATTAAACACATTTTTCACTTGTACTTTCTATTTTTATATTAAAAAGCTTACTATTTATGTTCAAAATTAATAACATTCAAAAAGGTTTTAGAGCATAATATTTTTTGGCCTTACATAATTGTAATAATAACATCTAAAACAAAATATAATCATTATCAATATGAAAATTAGTCAATAAAATTGACTTTGTAAAAAAAATGTTATCATTTTCCCAATTAAGAATTACCTCCCTTTACTGTTAACACTATTAATAAATTACTTCCCTTTAATGAAATATTTAGCTGTTTTTGTTTCTGTTTATATTCGTGATATTCACGACACTCCCCACAGACACAAAAAGTAAGTATTTCCTACTGCGAACAAAGTAATTCATGTTTTAAGGAGTGCAGATTAGAGATTGTCTTCCTGATCCTCATAAAACACTTTTATTTTTCTCCTAGCATTCTGAGCAGCCTGACGTTGCGGTCTAGGCTGTATAGTTCTCTCATCCCTATGATCTTCCTCACACCTAGCTGCTTTGGGGGTCACAACATCCGCAGGACACTCAATTGGATATAGTAGATTTAAAGGGCGTCTGAGTTCCTTTCCTGATGATACCATCACTGTTGCTGCACGTACTGCTCCATCGTGACTTTTTATCAACTCCGTAATCTTTCCCATTCTCCACGTACCCCTTGGTAGGTTATCCTTAACCAACACAACATCTCCTTCAGTTGCTGCACCATGAAAAGTCACCCTTTGTGTTTTCAGTTTGGATTGATATCTCTCTCTTAGGTTTAACAAGTAATCCTCGCGCCACACTGTCCAAAATCTTTCAAGGAGTTTTTGTCCTTTCTTCCATTCCTGAAGTAAGCGATCACGTGATCCAACACTAGGCTTGTATTCCTCATCCAAATCACTATCTTCAGTGGCATTATGAGCTAGTCCAATTTTAGGATTCACACTTAAGAAATGAGCCGGGGTCAGTGCGTAGTTTGACTCAATGTCTTCTCCCACATAAGAAATTGGTCTTGAGTTTATAACAGCCTCAGCTTCAATTAGGCATGTTAACAATTGTTCATATGTGAGGCAAAGTTTTCCCATCACCTTTCGTAACGCTCGTTTTACTACACCGACTAACCGTTCGTAAAATCCCCCCATCCATGGGGCAAGCTGTATGATAAACTTCCATGAAATTCCCTGGTTTGCAATATATGTGGTAACGGTTTCATCTGAAACAATGTCTTTCCACATCAACTCAGTTACTTCACTTGCTAACTTGAAGTTGGAAGCATTGTCACTTATAATTTGCTTAGGGACTCCATTCCTAGCTATGAATCGTCGCAATCCTAATATGAATTGTTCTGATGTCATGTCCGGTATAAGTTCAAGACGTATTGCTCTGGTTACTGAGCAGGTAAAAAGACATACCCACACCTTTTTGGTCTCAGAATTGGTCTTGATGAATAGTGGGCCAAAGTAGTCAATTCCTGTATATGTAAAGGGTGGTGTCTGTATAACACGTTTTGCTGGTAGATTAGGCATTTCAGGCATCCTGTAAGGTCCTCCCTCATGACGAAGACACACATGACAACCGTTTAGTAATTTTCTAACAACAGCACGTCCATGGGGAATCCAAAATTTTTGTCTGATCTGACTTAAGGTTTGTGCAACACCACTATGTTGATTCTGCTTGTGAACTCCGAGAACCACTAGTTGAGTGAATTTTTCTTTCTTTGGCAAAAGAATTGGATGTTTGGCAGCATAACTCAGGTCTGATTCTCCCAACCTGCCTTTACAGCGAATAAGTCCTCCAGAGTCAAGGTATAAACCAAGTTGCATTTTCAAGCTGTTCTTTGAACCACCTTTAATAGATCTGATCACATCTTTGAAACTTGTCTGTTGAACATATATCAACCACATTTGTTCAGCTTTAGAAATCTCATCAGATGTCAATGTTAAATCCACCACCTTTTCTTTCTTGAGCTTTCTGATAAAACGCAATGCTAGAGCCGTCACTCTAAGTAGTTTCATTACACTTGAGAACTTTTCACAATCTATACCTAGTGGAGGTGAAACATCATCTGAGCCACACTCACTTGTACCATTAATATCTGTTGCCAGTAATTTTGCTTCATAAAACACTGTACATTTCCTCTCTTCAATTTTAATTCTTTCTCTTGTCTGTTCAGTGATGTCAACCTTCTTTTCCTCTGGCCATTGGTCATCTTGCTTGCTTAGCCATCTTGGTCCATGCCACCACAGGTTATTAGTTTCCAAATCGGGAGTGGTTGTACCCCTAGTGGCAACATCCGCGGGGTTTTCATTTGTATGAATATACCTGAAGTCAATGTCCATGGTATGTTTGCGAATTTCATTTATTCTGTTTTGGACAAAAACAGTTAATGTCTTAGTAGAGTTTATCCAATGCAGAACACACTGTGAGTCCGTCCATAGCACAGTTTGACATGTAGGTAACTTCAATTGTTCTTTCACATATGAAACACTCCTTGTTCCAATTAAAACTGCCAGCAATTCAAGTCATGTTATGCTCATTTTGTTCTTGGGAGCTAATCGTGACTTAGCAAAGAGTAGATCACATCTAGTCTCTACTCCATCGGTTTGATAGAGATACACTGTTGTTGCATAGGCATGCTTAGATGCGTCACAGAAGGAAATAATCTTGTACGTTACAGTACCTTCCAGTCCAATATATCTTTGTAACTGTATTTCAGACAAAGAGTTCATGTCTTCAGCAATCTCAATCCATTTTGACATTTCCTCCGTAGGTAAGACTTCATCCCATTCATTTCCATTCTCCCAAAGTTTTTGTAGGAATATCTTTCCTTTCAGTGTCACAGGAGAATATATACCTAATGGATCAAAAGTTGAAGCAATCTGACTTAATACTTTTCTCTTGGTGATATTCCTATCCTCACTTTTATCCGCTTTTCCTGAACTCAAACTAATACAGTCCGTTTTCACATTCCAGTTATGTCCAAGAACCTTGATCACAGTACCCTTTGCACGATCAGCTTCTGGTATCTGATCCATTACTTCCTCACTATTGGAACTCCATTCTCTCAAATTCATAGAAGCCTGTTCAAATTGCCACTTTCCTTCTTTGTAGGTCTTTACTGCTTCCTCTACAGTATCTGCACCAGTGATCACATTGTCAACATATATATCACTCCTCATCCTTTCGCTTGTGTCATTATCATACTTTCTCAAGTGATGATCTATTGTCGCACCTAGCAGAAACGGGCTAGATATTATCCCAAATGGCACTCTACAAAATCTGTATTCCTGCTGATTGTGTTTGTCAATGCTGTTGAGTTTACAGTCCTTTAACCACACAAAACGTGTAGCATTGCGCTCTTGCGATTGAAGTCCTAATTGTAGGAATGCCTTTTCTATGTCAGCTGTCAAGGCTACCTGTTTCATCCTGAATCTTAGCAGCAAACCACACATATCTTTTAACATGACAGGTCCTCGAAATAAGCAATCATTAAGACTCGGGTTTGTAGGTTTTGTTTTGGCTGAGGCATCATATACAATCCGAATCTTTGTGGTATCCTTAGATGGTGTTATGACACAGTGGTGGGGAATATAGTGTTTCAAACTTGTCTCTCCTTCTTTGTCCTCCTGAACTTTCTCTATGATCCCAAGCTTCAACTGTTCTTGTATAATGGCATCATATTTCTCCATTAGCTCCTTATTCCCTTGCAGCTTTCTCATTAAGGACTTAAAGCGGCCTATTGCCAAACTTCTATTGTCAGGAAGGAGGTCATTTCCATCCTCCTTCCACGGCCATGTAACATAATACCTATTGTCCTGATATTGCACAGATTGCTCGAATTTGTTGAGTGCCTCCTCGTCACCCTTGTCCTCAATCTTTTCTCTTATTCCTATTGTTTCAAGGTTCCAAAATTCTTCAATATTTGGCTGTTTTGGTAAGGATGCATCAACATCAGAAAGCAGTGTAGTTTCCCTCCTTATGTCATATCCATAAGAAAGAATCAACATGCTAGGTTCCGCGTCTTTATATGTATTTGATGTGCGGCCACTCAATATCCATCCAAACTTCGATCCCAACAGATAAAGTCCTCCTGAACTTCTATCTTTTTTGGTAACACAACGTCTAGGTAGTAATCATTACCTATCAGTAACTCTATTGTGGATGTCTCAACGTCTGTTGGTAGGCTGTCCGCCAGATGGAATGAGTTCAGCAAATACTTCCAGGTTGCTTCAGCCTGAAAATTCACTGGCCTTCTAACTATTGACCCTGTTATTTCTGGAACAACATTTGCGTTTACTGGAAGAACTTCACCGCCTTTAAGTTTCAGTTCAATCTTGGTAGTTGGTGTTTTTATGGTTTTAGGTTTATTTGAACCAAATGTCACCAGTTTAACCTCTTGTTGCTCTCCTAATTTCAGGTTGAGTCTTTTTGCTAGAGATTCCGTCACATATGTTCGTTGGCTTCCAGAGTCCAATAGTACACGGATCTCTTGGGACTTTCCAGTGTTAGGGTTCATAGCTGCAGTTGTAGCCGTCTGCATTAACACCATCTCATGTGAAGAAACCAACACATTCTCAGCTGATGAGGTCTGTTTTTGTACTTCCTCTACTAAATGAGCACTTTCTTTTCTCTCAGAGGGAAATTGCTGTGGGCACAAACTTCTGTGGTGATTGTTTTTCTTCTTGCAGTAAACACATGTCTTACTTCTTGTGCACTCATCGACCCTGTGTCCTTGTCTTAAGCACAAAAAACAGCAACCTCGGATCTTTCTCTTTCGGGCCTCTATTGTCTTGTATCTTTTACACTGATCACTCCAGTGTCTTTCTTCACAGTAGCGGCATAAGTCTCTATACTGGCTTATAGGTCCTCTTTGTCCATTATCTCTTGTACCAGCAAACAAAGCCTCTGCCGAACTCTTTAGTGTGACTGGCTGATCTCCATGGTCGGTATCCCTGTTTACAGCACTTTTAGTTTCACTTGCTGCTTGTTCAGATTTTTCACGTGCAGACAGGTATCCTCTTAGAAAGTGTCTCAACCTCTTCACATCCCACTTCACTTCATTTCCCTTTTGAATCTCTAATTGCAAAAGCACTTCTTTGGGTAGTTTTGATGTTATAATTGAAACAAACACTGACTGGTTTGTATCTTGTCCCAAAGATTCTAGGCTTCTGAGATGTTTTTCCATTTTGTCATATATTGCCCTTAGACTCCATGTCTTATTTGTTGCTGGAGCTAAATTGATAAGCTCTGTATAGTGAGAGTCAATGATTGGCTGTTTTTCACCAAATCTCTCTTTCAACAAATGAACTGCAACTTCATAATTTTCCCTTGATATGGTCAAGCCTGCAACTGTACTCTTTGCTTCTCCATGAATTTTACTGAAGAGATAGTTCAGCTTCTCTATTTCTGACAACTTTTCATTTCTGTGTATTGTTGCTTCAAATGCATCCCAGAATTCACTCCATTTCAGTCGTTCACCACTGAATGATGGGATATCTAACTTAGGCAACTTGACTGAGGTCTCTTTCACTTTACTTTTCGTAGTCATTGCCATAAGAGTGTCCTGCTGATGTTCTAAATTCTGTTGCTGCATTGTCATTATCTCGTGCACTTGTTGTTGAAGCTGCATATGCATATTTAACACTTGACTCATGCCTTCTTCAGGTGCTTTAGTCTTTGTATCCACTTCAAGTAATGATAATTCAAATATAGCATCAGTTACATCAGATTGTAGAGCTATATCCTCCTCTATGATTCTCTCTATGTCCTTTAATTTTTCCTCTTTTTCCAAAGGAGCAGAAAGCGAATTCTGTGTAACTTCCAGCTTCTGTGTAAACTCCTTCAGTCTAAGCATACACAACCGAATTTTCTTAGAGTCCTTCTGTTCAATCTCTTCACCCTCATAATCACTCAGTAACACACTGCTGTTTTCAATCTCCTTCGAAATCAGTGTCCTGTACCTAGTTCTTGTCGCCTTCAGACTTGTAAGAGACATTTTATCTATTTGAAGTTTATCTTCCTAAAACTATTCACTTTATCATATCACTGGATTCAATGTCAATTTCATCCGGCTCGCGGGACCAAATAATGTGGTGGTTGGTACTTGAAATTATAAGTAAAACATTTTTTTTTTTAAATTAATTCCTTTTTTTTTTACCTTGGAAAAAGCGAAGCACAAACACACTTATTTAACACTAGGATAATTAATCTTTTTTCTATTCTTTTTATTTATATTTTCACACTTGGATTCTTAATGGATCATTGATATCACAAACTTTTCTTATTATATATTTATCCTTAGGAATCTTGATGGTTTTAGCACTTGAATACACAATAAATCCAATTTGAATTAAACACATTTTTCACTTGTACTTTCTATTTTTATATTAAAAAGCTTACTATTTATGTTCAAAATTAATAACATTCAAAAAGGTTTTAGAGCATAATATTTTTTGGCCTTACATAATTGTAATAATAACATCTAAAACAAAATATAATCATTATCAATATGAAAATTAGTCAATAAAATTGACTTTGTAAAAAAGATATTAACATTTTCCCAATTAAGAATTACCTCCCTTTACTGTTAACACTATTAATAAATTACTTCCCTTTAATGAAATATTTAGCTGTTTTTGTTTCTGTTTATATTCGTGATATTCACGACACATTTCCTCCACCACACATTTCCTCCCCCAACCCCTCCGGACACACACATTTCCTCCACCACACATTTCCTCCCCCAACCCCTCCGAACACACACATTTCCTCCCCCATCCCCTTCGGACACACACATTTCCTCCCCAAACCCCTTCGGACACACAC
Organism: Solen grandis; assembly: GCA_021229015.1. Classification (NCBI taxonomy): domain Eukaryota; kingdom Metazoa; phylum Mollusca; class Bivalvia; order Adapedonta; family Solenidae; genus Solen; species Solen grandis. The sequence goes on from CM037778.1 coordinate 28,879,110, forward strand.
ATTTCCCCTTCGGACACACACATTTCCTCCCCCATCCCCTTCGGACACACACATTTCCTCCCACAACCCCCCCGGACACGCACATTTCCTCCCCCAAACCCCCGGACACACACATTTCCTCCCCCAACCCCTCCGGACACACACATTTCCCCAACCCCCCCGGACACACACATTTCCTCCCACAACCCCGACACACACATTTCCTCCCACAACCCTCCGGACACACACATTTCCTCCCCAACCCCTCCGAACACACACATTTCCTCCCACAACCCCGCCCCCCCGGACACGCACATTTCCTCCCCCAACCCCTCCGGACACACACATTTCCTCCCCAACCCTCCGACACCCATTCCCCGCCAACCCGACAACACATTTCCTCCCCAACCCTCCGGACACCACATTTCCTCACACATCCTCCGCACACAATTCCCCCAACCCCTCAACCCCACCCCCGGACACCACATTTCTCCCACCTCCGGACACCACATTCCCCCCCTCTCCACATCCCCAACCCTCCGGACACCACATTCTCCCTATCCCCCCCTCCACCCTCCGACACACACATTTCCTCCCACCCCTCCGGACACACACATTTCCTCCCCAACCCCTCCGGACACACACATTTCATCCCCAACCCCTCCGGACACACACATTTCCTCCCCCAACCCCTCCGGACACACACATTTCATCCCCTAACCCCTCCGGACACACACATTTCCTCCCCCAACCCCTCCGGACACACACATTTCATCCCCACCCCTCCGGACACACACATTTCCTCCCCCAACCCCTCCGGACACACACACATTTCCTCCCCCAACCCCTCCGGACACACACATTTCCTCCCCCAACCCCTACGGACACACACATTTCCTCCCCCATCCGTGTGTGTCCGGAATGGGAGGGTGTGTGTGTGTGACATTTCGCCACTCTTATTCCCCATTTTTCTTGCATACAGTTTTTAAGATTACTGTATATAAAATGTGGAAGCATATCTAAAGTAACAAACTCTCTTTTTTTCTCATATATACATATGTACTTCATATAGTTAATGATTTTGAAACAAATGTGAAAAAAGAATAAGTTTCCCTGTTTGGGCTCAAAACCCGCATACCTTTACAATACCGTTTGGTAGGCGAACAGACTGACTACTTTATCCACTGCACTATTAAGCCAACATTTGCAAGCAGAGGAACTTTTATCGTTATATTGTTGGGTATCGCTTGAAATTCCAGCCAATCATGGTTTAAAATATCTCCGAATGATTTGCGATTGTGTCTCCTGCGTACTTTTTTCGTTAAATTTTATTTAAGACGTTATTTTAAGCATAGATTTTCAGCCCATTTTAATTCAATTTCAACTTCCATAACGCAATCGTACTGATATAGACATGACATTTATCACCATTTAGCGGTAAGAGAGAGAGTAAATTATGGACTTTTGTCTTGGAAAAAAAAAAGGGGGGGGGGGGAGTGGGGGTGGGGGTGGTGGGTATCTTTAAATATAAATGTCTAAATAGCCCCGAGTTGTTGTCCGGTTCAAAATGTGAGCTACCATAGAATAGCGTTGCAAGCAACCCTGTTCAAAAACTTTAGTAAATTGCCTTTTCAAGGACAAGAAGCTATGTAAAAAGCAACATTTACGTCAGTAATTTCAGAAACAGATCCTCTGTCATTCGAGATGGTTTGTTGTAAACAGGATTAATGTTCTGCAAAAAGTCCAATAATTTCTGATAATTACAAAGTCTAGGCAGAAATCTATAGAGACGGTAAGGAATATTAGCAAAGATCGAAACTAAAAAAGTAGACAACACAAAGCTACGTTGCGTGATGTAAAAACAATATGAAATTCATGACTCAAAATATAAGTACGAATTGAATTTAGGAAAGAGAAATTGTGTGTCGGTTAGTAATACAAATGTCGTTTAAAAGTGTTTGGTTTGAAATCTTATCTTAAAAATAACTAAAACACACACACACACACACACACACACACACACACGACGAGAAGATATATTTTTCGGCCAGCCAAAAGTGCGTTATTTTTATATCATGTGTCTTTCTTTGTCCATGATTCTCCTCATATATTGATGAAGAATACAAGCAGCAGATCGGCACTGACGTATGTTGTATAATTATTATCATGTCTTTTATCTACTACCAAAGGAAAAAAACTATGTAGGAAATTGAGGTACATTACTTCTAAAACAAATCAAGTTCAATATTCACTGGTTTATACTGTTACTGTGGAAATCAGGATAAAAGAATACAAAATATTAATAAAATTCAACATATTGATAAGGGGACTGAGATAAAGTTAAGGTTCATTTAATATATCACAGTTTAACTTATGTTTCTCCAATAGTATGCCTCATGTTTACAACATTTTATTTGTCAATTATAAAAATATAGCTTCTAAAATGGACACAGTATATAGATGAAATGATAAAATTACATACAGGAACACTAATGCCTCGTATAACTTGTATAAAAGGAGTCTTCAATATTTGTTTGAAACCTTTTGTTTCCCAGGACGAGGAAGATGTACATAGTGTTGTCAGACTTCAATATCAAGTCAAAGACAAGAGACTTCATCCAATCAAAGATTTTGAATGTTGTCAGTAAATCGACAAGCCCACTACATTTAGTCTACTAAAACACCTTTAATATTTTAAGCGCATGTAAGTGTTAAAATGCCTGGACACAAATAATATAAATAATGCAAGTTTTCTCTACTGCGTGGTGAAATTGAAACACGCCAAACACTGTCGATACCAGAAAGGGTTATTTCTATGTCTGGATCATCGACACAGCTCTGCTAAGAGTATTTGACGAAAGGACTTGCGTGTGTTCATAATTACCACACGGTAGACTTCGCGACGTCTAAAAACTATTGCTAATCACATTCCCGAATTTCTTTTAGGAAACTGAACAAGCTGATTTCAATGAATATGAAACTCTCTTGCCAAGATGATGTTGTGCCGCTATGTGGGGATGGGGCAATATCATTAATTTAAGTCTAGCTCACGCAATACAGGAGGTTTGTTAGTGATCTAAGTGGATGATGTTGACTAAATATGTTTGTGTTTGTCATCCCCCGATAGTATTTCACATATTCCACACATAGAAAGCGTTGTCTCACTGTGGTATCACGGCGAAGAAAACTGTCGATACCATATGTTGTCCCATTATCCTTGCACCGAACACTAAAACAGATGTTTTGAGTGAGTTGGTTCACTTGTAACATGTCGGTATGTGCTATTTCATTTCAAGACTGTTATCATAACTTTTATTCTATGTTTATAAAATGAAAGCCTAAGTAATAACCTATATTGGCCTATCATTAACTAAGGTAATTTTTACGGGGTAAACAAAGAAAATGTATATATATTTTAGGGGAAACCACGTCAACAAAGGCAGAGCACGCAAATGTCACTCAACCGTTATGCCCGCGTGTCTCCAAATATTTAAAATTTAAATCCTTGTCTGACAAGAGAAAAAAATAACGTAACTGAGATATCTATCATAATCTTTTTCAAGTCATATAAGAATTACTATTGACTATTATCCTTTTCACTTTTAAACAATTAAACTAATTGGACATAAAAATATGTCTACAAAGAATAAATATTATTTCTTAAAAAGTTGCTGTGATAATTGCTGTGATTAAAAACCTTCATTTATTTTGTTATATGTAATGATATAATAACAGTTCAGAATAATTGAATTCTTCCTTTAGTTTTAAGTAATCAAACTGCACAGGATTTACTGGAACACACTTCAACACTGTAACAACAGAAATACGGAGACTGTAAGAGGCCAGTATATTTATTCAAATTCTTTTTATGACGTGAGTGTATATAAATATAAGACCTATATCAGATCGATAAAACATGAAATAGTTTTACTGTGCAGTCATTGGATGAACTCCACTGTTTGGAAACTGTTATCGTTTATCATTTAGTAGCGCTCGCCTCAGTCCTCAGTACAGAGGCACAGCATGACTAGTTGTCATACATGGTCATTCCTGGTCTTACTTCAAATGGTGCACGCTGGATTGGAAATCCTTCAAAGTGGCTTTCATATCTTGTCTCTTGGTTTAATTCATGCGTTTGGGATTCGATTACATCGCTGCTAAGTATCGGATATCTATAACGTCATAAATATTTCAAGCAGAATTCTGAGGGATACTGTCGTTATAGAATGTATTCAGTGTGACTTGATAATGCACCTGACATGGTGTGGTATATTCAGACAAGTTGTACATGTTCATTTATCAAGTATGTGTCGTCCATAAAGATTAATTTGAGGATTTTAAATTTCAATATAGGTATGTTTCAGTTCACGAGTTAGATTTTGTATAGAGAGAAATAGATACAATTATGTATCTCTCGCCGTCGAAAATTTTATACACAAATTGTGCCGAAATCGGTGGATTAAACGATTTATCTACGGATAAAAATATTCTGGAGGTGTCTCGAACGATTCAGAAAGGTGGGAGCTATCCGAAACTACAGGTTGTAAAAAAAGAAGGATATTATTTCACATTGAATGACACGCAGCTCCGATTATACCGGTACCTTGAAAAAACAGGCCAGTGTGGAAGTGTTCAGGTTGAAAAAATATCGACCAATGAGGTACCGGAAGGCATCAGGAATCTCATGCGGGTGCCGGATACCGTCAACAGAACAAAAGGTGCCACCTAGTTTTTACTTTTTTTCTTCCAATAATGTTTACAACTGTTGTCTCATCGTCACTGTTTTAAATCATTTATTTTGAAATTATTTTCATATTTAAATGATCATAATGTTTTTATTCATATACTCATAAAAACTAAATTTTTCCTTGTCTTTAACCCCAAACATAAACACTCATATGACTAATTCGTGAATACACGTGTGAGATACTGGTTATCTTCTGCATACGTTTTGTGAAAAGTACACCAAATACATGTGTGTGAAATGGTCACGAACCCAGAACGGTGGTTTTAACGTTTTGCACGTGCGCAGTTTCCACATATTCGATTAACAAATTCAGTCAACATCGTACAATATTTGCGACACAAATCTAAATATTGAAAACACGACCTTAGGTCCAAACGCATTAAAGTCATAGAAAATTGTGCTGGCATATCTTTCGTATATTCGCTTAATATATAGGGTTATTTCAAGGAATGTTTTGCACGATGTTAAGATAATGTGACATGTTGTGGTATTATACCTTATCACCCTAAAAATCGTTAATTAAATTTAATGAAACTTTGAAAACACCAGTATACATCTATTTTTATTTGCATTTTAGCATTGCCTATGCAAGACAAATTCATCACATTTCTGGACGAACTCCATTCATTTTAGAAATAATAACAAAATGTGTCGTAAAATATTTGTTACAATGCGAGACAGTGTAAAGCAATATCTGAAATGTATTGTTACAGTTATACAAAATATGTACTAACTAGTTTGCTATGCTTAATTGTAATAAAGGAATGGGCTTTAAGGTATAATCTGACGGCTATGTAAAATAGGATAACAGGTCATTTTTTTAACATATAATGTAGGAAAAACAGAAATATGTACTTCACATTTAGAAACCGCTATAAAATTTCATATTTTAAGTCTTCCTAATTAGAAAACCTTTCGTGAAAATCAATTTTGTTATTGCTTAATTGATGTTTATTTCATGCCAAGTGCTAATGCATGAATAGCCAATCATGCAGCTCCCATCTGCTGCGTTTTGTTACTTCATAAAATATGGAAAACGAAAGGTTTTGTGTAAAGCACGCATAAATGATGGTTTATCGGTTGTTCTTGAAATTGTTGAGCAAATGATCCTGTATTCCAGGGCTAAAGCATGGTACAAATTTAATCAAAAGAACGTTTTCAATGTCTTAGAAGTATCTCAGACTAATCTAATCAGTATGGTTTCTTTAATGAAAGATCAAAGTAGTTTTAAGATGTCAAAACGTTAAAATCAATTATACGAATTTGCCGTATCTATCCATCTATCCTTCCGTCCGTCCATCCATAGATATATGTGTTCATACATAAATACATAGTATGCTTCAGTGAAATTAGTAGCTTTGTCGTCCAGGCTCGAATTCCATCAACAATACTTAACGCTAAGTACAACTTAAATTCTTAAACATGGTGAAAAAAAAATCCACCATTCATGTTATATAAAAAATATTCAAGTTGCATTTTAACCAATTATATTTGTTAAAAAATTAAATATGTGTTTTTCTGTTAGAGAAACGAGGATAATGATATTCGGCCTTAAGTGTCTAAATACATGTACTAATAAGCGCTAAATATTGTACTTATTAGCGCTAAATATTGTACTAATTAGCCCTAAATTTTGTACTAATTAGCGATAAATATTGTTGGTAGAATATGGGCCAGTGATATCTTGATTTTCAGTTTTCATAATCTGTTATCTTTGACTTAATAGAGACAATAATATGCTTACTGAGACATTGTCTTCAGAATGTGTTTATGATAGGAAAATATATGCACAAACACCTTAAATGTCTTTCATCCGCAAGACGAGTTCGAGAGAATGGTCACATATATATGTGCAAATAAGTGTATGCATGCATAATTCTTTTTAAATAATGGAGGTACTTCATTTAATATTCAAAATTATGCTGCTTCCATTTCCACTTCTAAAAGCTGACAGTAATAAATGTATCTCATTAAAATGGATTTGAATAAAACACATCGGTTCGCATCGCCGTAATAAATTTCTCATTAGGGTTTAACGTGTAATTTGCCATTGTTTAACGGTGCAGCTAAACACGATTAGGATAACTACGTGAACTCCTGTGCCATCTCGCGTGAAACAAGCCAGATATCTCTGTTGAACACTTCTATTGACAGTGCGCCATTTAATGACCAGACTCTAGAAATAGTCCGATAGCTGCCAGAGACTGACGCGGTGATTATGCAGTAAATCACGGTGACTTGGGCTCTCTTGTAAAACTGTAATTGATATTTACATTAATTTGTCAAGTTTGTCTATGAAACTCCAGGATGTAAAACGCAGTCGTTGGCATCGAGATGTGGCATGTGCATGAAGCCACATCAACTGTAAATCTTAAAGAACAAAAAGTAGATATATCTGCAGACTCATTTCAATTTTGTTTCTTGTCTCTGTTTGTATGGATATATACGCACTGCTGTGTTGGCAAATACATATTCTGAAATAGCAGAAGCGTGTTATATCCGATTGACAATGCTCCAATGCTCTGTGAAATCAGATGTCGAGTTGTTGCAGCTCGTTTTACATTATTTTGTATGTCCCAGCCTTGTAGTGTAATAACACCAAAAGTATATTGATCGTTTTTGCAAAGTACATTTACTTGGCAAAAAATCGTCAGAATCTCGATCCTTCTGCCCCCAACTCCATTTATGACATTGGAAGATACTTTAACTATAGGTTTATTATTGTCTCCCATTTATCATTGTTTCAAAATTAAAAAAATTTTTTTTTTGGAATATTGCTAATCAAAACAAAAGAAGTAAACATGTAAATATTCTTTGAAAGACTTTAATATCTATTATAAAAACAACAACAAAAAAACAACAAAAAAACAACAAAAAAAACAAACATGAATTTATGTAAACTATGACAAACTAGTGTAGTTCTACCGTTTTTGAAACATTGTTGAAATAATTTTAAGAAACGTGCTAGCTCTTTCCACATATTTTCAATCAAAACTGAAAAGAGTATCCAATAGCTGTTGGATTAGTTGTCTATAAAACATTTTTTGTTTTGTATCAACAGAATTGAATTGAAGATTGTCGTTATTATTATGTGTGTCAAAATGGCCAAGGGTTGACAACTCTCCAACGCAGAATAAGTTACTAAGGCTTTTTTTTTTTCCAAACTTTTAATTAATAAAATCAAATTAAATAAAAATTAAAAAAAAATTAAAAAACACAGTCCTACTTCAAGCTTCTATAAATTCACTGATAAATGATTATATTTACAGTTCAGTCTAGAAATCTACCACATGTGCACAAATTACAATACTGCATCCATATCTTGAATGCGTATAATTATGTCCCAATTGACCCTGCTGGCGATGGCTGTATATGATAGGTTAAATCCCTATTGTTCTGCGACGTCCTGAGCACTGTCGACTGCAGTGTACCCGGATCTCTTCTGTCGTTCATGAAACGATTACGTAGATCACTGTCCGGATTGTCATTCATTCATATGGAACTGCCCTGTCATTCATATGGTACTGCCTTGTCGTTCATATGGTACTGCCCTGTCATTCATATGAAACTGCCCTGTCGTTCATATGGCACTGCCCTGTCATTCATATGGTACTGCCCTGTCATTCATATGGAACTGCCCTGTCATTCATATGGTACTGCCCTGTCATTCATATGGAACTGCCCTGTCATTCATATGGAACTGCCCTGTCGTTCATATGGTACTGCCCTGACATTCATATGGAACTGCCGTCATTCATATGGTACTGCCCTGTCATTCATATGGTACTGCCGTCATTCATATGGAACTGTCCTGTCGTTCATATGGAACTGCCCTGTCGTTTATATGGAACTGCCCTGTCGTTCATATGGTACTGCCCTGTCGTTCATATGGTACTATCCACGAATATGTGGCGAACACACTCATATAGCGGTGACCACCTGTGGGGTTAATTAATCTTAAATCATTCTGCAACCATCACAAATCTCTTCATTTCTCTTCAATTCAACATCTCTCAGACCATAAAACTATTATTAAAGCTTCTGTGTACTCACTCCGTGAATATTAAATAAATTAACACACTTTAATTATATATTTATGTAATTAACAAATCAAAGTATGATTTCCAATTCTTCAAAATAAATACAACATTATAACACTCAATCTACGCTCTTAAGATTCCTCAGCCTACATCCTAGCAAAACTATTTACAAAACAGCAAATACGCTGTTACAATTGTATTCTTATTGTTTTACTGGGTATTTCATTCAAATTCTAACAGAACATAACTTATCCAAATCCGAATAAAACGTAATACAAAAAATATAAATTGTACTTACTCCGTAATGTACTCAGGCTCAGTAATACAACGCTCTCCCATGATGCATCTGTATAACTGACATCATTTCTCCTGGTCGTACGAGTGGGCCATGCTTATCATGTTTTCCTATAAAATCCCATGCATCTCGAGAAACCGCAAAATAATGAATTTCTAAACATAACGTGAATCACTAAGTAGTCAGAGATGTCCTTATTATAGAAAGTTTTGTTTACATTTTAAAACCTAAGCCGTTTTTCAAAATCCTTAGGGGGCCGCCGCCGAGCGGTTTCAGTCGTGGACTACAAATCTCTCAGCCCCTCACCGCTGCGGGTTCGAATCGCGGTAGAGACTTCGGATTTTTCATGTGAGGAAGCTTTCCAGCTGGCTTGCGGTAGGTCGGTGGTTCTACCCGGGTACCTCTGTGTACTCGGGGTCTTCCTCCAGCTGTAATTAGCTGGACGTCGCTATATAATTGAAATACTATCGCAGCGACGGTAAACCCCAATACAACAACAACAACAAAATCCTTAAAACTTAACCAATCTTGATAAAATAATAAAACGGCTGATTATGCATACAAATCTGATAGTAGATCTAATAATATCTTATCATTATCTGCACACCAATAAATTTAAACACAACAGTTCTAATTTTGTCTACGTGACATACAACCCGTTAGTTAACTTCGTATGGCAGTTCACTAAATCGATCCCAATAAATTAGACTAAGTTTGTGTTATTTTGTGACAATATGTTGATCCCTACCTTATACAAGTATGTTATATTATTTTTCATTCAATATAGCCTGATGACATATCTTATGTAGCAGATATGCGGGAAAGAGAATTAAATTTGTACGCCTGTTTGTACCTGTAACAATGTTTGTTCTGAAATTGCAAACTTTTACACTGGCAAACGGACAAGTTAAGTGGTTTTACAACATATGAACGTATCTGATACTGATCATTTAACGGTCATACGATCATCTCGTATACATTGTATCTCCTTATTCGTTACCAAAATATTATATCACAAACAAAATAACCTGTGGTGCTTAAATGGATTCACTGTTTCCCTCGCAGTTGCTCGGAACAAGAGAAAGCAAAAAAGAAGAAAGGCATGCAAATTGGTTGGCATTTTTAGTTCAGACAGTTAGTCGAGAGAGCTTTACAATCTAATTCATCAAAGCGCCTGCATTTAATCGATCATGACAAGTCAACGGAGAAGCCTGTGAAAGCATTTTTTTTTCAGAAAATGCTGTTTATTTTTAAGTCTCTAAAAATGATGTCGAAAAATTCCCAGTTTATGCTGAATATTTCGATTGCGTTAGAAATTTGTCATAAAACGTTACCCGATGAAAATGAAATTACAAAATTTACCTTTTAACAAAGAGCAATTAAGAATGTTGAACATTTGCTGACATGATATTTTGGGAAAGTCAGGCAATTTAGAATTTCACATTATCCAGAATAGTCTGCACATAAAACCAATAAATATAATTATTTAAAGGTAGAGGTTAAAAAAATAATCTCTCAAATTTCTTTTATGAAATGTTTCTTTTTTTTTCCAAAGATTATGGTCGGCCAATTTATTCCTCATTTTCAAGTTGATAAATCTCATTTCATTATTGACTTAGAAATGGAAAATATTTTGATTACAGAGTAAATATATTTTTTAATGTTAGTATATACTACAAAGAAATACTTCGCGAAAGTGGTACCATCAAACAGGATCCAGCTGAAAGGATTCATACAGGACTTATTTACATAGCCTTGTAAAATCGCAATATGTAAAAAAACAAAACAAACAAAAACAAACAAAACAAAACACACACACTATAAACTGTGTTCCTTTACATAACACATGACTGACGACAGTCTGTCAGAGGAAAGACTTATGAAAGAAAGAAATGTCAATATGTATCTTATACGAGTATATCATCTCTCTTTTAAGCACAAATGAGTTCAATTTCATCTTAGTCATGAACATGGCTTTATCGTGTCTCTGTATAGTTCTGGTTACCCTAACAACCGAGACATTTCTCACATCGACGTAGAGGAAAAACATACCCTGCCGATGACATGACGTTATAGGAATCTAGAACAATTCTACATGCTTCTGGAATGGATAGAAATGTTAAACATTATCATAGTAATGGTTTTAGATAGCGAATAGATATTTCAACACTTTAATATAAGCGTTTATATGACCATTGTAGTATTACTAGTTTTATGTAATTCATTATTCTTACATGAAATTCCCTGACGCAAAATACTGGTGCAAGTAAAAAAAACAACAACACCGAGATGGTTAAATATAAGTTGGCTATCTTGTTCCCATATAGATATAAAAAGAAATAGGTAATTATTTTTGAATTAAATTTTTATTTTGGCCGTGTTTCATTTTCATTAATTGTAAAACATGTCACCATCCCTTAGGTCGGGATTACATGTAGTACTGTGTGCCTGTGAAGGCCACTGAAAAATCGTTCTCTCAACCAGGATCCAGTTAATAAACCATTTCGATAGATAACGACGCATTTTCGTTGTTTTTTTTTGTCCAACTCTGTTATTATAATTTTTTTTATCTCTACTTAAGATCTACTGGAGGCTTTAAAACACAGGCTTTTTAACCAGAGACAAACATGATAATGATGAAAAAAGCTTCCCAAGTAATTATTCAAGCCGATACAAGCAAAATTTCCATTAAGAACTGAACACTGTGTTCAGGCTTTAAATGGGTTTAACACTACACCGATTATTCGCGTTATTATTCTTCAGAATAACTATTAAGGAATTTTATCCACGCAAGCAGTTTTCATATTTTACGTGCGTTAAGAATAAAAATGTTCATTGATTTGAAATATAATTTATTGATGAAACAGCATACCAGGTATAAATAATAAATTGCTGGTGGAGTTTTCCGGTTAAGCAAGCCTTCTACGGTATTCGAACTGAACATGACGAACTCTATTTTTTCTGTACCAGATGTCTGATTAGTTTATCTTGTTTGACATTTAAGCTTTTTGACATTCATGGTGCATGTCTCCATGGTATTTAATTTTAAATGAGCCCTAAGTATTTTACTTCGCACTACAGTAATGTGGAAATTGAAGAAAAAAAATCAGATACTTCTGTTAGCGTCTATTTATTAGGGGATTGATACAGAAGTACTCAGCATGAAGCAGGATAATTGATCAATTTAAGGAGTCATCTAAACCATGAACCAGACTTTCGAAATCATTGTCATGAAAACTTATATCAAACAGATTGCTAGGGTATTGTATTGACGATAGTGACACATTTTGAAAAAAAAAATGTTTCATAATGTGTTTGGCCAAACTTTAGTGTTTAGTTCTGACAAGTGTTTCGACCAGACATGAGCTAAATCAGCAATACTTATCGTCAAGAAACATGAAATATATGACATGTATTTTTTATTCCAAAAGTATCTCCAATTTAGAGGTATGTTCGCAGACAAATCACGATAAATAACAATTAATTTGAAGAAAATCGTGCAAACTTCTGACTGGTAAGAACATGAAAAACTTATATTAATTTACAAAAGTGGTAAAATGGGAAAATGGCGATATAATTAATCACAGATGAATGCAACAAAATGCATCCTATATCCCTTAAGGAAGCCAACAAATAACTATGGAAGCATGAGGACTCTTTATTCAGATGCTAACAGCAACAAATGAGTAGCTGCACCCATGTAAATGATCCGCACTTGTATAATGGTATTCCATGTCACTGTTCAGCATTGCATATATGTTTCGACCATGTAATACAGTTATGCTATTAAGTAATATGCAAATGAAATATGGGGAAATGTAAGCATGTAGAAAACAAATACCTAAAGTACATAAGGACCATATGCACAAGTTTTCGTTTGCCTTATATTTCTGATTCATAATAAAATATATCTGATTGTCATTAACTGATTTATTGCCTAAATACTTGAAATCGTACGAAAATGGAAGCTGACAATAAAGTAGTTATTAAATTTCATGATTTACGTATGCTTCCTTCCTTTGTAGGAAACTCCCGCTGGAAAAGCAGAGACAATTAGAATCGTCTCAAAATATATTTGAAATAACATCTGAAATATAAAAAAAAAACATGTTGGAGATTAAGTTATGCTTAAAGGACTGTTTCGAGTAAAACATTACCAAAGCGACAGGCGTGTGTCAATGTGAAATGGATCCCCGTGGTTGGTAATTCTGTTTGTGAAAGAAACTAAAGCAATGCATTCCCAGTGGTAGGTCTGTAATGGAACATCATTCGCATTTCATTATTTGATCTGAAAATCTCGCATTGCTTCTGGTGAACATAAAGTGATTCTTTTATTTCAATCAATGTTCAGTAGATTTCATATTGAAGAAGGTCTACATCATGAAAAGGTTGAAGAGGACATGTTTTGTACGGAAGCACAGAGGGGACATGGTGTTTTTCTTAGCTTTTACCTCTTAGTTATTACCTCGTGGCCAAGAAAATAACGAGTTAGTAACTAAGAAAAGAAAAAAAAAAACAAAAAAAAAAAAAACTCAACAAAAAAAAAAAAAAAAAAAAAAAAAAAAAAAAACAATATTAACTCGAGGTCACGAGCTACTTACTCGTGGCCACGAGTTACTAACTATAAAAAAAACACCATGTCCCCTCTGTGCTTCTGTAGTTTTGAGTAATCCTAGGGAGAACCTTTCTTTTCAGATTCTGAATAAAAAATAAGAGTTCTTGTTCATCGAATTTAAATAACGAGATTTTTTTCTTATTGAATTGTTCGATATGGACTTAATGTTGAGTACGCGTCATGTATGGAATACGAATATAAATCGTCCATTGAAAGCCAGAAGGGGTTATCAGCCTTCTTTTTACATATGCCGATAGCCCCTTCTGGCTTTCAATGGACGAAATATGGAAAGAAGTGCAAAAGGAATTTGAATAGCAGAAAAGTAACGTATGTAATTTCGTCTTTCTCCTTCACTATAGGTTGACTAGACGTCATTCAGTATTAATTAAACTCAAGGGACAGGTTTCAGACGCAGAACACCCATCTAGTAGAAATGAGTAACCATGTTTTTATTATCTTAATAGCATGTCATTAAACATGATCACCTGAAGCCAATTCGTAAACTTGATTTATGTACAACCATAAACTATTTTAGACTTTTCAGGGCTTCAAATTTGAATGAAATTGTCAATCATATAAAATAAATTTGTACGACATATGTCCTCGGACGAGACTGGCTTCATACTTCTAACATTAATCTGTGGTTGTTGCTTTTTTTTTCGATCAATTGCAGACAGCCATATTTTTGACTAAATTTGATCGCGTCGCGTCAAGGTTATTCCAAGTCATTATTTTGATAAGTAAATGGGAGATGAAAATAATAAAAAATTAACTTCAACTGATAGATAAAAAATTCAAGAGTAATTGATAATAGGACATCGATCGTTGTCCAGACATGACATGTTTTCAATTTCATTTCCGACTGAAATGGCCTTTTAGCATGATTTGAAAAAAAAAATGAAATAAATCATTGCAGAATACAAATCATAATAGTCTATCTCAAATGATAGAGATGTTTAACAGTTTACTCTTCTTAATAAATAATAACATATCTTTAAAGGTGATATAAAAATAAGAATTTTAGAACAATAAATTGTTGAAAAAGAGAATTGTAAGAAGCGGCCATTTTTGTGATGTAATATACTCGTATATAATGTCACACAGTCTTGTTGTGATTATCCTTTTGCCTCGGGAGCGGGAGGTCATGGGTGCAATCTGCGACTGCGACATACCAAAGTCGTAAATGATGGTGCTGGTATAGCTCCCTTGCTTGGCGCTCAGCATATAAGGGTAGTTTCAGGACTGGTTGGCCTGGTGTCAGGATAATGTGACTACTGCGTGATACTGCAGTGTGGCAGCACTACATCTGTGTAATAAGCAGACATAGTTGCCAAATGACTGAAATACTCTCGTCTCTACGTTAAACTTAACAAACAAACAAACATACTATATCTATTTGTCGAAAATCCGTAAGACGTTTAGTAAAGTAAATATTTAAGTTTTGAAATACAATTGCAATTTATAGATGCTTCGTTGATCAATGAACGATGATTACAAATTGATCGAATTATTTTTCAAATTGTCGAATTTTAATATAAGTCACAAATTTATTTTACTTAAAATTGTCATTTAAAATCTCTTATTTTCTCTTGATTTAGAAGAAAGGATTATTTTGTATTTCAGTCTTTCATTATTTTGACGTTTGCTATTTGCTACCGATGCAAATGTTATGAACTGTTTTGAAAGGTTGCTTCATCTGTCTCATTAAATTTCCTTAACAGTAAATATTTTAGAAAGCAATGCGACAGTTCCTAATTCTTATTTTCAAAATTAGCCAGAAGAAATCTTAAATCTAATAAATGTATGCTTTTCTACAGAAATGAGAACTTTGATGGGAACGATAGAGATCTTATTACTGTATAACAGCAACAGATGATTCACTTATTTTCTTAGTGGACAGTATTATTTGACTATAATGAAAGCACTATGGAAAATAGCCGGATGACATTTTTACGAAGGTACTGCTACAGTGTACTATAGTTCCATGAAAAATTCAGCGACTATGAGCAAAGTTTGATATCGTATCGAGTGCGGTCTTTCTGTATAAATTAATGCATTAAAATATATATAACAATGTAACGTTTTCTTTGGATGACAAATGCACATTGCTACTATGACGTCATTGAGGGGCAAAACAGATCATATGTCGTAAATATAATTCTACTCTCCCCCATTTATGTTGGTGAAGTCTTTATATCCTGACAAATAAATTATACATTTGTAGGCCACATTGCAAGTGAAAACGATATTTTCGTAAATCACATAAATATAGGATACGGTATCCCCGAAGCAGGTGCTTGCATTAACATGTGTGATATTCCGAAACAGGGTGACTTCGCCAGTTTCGGGTATCAAATTCGTGAGTTCAGTTTGTGAAGTGAGCACATGCGCAAGCATTGAATGTTATCAGTCATGTGATGGCTCAAAAATATAATTTTTAAATATAGGTTTTACAATTCTAAATATTGGTTCAATACCGTTCGTAACGCTACTGCCTATTATGGAGAAACCATCCATTCTGCGTCACCATGTATCTGTAATAGGCATTGATAGATATAATATAGTTTATATAGATAGTAAAAACAAACACATTCTTATTCAATAACTATCTGTGAACGAGCTGCTTTAAGGACAGTTTCGTAATAAGAGGACCTGCTGTCCTGATTAGGTATCCCTGGTATAATGCAACAGGTCTACTAATGGATATTACAATTAAACAGCATAAATTTTCTTGAAGAAAACAGACGTTAACTAATGCATAACGTATTAAAGCCAGACTCGAATTCCACCAACAATACTTAGCGCTAAGTAAAACTTAAATTCTTAAATTAGGTAGAAACGCATTCCACCGTTCCTATTTTACGAAATATTCAAGTGTAGCCGTGATATCTAACAAGATTTGCTAAGAAATAAAATAGTTGGCCATTTTATTTGAGAAACAAGAATAATCAAATCCGCCCTTAAGTATCAAAGTATTACTTAGCGCTAGGAATTGTTGGTGGAATTCGACCCCGGTCACACAGATACAAAATAATTACACACAATCTTTGTACACGAATGAATTCTATATTTTTGTTACAATTTCTAGGAAAATGCAGAAAGAAACAGAAGGGAAAGTACCAGAGTATAGACTCAAACGAAAACAAATCAAATGAAGTGCTCATGATAACTGAAGAATCGGAGGAGGAGGGCGGTGAAGATGACGATGAAGATGCATATGACGACTCAGATGACGATTCAGGTAGCAAAGAGGAAACGATAGAATCAGCGGTTTAAGCGAACGAAAAGTTAAAGACCTTCAGCTCACAATGGCCAATAGAAGCAAATTAAAAAAAAATCTCTGCAATTATTTATTTATATTACTTCTTATAATACATGTTGCTAAAACGACGGTTATATTAGTCACAATAAATTGTTTACGGATTTTCCTCCTTAAATGTTTTCACATAATATATAAAAGTGGGCTATATATTTCGTTTCCGTATTCATTAAAAAAATCAACGCTTCCCATAATTTATCATTAATTGTCAAATTATTATTTGTAAGTTGAGAATATCTACATCCATGTAACAGTCTTTCAATGCTTTGAGTCTGCACTTATTGATGTTATTGTCTCTTCTTTTTGGTAATTCTCCAATCCCATTAATACAGTGTGATTAATCTTTTTCGCCATACATATTTTGTTTCGTAACTTTAAATAAATAAATAAATAAATAAATAAATAAATAAATAAAAACTACATAAAAAACGTTTTGTTTAAAAAAAAGAAGTTAAATATCATGACTATCCTTTTACACAACAATAAACTAATTGCAAGACATCAGTTGTCGACCTTTAAGAAATATTCACATGATTGATGGATCTGTCTGACGTGTGTAGTTAGGAATAGAAAACAAGATTAGATGTGAAAGCGAAGTAATCATTTTCTCACTGCATTACGTCAGAACATGCAATAATTACACAGGGTTTTGCTTAAACTTGAAAGCTGTGCTTTTAAATATGACATTCAGTGAAGAATTCTTCAGTCAGTTTCATTTTTTATTGCCTATCAACAATTCTACTTGTTTTATTGTCGCACCTAATCTACATGAAGCTAAATTAAAAGGAATTCTAGCATAAATAATTATACTACCTATATTTTACAGGAAAATGGAACATTGAAATACACCATCCGATCAACAGGAAGTAAATTTGTGATTTTACTATAAAGATAATATCATGTTAATTGAAGCACACACTTTACCTCAGAGATTCGAATTTTGATTTGCATGATTAATTGTCACCTGAAATCTTTACAATATACGTCGATATGAAAATAAAACAACAACAAACAATAGCAAAATATTTTTCTTAAAAACGTAATGAAAACTATTTTATAAGAATCCAAAACGAACCTAAAATAAGTTTTTAATATCTTCATAAGTAAACACGTTTCATTTTAGTCGTGACTAGAAAGAAAACAGGAAACGATACTTTTTTAATTAACAGCACTTTGTTTTGCCCTAGGGGCTTTTTAAAATCACGAAAAAAATGCAACAGCACTACATTATTGCACTTAGGTCAAAATTAAAACAACAACACCTCCAAAAAAAGCAGTTGTTTATCTGCGTGTTTAACATTGCTCTCTACTCTCTATATGAGGCTTTTACAGTGAGATATTCTCTGTTTTCATAAAATTATAAATGTATATACAAAAACATGAAGTGGTGAAAGTAATACATTATAGTGTTCGATCCTATACTTTTGTATCGATTTATTCTGTGTGTGATTACCTCCGTGGATGTGTTCATTTATCTTTGTTGGTTATGCTTTGAGCTTGTCATCAAGATTAATTAAGGTTGAGAATACGATCTTTAAGTAATACTTGCGTCAATATTTGAATGATAATTTCAATATAAAAACCTGCCCATTGGATCATTTTTCTACCGTCATTTTCTGTCTAATACTTAATTAGAGTCAAATGGTTGCAAGATATCTTTGGAATGAGTTAAGCATTTTCTTTCCCTGTGGTAAATAACTTTTGTATTTTTTCAGATTGGAGTGATGAAGAACCGTCAGACACAGACATCGAGTCGTCCGGAGGAGAAAATAATGATGATGAAGACGAGGATATTGATAAAGCAGACGAAAATGAAAGTTTTATCTGAAAAGAGAGTGTGTCTAAAATGTACATATTGTCGTCAACTTTGTGATATGCAGGTGATAAAAGTGTTATCATTTTTGTGTGGCTGGATTTCGGGTGTGTTGAATAAAACCAAGTGTGTATAAATACCGTGTGTCATAGATGATGAGAAATCACCTCAGTGGTCAACGTATAACGCTCCTACCCAGCAGCAACATGGTGTTCTGTGACACAGGAATGCATTAACGAAAGTATCGGAGACGCACCAGACAAAGTGAGCAACACTAGAGTAGTATCTAGAGCAATGCTTGTGGTCTGAAAATGACACGATAATAGCAAAGGGAAAACTAAGTATTACCAAACCAAGTTTTATTGGCATATCGGCAAAACGCATTTGGCCATTTACAGTATATTTTTCTAGCATATGACCAAGACAAGAAAACAACATAATCAATATATAAACATACAAGTTCTATAATAAGCAATAGCTTATCATTAATACAACCGTTTAGTATACGATTGACAATATATTATTTTGTCTGTAATAATGACACAAAGTGAAGAAACATAGCTTTAATATCGTCCATTGAAAGCAAGAAGGGGCTATCAGCATATGTAAAAAGAAGGCTGATAGCCCCTTCTGGCTTTTAATGGACGATATATGAAGAAGTATGGTGTTTTCAGCATGAAATATCAGATTATGTTTTATCTAGAAGGATGAAAACAAATTAAAACACAGATTAAAGATACAAAACATGATAGTATAAGTAGCTTTGATTCCGATGACTGAAAGTCTTTGCTTGTAAAAAAATACAACTAATTAAACTTGTGTAGACATGAAGCAGATCGTTACTGTTATCAATATTTGTATATATATTTATATATTCGTAGAGAACATTCTTGTTAAGCATTATAGAAGTTTGTTCTTTTTATTCTTAAAGAAGATTTGGCCTGCAGAAACATGCATACATTAACATTAAGAATATCTGTATCTTTGCCAAAACTTAGGAAAAAGACTTTGGCTGACATTAAGAAATTTTAACAAATGAATGCAGATCGATATATATTCAAATTACAATTTCTTTATTAAATGTTAAAGGTCCTTGTTCATACTTTAGCAAGACTTAAAATGTATTTTATTGATGTTGTATATAAAATAAAATTATCACTATTAAATACATATATTCTTTATTAAAAGTATGTTTTTATTTCCAAGAACATATTTATTTTTAAATATTTTTGAAACTGACACAGAATGATTAAATTAAAACATGTAGATTTGAGAGATAACAGAAATTAAAAAATATATTGATTCTTTCAAGATATTGTGTATATGATAATACGCTACTACGTATATATAATTTGCATAAACTATTTTCGAATAAAATATAAAAAGGAAATAAAAGCATTAATTTTGCCGAACAAATGATACAATTTTCATGAGCTAATGTTCTGACAATTGATGGAGACATTTAACACACTAGAGGATCCTACGTCTAGGCGACACTTTTGCACCATGTATTTTATAAACAGTGGCCGGCCTTATCTATTGATCGGGATCATTGTTTATTCAGAACTCCGAGCAATTCCAACTTTTCTCGAGAATGAATCCACTTGAGGGATTAACTTGATTAGTCTCTGAGTACAGATCGCGACAATATACTTTTTTTTCTTAGGATAAAAATCCTTTAGAATGATTAACCTTCCCTGGTCATGCATTTGTCTGTAGGAAATTAAATAAACGTGTTATTAAGGTTAAAGGTATTATGGAAATAAAGTAAACAGACAAATAATAAGTGAAAGTTGATTAAAAAAATAAAAAAAAACATTAACATGTACTTGTATAAAACATGGTATGGTCAAATTATGCGGCGTTTACTTAATGCATCGGTTATATTGGTCTATTGTGTTGAGTCCGTTTTCGGAAGCTCGACAAAGTTATAGTATGTATGTTTCAGTACGTCTGGAATTGCTTGTCCAGTGTGTAGGAATGGCTTGTCCAGTGTGTAGGAATGGCTTGTCCAGTGTGTAAGTTAAACATAGGTCGCAGAATTTTCAAATTAACTTGCAGTAACGTTTCCATTTAATGACACAAAGTGTAGCGCACAAAAGTTGGGTCCCTAGAACTTAGATCAAGGTCACACTTGCAGGTGAAAGGTCATAGTGCAAGATTTGCCTGTCCGAGCTGTAACGTTTCACTGCATCAAATGATTCTTAAATGATTTGGTAATAGGATTTGCCTCAATGAGACGACGTCTGGCTGCTCAAAAGTTAAATCCCTTGCTCTATGGTCAAGGTTACACTATGAAGTATAAGGTGTACCTCATGCCGAGGGGCTGACCTGTTGCACGTGGACGTCTGGTCCAATTATATTTTTCTTTCAGATAAGTAAGTTACTTATAATACGTAGTCAAATTCATGCGATATACAACTATCATGTTCATGTTTTGATCCATTTCATTTACATCATTCAAATGGCTATTCAAGCACCATGTATCACGAACCAGTATCAAACAATCATATGTTCTGCTGTAAATGTAAGTTTTCGTTTTCTATATTTTAGAACTTTTTTAATATTTTGCCACGAACATGAAATGAATCGTAATATAAAGTACGGAGAATGTTCAGATGGACGTATCTAGAATGTTATCTCGCTCAATAATGCGACAAAATCAAGATTATTTAAAAATATACATGTTAGCTTTATATTGATACCACAACATTAAAATACGTTTATCTAAACCGTGTATATCGCTCGCTTTAAAACATTCGGGTATTGTTGATAGGCTTTGAAGTATGGTCCTATATCAAGAATCGTTGAATTCTTGGCAAAGGGTGTTAAGACATTTTTGATTAAATATGTTCCGTTTATGGGCATAATGAAATGTCTTTTCGAAAATGATTTGAAGGTTTAAGAAAATCAAATATTGATTAGTTTCAACAAAAGATGCAAACATGACTGTCGGCCGAAGCCAAAATGTTTGCTAGAGCGACATAAATATCCGACTGGTGCAAGATACACCGCTAGGGAAAAAGCTGGTACAGTTGATATCTTGTAAGAACAGCTCATACAAATCTCAAACGTCATTTGGAAATGAGTAAGATCTGTACTAGATCAAAGACTTATTTAACAAAGATTGGCAACTGGTCTAAAACTCACAAAAGCTCGCAGCATATTGTCCAATTCTCGCAAAACCACGTTAACAAATATCTCCTATCCTATCAAAGATATGTGAAAGTAAATTATATCTTATTATGGAACATGGCATTTTCACCAAGATAACTTATGTATAAAATAAGTAAATAAATAAAACATGTTCCATGTAAAATAGAAAAGTACCTGCATTATGATAGCTATGTAAATGTATTGTTTTTCTGCTACACTGGTTGCATTTTAATCATTATTCAAAAGAATCTTTAAAATTAATAAAATTGAAAATAATTCCTTGCAGTAGAGAAATGATTATAAGATGGTTACATTTTCCTCTTTGATTTGTCCATACTTCTTTTTAACTTTGCCGTTTTCAATGATCTTTTGTGTGCTTAAATAATATGTTCCACTGGCATGTAATGGAGTTTCCTATCTCTGTTTAATATGATTTCTACTAGATTGATTCCCCATCTGCTGACAGATGAGCAGAAAAAGGCACGCGTGCAATGTGTGAAAATGTTG
>CM037778.1:28901680-28951680 GCA_021229015.1 Solen grandis
ATTAAACAGTTTCCAAATTACAATACATGTTCTTTCGCAAATGTCGTCACCAGACATGGATTCAATTGTCTTAGCCAAAACGAAAGATTCAGAACAAAATATGGGCAACAAAGTTTTGCAAAAAAAACTTGCATTGCAAAGTGTCAAAAGGGTAATGCATGTCATATTCCTCACAACTAATGGCCCCGCCATTCAGGTTTCAAGTTTTACAAGACATTAAAAAGGGGGACTATGGCTGTCAGATTGCTGCACTACAATGCGTGATTGCATAAGGCGTCTATTTTACACGATTATCTGAAGCATGAAAAAGGTTGTTATGCCCCCTCACCCTCCGTATTCGCCTGACTTTGTCCCGTTTGACTTCCGCTAAAAATACCTCTCTGGTTGAAATTTTGTCCACCTCGGTTCTGCAATATTCCAATGTCTTTACAGTATACATAGAAAAGACTATAAAAAAGCTTCCCAGGACTGAATCAGAGGACTGAAATATGCATATCTGGTGGAGATGAATACTTCGAGGGGACCAAATAAAATTGTAAAAGGATACATTTTTTATGTACTGAGACGCATTCATTTTTTTTTCATAAAAAATCCAGTAATACAGTTTTTTAATATAGTCTTTCAAGACTGATCCAGTAGTATGTAATTAATTTATTGTAACATAATCCTAAGCTGTACAGGTGTCACCTTGTCGACTTGTAATTTTATATTATATATACATGTACATGGCTGATTCAGCGAAATATCAGATAAAAATAATGGTTACTAGACCGATACATAGTGTTTGGATACTATATATGCCATCTGATATGTACCTCAGACTAATAATTTTTGCAGTTGTAATTTTTTCTGTTTTAATTTACCGTGCCGTGGGTTTTAAAGGATTTTTTTTAATTCGAAACGAATGATTTAATAAAAGTGAAGTTTTATCATTTACTTCATAAGGCAGCTTGTAGAGTATCATCAATTATAAGAAATGCGGATTTGAAAAATAATAACATTAAATAATGAAATGAAAAAATGAAGGCTCATATCTCTGGAACTTCTCTTGCTTGGCAAATCAAATTTCGGTGTTTATTTTCGAAATATATTATGGCCATTAACACTCTGTCCGTGTGTAACCAAGGTAGCATAATGAATGCTGATGCTAGAGTATAAACAATATAAATTCTGGGTAATATTTCTATAATTACGGGCTATAACTACCATAGCATCCCGAATTGTATTCGGCTGTTCTATTATAGTCATAAACATTACATCTCTGTTTAATAAAATCAAATTCTTCAAAAGTACGGATACTGGAATGAAAATAGAGTGAAATATCATGATTGAATGTTTAATAAATACTGCTTGATTCTTGAATCTTGATTTTTTATTCAGTAGACTTACCTCACGATTAAATGGTGCAATAATAGCTGTAATCTTACTTGGTCGAGAGATCACATGTCAGTAAACATTATTGTACGGCCTATAAGCACATGTAACCATTATCGTCGGGAGATTTGTGTAAGCGATCCCGTAGCGTAGTTAGTAGAGCATTCAATCCGTAGCATAGGGTCCCTGTTCGAGTCTCAACCTGACTGTACATTTTTCTCACCTGGTTAGAATTACATCAACGTTTAAACCATGTGAACGGAAGAGTACGAAAACAAAAGCTGGTGCATTCTGACATTATTAGTTTTTAAAAGTGTCATAATCTCATACTCAAATTCCAATACAAATCACAATAGATCGCCTGATATCGGTCTTTCCCGAAAAACGGAACGGCAGATATCGTTTGCATTCGGTTCCTGACGGAGTTAATTTTTATATTTCGATTTTTTTTCTATACAAAGAACAATATACATATATAAAGAAATATCACTTTCGGTTTGACAGTCAAGGGCATTCGAGTCAAACGTTGGCGGTTCTAGTCGTCTGCAAGGCCAAACACTGTCAGAGAAGTTGCCACATGTTTTAAAGCAGCTCGTTCACAGATGGCCATTTTTATATTAAGTCTACAGACGCATGATCACCCAATGCAACCATCCGTGATTATAAGAAAAAATAGTTGGTTTCTCAATCATAGGTAATAGCGTCCATACTTATAAATATAAAAACATATATCTAGATTGTCTATTTTCATTTTGTCACTTGGCTTATCACATTCACTCTTTGCACACACGCTCGCGTAATAGGCTGAACTTCGGAACTGGTGAAGACGCCTTTTGTGGAATAAGACACGTGGTTTCGCAAGCACCTGTTTCGGGGTAACAATTTTTTATATTTTAGTGATTTCCCTGAAGTGATATTTACGAAAAGAATGCAGTTATTTTTTAATGCAAGGAGACATACCCTGCCGAGATTATTTGTCAGGAAACAAAGACTTCACCAACAGAAACGAAGGAGAGTAAAAATAAAAACATTATTTTATATCTACCGATCATCTGTGAACGAGCATTTTAAATTATACTGAGTGGCATTGCTGCCAAGAAATATTCAATACAGTGTACATTAGTCGACGAACATTTGAGAAATGGTCGTCGATAGTAGAACTTACACCAGATTAAAATTATTAGCTCAAAATATTTTTATCTGAAAAGTAATATGTTTTGATACTTTGCCATAATGTTGCTTAGATTTGACGATATATTTTAGCTGCCAAAGGTATAAAACACGGAAAACTTTTGGTATAAAAAATTATGTGCGAAAGTGTCGAGCATTTTTCCATAATGTATGGCATTTTAGTAAAATATTTAATGTACATGTTTCATGTAATATATTTAAACATTTTTAAGTAATATATATATGTTTTCTGTATTTACCTTTTTAATATTCGATGTTTGAAAGCCAAAATTGGTATATATAATGTAAATGCCAATGTTTGAACGTTAGAGTGTAAACAAAGTTTACTTTTTAAAAATATATATATATTAACTCCTGATTTAATTGGGCGATATCAAATGTAATCAAAACTGGCCGAAAGGATTATTGCAGTACATAACGTGTCAAAGTTTTATTAAGTCAGCTTTTACCATTATAATGTGAAATTTGACTTGTTTTAGTTGATTAAAGGGTCATTACCCAAGACCTGAAGGTGCAATATAAGCCATAATCAAAAATTTTGTCACTGAACATTTTGACAACAAATTATCAAGATTGGTGTACACACATGGATGCAAGAGTGCAAACAATGTGCAATCTGGCAGTTTAATATAATTTAAGGGATACAGGTTTTTTCTTGATACTTTACTATCAAACAAAATCGAAATTGGCCGAGCGATTATTGCAAATTATCCTGCGACGGAGTTTCCTTAATTCTGCATAAAAACTTAAGATACTACAATGTGTACATTGTATTTTTATACGTTAAAGGAAAATTAACACCCCCACTACATATCCAAAATGGATACCTTAAGAATTCTTTATCGAATTAAAACTATTGTCTGCTTAGTTGTAGCGATAACAAGAACTATTACTGATTATACACGTCTATTATGTATACAATGATTATGTCATGACGAAGTTTGCATCACAAGTTTTTCAAGTCAAATCAAGGGCCATAACTGTGTCATTATTTGAATGACGCACGCACTTCTACACATTATTATTAAAATACACACCATATCAATATAAATGCATATGCGAAATCTTATCTCAAACGGTAGAGTGCATAAAATGATTTCACGCAGAATTACGCGTCATTATAAATGCATATGCAAAAATTTAGCTGAATCGGTGAAGTAATGTAGAAATTGTTCGCAAAGCAAGATTTTATAAGTCAATTCAGGGGCCATAATTCTTTGGATGACATCATTATGAATGCATATGCAAAATGTCATCCCCAGACAAACCGACAAACTAATAGGCTGGCTCCTATATACCTTTTTGAATGCATGTGAAGATGAAAGACAGTTATCATTATATACTGTTACTAACAGGACAGCACAGATATAATTACACGCAAACCTTACAACTAAGAAAGTGGGTGTTCGTCAAGACATTAGGGTTTCAACTGGTAACGTGATTGGTGCAGGTTGATTGAACACTTTTTTGTAATCAAATCCAAGAACACACCAAAATAAACACATATATTTACAATAAACTTAACAAACACATGGTAATTCATTTTGGCATGCTCCTTCCAGATTCATGATTTTTTTTCGAGGTTCATTTTGGTTTCAAGGAGAGGTTGTCTGGAACTTGATGAGTAACGTATTTCGATACTTCATCTCGTTACTTCTGTCTCTAGTTTTGGTGTTGTTAATACAGGATAGGCTAAAGGCGAAGGAAGGAAAGGGCAGCTGTAAACTAGAAGAATACAGATGTTTTCTATTTACAATGTCTAGATCTTGATAGCAGACGTGCGTTGCCATGGCATCGAGTCAATTTAAAACGTTGGGCGTATTGATAAATTCAAATGCCGCCAGATTAACTGTTCACTTGAAGTTATTTTGTAAACACGTCTTACAAACATCCATTAATGTAGACTCTTCACCAAATTCCATGATAACATATCATCAATACAAACAATTGAATATTTTTTTTCGGTTTCACAAAATGCAGAAATAGCTGTCTTCCTTTAGACCTATTTTTCGAAATCGATTGCAGACAACCAAGTTGCGGTCATTTATTATCATGTATCTAGTTATCATGTATCTAGTTATGTCATTAATAAAACTAATGAAAATCTAAAACAGCACGAGTAGATGATAGCGTATTTAAAGTTGATCCAGACATCTCATGTGTGATTTCATTATTTGCGTATTACAGATTTGTAAATAAACACTATACTTAAAAATAATTTTACACGAAATCTCATCCGTGTTATTTTCTTTGAATGTAGATACATCTGAAACGAAAGCATTACAAATTCAGAAAGAACACTTAAGTCGAGACCATCCCAAAATTAATGCAGTAAGCTATACTATATCAACCCATAGGAAATATAATGCCTTGTATTTAAGTAATATAAAACACGCCATCCAAATATTTTTTTTATGACATTTTGCTTATACATAAGGTAAGTGAAAGGAGACAAATAAGCCCATTATAATTCATTTACGTTCCGAAATCAATGATATAGACAAACATATCCCCACCGAAAGGAATTTACATTATTCAAATCTTTGTACTGCTTTGTGATTTACTCAACCAAAATGGAAAATGTCCATTTCTTTATGAAGTATTTTCTTGTACTAAATTTGACAAAAGTATTATTTCAAGGTAATGAAAATATAAAATAAGAAATATTCAGGTTTTTGATAATCATATCATTCATTTAAATTGTTAATTCAGTCAATACATGTCAGACCAACAAGGTTAATATCAAAATTCAGAAATGAGAAGTCAAACCTTAAAATTTGGAATAAAAACGTGAGGCCCGTTTACTTCTAACGTGTTTGTTTTAAATCTCAAAATTTGATATGCTAGGATTTATTCTGGAAAAGTTGTTTCCGTAACTACATGGTAAAGATCAGTCACAACCACCAGTCTCCGTGTCAAGTTACGGCTATATTCCCAATAATAGCAATATTATCCTGTGATCATCTTGGTTAATAAATTACAACTTATTACATTCTATTTCAAGGAATCATTTCTAAGCCATAGCCTCAGCAGCAGGGAAAACAAAATCAGTGAGTAATATAAAGAACAAACAAAACGACTCGTAAAATGTATTATTCCATCGTTACAGTCTCACCCTGAAATGCTATTAAACAGTGATGATGTCTAGCCAGCTTATGTCTGTATTCAATTATCGACGATGTCCTGGTTTACAAGGTATCAGATGATTTCCAGTGCCATATCCATGCAAATAGCCACCGCTATCTCTTACATGGAAAGTTGTTCTCAAATTGGACTTGATAAACATGAACTGGTAGAATAAAATGCAGCATATCAAAGCGACTGTGTGCATGTCAACGTCTCGTTTTATTCCAACGAAGATTTTAATTACTCAATGAAAAAGATATATTCATGAATCAATTAGCTAATAAAATGCATTTAATTACTTGATAGGTAATCAAAATCTAGCTCCGGAAAATGTAGCATTTATCAATTGACAAATGGTGAAAATTTTATTGGCAATCTAGTGTTAATATAATTAGATGTTGTTATATTCATTTGGCTGATTTGTTTGTTCGAAAGCGACGTTCGTGAATCTTTGAATGTTCTAATGAAGCCAGCAACTATTGTGTCTTCATGAGCAATAGCTTATCTTCCAGACATCTGCCTGGCAGGCCTGACCACATAAGATTCCGATTAGTTCTTCTCAGCTTTTCTATGGAGATGAACAACAACTCTACCGACATTTTCAAATCTTACATCATGTATGGTAAGTGTATCAGTAATGGTGATTTTAATGCTTCCCGTCGACATATTAACTGATTAATAGTCTAACAAAGCAAAAACTAATATTGCTTTGTGAAAAGTCATCTGGCTAGCAGACAAGCGCACCTGCCCGAGTGTATACTTCATCACCCATCTGTATTCTTTCCATATAATTGTGTGTTACTTTCGACTTTAATCTGCTGTCTCACATACAGACATGACAAATGGATACAGGAAATGTCAGTTCCGTGGTCTCAGAGTAATGTATGGTTTGTGTTTTTTTTTTCAAAATTGTACTGCTGAAAAACAAAATATTGAAGAAATTCGAATACTGTCTTTGTGCTTAAATTCTTAAAAATAACTGGATAAAACCATGCGCGAAATACTGTTCTGGCTAAGTTGTTATTTATGGTGTGCTTCCTTCTGCTTCAATGTTTCCTATGAAATCCTATGAAATCATCTTTGCGTATAATCAAATGGAGACAAAGTTAATCGCAGATTTCTTAACTATAACGAATCAAATAAAGAAGTTAGATTATGTTTTTATTTTTCTGCAAAATATTTCAGGGATGACCCAAGAGCGGCGGAAATTATTACAGAATGAAGCAATCTTACTTCAGATATGCAAAAAAGCACACCCTGTATGCCCTACATAATATGTATATACATAAATTAATTTTGGACAGAGTGTTTCGGGGCCGCCGTGGCCGAGCGGTTACAGTCGTGGACTACAAATCTCTCAGCCCCTCACCGCTGTGGGTTCGAATCCCGGTAGGGACTTCGGATTTTTCATGTGAGGAAGCCTTCCAGCTGGCTTGCGGTAGGTCGGTGGTTCTACCCGGGTACCTCTGTGTACTCGGGGTCTTCCTCCACCTGTAATCAGCTGGACGTCTCTATATGATTGAAATACTATCGCAGCGACGGTAAACTCCAATACAACAACTACAACAACAACAGAGTGTTTTCAGGCCTATCCACTTTTATTTTTATTTTCATCCGGCCTAGTGGTCAGTTGTATATAATTAAGTTTATATTGAAACGAAACAGTGGTTACTTCGCGTAGCCCATCAAACTCAAACAGAGAGTATCCGTGTTAAAAAACGATGTATTTTCAAATATAACTAGATAAAAAACTTGATTTAACCATATATGTATTAAAATAAAAAGAAAACACAATGTAAAGTACTAACTTTTAACATTACGTTAACTTAAATTGTCTCAGAAAAAACAAGGCAAGTCTTACAAATCACGCAGCGTTTAATCATTCATGTAAGAATGGCACACCATTTGAAGGTGTATTGGTATTATTATTCAATCGTTTGAGAAAGAATATCTACAATAGTCAGGTAAATTCCATACTGAGTTGATGACTACCATCTTTAAATACATCATAAACAGACTGATGATTATAATGCTGCTGCATATTCCTTGATGTAAACCAGTCCCGTTTCAAGTAAACAATATCTGACATAGAGGATGTGATACCCATTGTCGTAACATATTTAT
Organism: Solen grandis; assembly: GCA_021229015.1. Classification (NCBI taxonomy): domain Eukaryota; kingdom Metazoa; phylum Mollusca; class Bivalvia; order Adapedonta; family Solenidae; genus Solen; species Solen grandis. The sequence goes on from CM037778.1 coordinate 28,909,496, forward strand.
AGTTACCCTAACCTGCAATGTGTGACATAGAGGATGTAGATACACATTGTCTTAACGGCACTCGCCATATCACATACTACATTCAACTTTAAATTTGCTGCAAACGATACTCGCCAAATTTAATAAACATTCAAAATCTGAACGTCCAATGTCGTGAATGTCGTGCTGCGACATTCAAAATCTGAACGTCCAATGTCGTGAATGTCGTGCTGCGACATTCAAAATCTGAATGTCCAATATCGTGAATGTCGTGCCGCGACCAAATACCTTCTGAGAAAGAAACAAAACATTATTTATCTCTGAAATCGCTTCAATGTAAACGTGTGAAATAGATTTGAAACATTTGTCGTCATTGGAGGTCATGATGTCATGACGCGACATACAAAAGCTGTTAGTACATGTATGTTATAACCGTGACCTTGGGCCACTGACGATGTGGAACAAAGAAAATATATGTATACTGCACTGCACAGATTATCGCTTTCTCATTTGATAACCTTTAAAGCGAATGTTGTGCAAAACGTAAGCATGTTAAACCGATCTATGGAATCTGATGTTCTTGAACAAAGAAAGTTTCTGATCAACAGAGGTATCAGAGAGGCACCAAACTAATAAACTATTATCCTGAGTATCGCTAACTCGAAATTAGAGGAGGAAAACAATTCATTACCTAGGAGAGTGTAACGCTTGGATATCAGACCGGCTGTGAAGAAGAAGAGAAAATTATGCCGTATTATTCATATGATCTAAATTGTGGTTTACGGGCGTTTCAGCGGGTTACAACTTATTTGAATTTTGGTAATTATTTTTGGAAATTCTCATTTATTTTAAATAGAATGGTAGAGGAAAGCTCAAATTTTAAGATTCGTGTGTTAAGAATATCATTAAAAGTAATTTGCCAAATTTCGAAGGTCCAATATGTCATATTTTTCTGTTTTCTTTTCATGCAAATTTGGCGAGAACTTCAGTAAAAAAGCATTTAAGTTTAAAAAAAAAATGGTGAGGTATGTATTTTTACATTTTTAGAGAGCATTTATATCCGTGAATTGACTCTGACTCTCTCTCTCTCTCTCTCTCTATATATATTATTTCATAGTTTTGGAGTAGTTTTCGTATACCTTTTGGTCTGGGCAAACGAAACTTTATGCCCCGTTTTGTATTTTCAATGCATAGTTGACAGTATTTTCACCTGTAACTTATAGAATACATTATATGTCACTCTCACTTACACATAAAATTAATTGGATTTTGAAATCTATCCTATTTATCTGATTACCATCACCATTTTTGCATGCATTGTATACACTATTTTTCTTGATGCCTTGTTTTTTACCAACAAGCTTTAGCAAATAATGATGCTCTACCATACCCCTAATCTCTTAAACAAGCATGGTGACCCCTATTTTAAATTAGTATATCTTTAAGTTAAAGTCTAAAGTACTCAAATGCATTTTTTAGAAAAAAAATGCCCATTAGAAAAAAAAAGCTGCTGAAACGCATTTAATAGTTTATTAGGTTATAAGATTATTTCTTGGAGTAAATTCTTGTATTATACCTTTGCTTTACACAGTGAAATTTGGGGATAGGAAGGAATCACGCTCGTCACGTCCCGTCACGTGACGTCACGTCCCGTCACACGTCAAGCCCTGTCCTACACACGCTTACCATGATATTGGCAACTGTTGATAAGGTCTTCACACTTTGTATATTGAATTATCATGATAAGACCAATCAGCAGTCAAGTACAGATATCTGTCAAAGATTTTGTAAGAAATACATGTATGACATTTCTTTTTATAGTCAAGCTTTCTTTTGAAAATAGATGAAATCTTAAATAAGAAAAATAATATGTAGGATACCACAATACTATTTCGACCTTAGATTAGGTAAGACATCCGAAAAAAAGTTTATGCATTTCCTGCTATAACGACCTGGTTTATTACCAGGGTATATTCTATCGCCGATGTATTAGTAGTGTTTAAGTATTTTGAGAAAAAGTGAGGAAATTCTGTCTTTGGGGTGCATCCCTACGACAGCGTGACATTCAGAACGTTCGCCATCGTCGTGACTTTGTCCTAGACCTGGGCCGTGTATCTCTCTCGAGTACTGACATTTGTCCTCAATGTGGTTACGTGACATTATAGATACATGTCGAAGAATGTTTGTAATGTTTGATGATGCAGTTATATCGCGGTTTTTGAACATCATTCATATATAACATATATAATATATTTTAAGGCACAAGTTTGAATTCACCCGTTGCCACTTGGGATAGACTTAGTTCATGGTGTCACGATCTTTTGTTTGTTTGCTTTACGTTTATCATCTAGGAAGATAGTCTTAAAATTGCATGCATGTAATAAATGTATCTTATAACTTGCAGGAAGCGAGGTGCCATAAAAGACGAATTGTCTGATTTTTTTAGTGTCACATAAAACAAATGTTTTGAATGACTTTACCAGGAAACAGCCATAATCCTTTAGGGGAGCGGTAACTACTTTACACCCTTTTGTCTTGACATGATGTACCAGTGATATGGCGAGTTAATGATGCATTTAAATTCCTATTTAACCGAGTCAAACGGTTTAATTGAGATGTAAATCAATAAACATTTAACCTTTGAGCATTTGGTGTCATCTTTCGTGTAAAACACGCCGATGCCATGCCATTACTAGACCTATCAGATACATTAACCACCTAAATCGTGCAACACCGAAACATTTGAAACTACTGAAAGGACGGGGCTGTCTCAGATGGCCAACAGGAAAGAGGCTTGTCACACTGTCTGATTCTGGAAAATGTTTGCAATGTTGTTTCCATCCCTTTTATCCCAAAATGACTGAATTAATTGCCAGCTGCAAGTGAAACCCTCAAACATATAATACTCATTACGGCAAAATGTTATCCTTTTGTGAGGTCATATTCATTTCTCGAATTGAGCATCTGGCATATCCATATATTTACAGAAGTATTGCATTAAAATTACTGATCATGTAACCCATTATTCAATGTTGGAAATTGTCGATCATGTATAAATCAGAAATGTTAATCATGCGTTTAAAATTGAATCACGAAAAGTAGACATATTTTCTGTACCTCTTTTATATATCGCTATTTCATTACTTCAAATTATGTTTGCTGATGTTCTCCTAGTAAACTATCCTCCAATAAAATCAAAATAACGCCTTTTTCAAAGAGCAGTTGTTATAAAGATGATTTCGAAACTAGAAATACATTGTTCAATTTAAGGTAAATTCCCTGTAATGTTTCCGCTACGTTTTGGACCACGTAACCTCTATTAAGATAACCAATGTACCCCAGTGAAACATTAGTAAGCCTTGGTTATGTCCGTGAAAGGCAATGGGGTCCAAAATATAGCGGAACCATTATAGGGACTTTACCTTATTTGATCTTTTAAGTTTATATGATGTTAATACCTATACATTTACAACACCGATAACAACACCTCTAGGCGTCATTTTGAACGACGTCATTTCTTATCTACCGATAAGATACACTGCTTATTGACGGGAAAAAGCCACTCCGAGAACTGCTGTCAATAAGTACTAGCTTGTTAAATCCTTGTAATGATTTGCAATATTTTTTCTAAGGATAATTTTCCCGAGAATAATCACTCTACACTAGGTTACACTTGTCAAATGAATGTCCACTTTGTAAGTTACTTTAAGATGTTCTGAAGTTACAATTTGAACTATATTCAGTGCTTAAACCTTATCAGTAAATTACGTTTGCTTTATCAGTCACTGACACATGCTTTTATTGCCAGATTCCCCGTAAGGAGTTTCAGTCGAACAGTATGACGCCATCCTGATATATTTTGCTTTTACTTCGTTGAAGTAAAACTGATTTAGCACTAAGATTAAAAAGAAATATAATAAGTATATATGTAATTAATTGTTGTAAATGACATCTGAACACGTGGTGCTGAAACAGAAGGAAATCAAAATTCAAAGCTATAGTATTGGATTAAGAAACAAATGTACTGTTTTCCCCCTGAAACCATTGAAATGGAATACACTTCGTATTTTAATCAATTAGAATTAAATATAGTAAGTTTGTAGGCAGTTTAATTCAACTAGAATTGTCTTCTTAAATAGTTCCACTGTAAAGTTTTAGTTATATTCGTTATTTGCATAAGGTTGAAATGTAAACGTTTGATGATCGGTAGAAAATATTGAAACAAAATAGTGCTCTTACGATTGTATATTACCTATATTTGGCCTCACTAATGATAAAAATGTTTCTAAGTTTCAAAGATCCCATTATAGTAATGGTGGATAGAGCGAGAAAAAAAAGAAGTATCTTTAAGAAAGATACACAGTCGTGGTGTATTGATTATATTTAGTGTTTATTCTGCATCTTGATGAGAGGGCATTTAACCAAAGTATTATGAATGTCTTTCAAGCGTTCAAAATATATAAAGCGGATATGAAACTGCTGATGATCAGACAGACGAACGACCAGTCACTTCAAGTAATACAACTAGAAGGGTGTTCCTCGAAATACGTGTGTCACCTGCATTCCAGCAGTTGTCAGAGAAAGGGTGAACATCAAATGATCAAAATTATACTTATCACTAATTTGGAGTACATCCACCGTGTAGTAGTGAAGTTATGTTCTGAACGATTGTGCGATTTCCAGGATACAAAGGGGTCTGAAGGTTTCAAATTGGACATGTGTTTTTCATCCTTTAGATATGTTTATGTGTATAGTTGAATTAATTATTTTGAACGTTATTAATGCATAAATGTATTTCTGTCGAAATCGAGGTTTAAGGAATGTATTTACAAAGCGAGCAATTTGATCTCTTTTCTGAAGGAATACTTTCCATTTTTAAGTCAATCAATCAAAACTTACAATATTAATCAGCTGTTTAGTGGTGACCCATCGTCGATAGACCCACGTTCGCTCAATACGCTTTGCTCCTTAATCGAACTGGAGTGATAACGGAATATATATCATGGGGTTTTGACGTTGGTAGTAACCTTCACCTTTAAGTTTAGCTAGGAACTTTAGGTGAAAACAAAACAGCCAACGACCGAAAAACAACGTTGTTGCTTATGTAAGGGAAGCATTTATAAAACCAGATTCACAGCGTGATATTATCGAAAGATTCATCTATTCCATGGTTGTATTTGATAGCATTATCGCGTGTTCAAAGATAAGTGTCCATGGCAGTAATGTTGGCTTCTTTCACTTGAAATTAACCAATGATTTAACATATATTCATCGGATAGTATGCAGTAATAATTCTTCTAACTGGTATATTAGGTTCTCAGAGCATGTAAAACATTCTAAAAAATAATGTGAATGTTGAGGATATATCTTTTATATCCCTGGCTGAATATAACGGCCGTTCAGCTAGCGCCTTTGGAGAAGACAACCGAAATGCATTTTGCAACTGACATTTGTCAGTATTTCTTAAATTTTTTTTAATTCAAAGCAACATGCCTTTGCGTTTTATCGATCGACTGATACAATCTATACAAAAAAAAAAAAAAAAATAAATAAATTCCTCTATACGAAAATTTGACTCTTGTTATATTTTACTATACAGAGCAACATTGTTTTCATATTCTACAGATACATTTAAAGCCTCTCTCAATGACGAGTGCCATTTTGAATCTGACGATTTAGAACTAAAACACGACCAGTTCTTATTGTTATGTTAAACATAGATGCATGAATTAACGGATGTATTTCGTGGTCAAGCTTTGTTTTTATAGAATTGCTTAAGTTATGAAACATCATCAAATATAAAATGTTTATTCACTCGTTCTATGGAGCGCCTCAAACGAAATTATAATTTGATAAGATATATTTCCTTATCATCTTAGAGCTATAATTTATATCAATACTACACATAAAGGTAAAATCACGTGTACTAAAAAAATAATCCATAAACATGTTTGGCGCAATGTTTTAGCTCTAAAGCTTTTCAAGGTGCTCTGTACAGTTCATTGCGAGAAAGATATATGTCGAGCAGCGAGCTTCGTAGAAGTTTGCCTAAACGCATGTGTTAGGTAGTCACACTACATCGTAAGTTTATTGTTCTAATCATAAAAAAGTTAATATGGTCATACTTAGGATGAGCATATAGCATTATTTGCCGGCTGAAAATCAAAACGTCACAAACTTGACAGACGTAAGCCTTGGCCTGCCTTGTATGTGTGTATGTTACATGCCAATGGTGATTAGCTGTGACAGGACATGACCTTAGTCAGTGTCGGTCACAGAACCGGAGAATATTAACTTTCCGTTCAAAGTAACAGCGATATAGTTAACACCGCGATCACATGTCAATATTATGGATTGAAGTTCATGTTAAACAAGAGCCATGTTGACATAGACAGCTCCTGCAGAATGCTTGCTCGTAAGAAAATGTGTTGGAGAGTAGAATAATATTTTTTTTAATTATTTGGTAATGAAGATTGATGTTTGAAGTGATTATAGATATGAAACCCATGTGAAGACCTACTAATTCCCCTATTTTGAAGTCTACAGGTAAAATGTTAAGGTCACTGTAACCTCTTATAGATTTTTCCCTTCACCTTAACTATTTCACTTATTAATAAAGGGCAATAACTCAAAAATTATGAAAGGTAAAATTATCATTCTTGTGCACTGCACTCCTCCTCATTGAGTTCTATCCACCTTTGAAGTTGATATCTCAAATACTTTTGGATTTATGCTCCGGACAAAAATTTGGGACGGAAGGACGGACGGACGGCTCTATTACCATAATATCCCTCGCCGCCTTTCGGCGGGGGATAAACATGATCTGTATTTCTAACGCATCAAATCATACAAAATTAGCATCCAAACAAACATGTGATGTTCAACAGATTTTTTTTTATTGCTCTATGCGTATGACTTTATAAAACATGTTTTCCTCCAGATATCCGAAACTAGAGTCTTACTTATTTGCTGCAAAGTGATGATAAAACCTTCAATTAGATTTTCATTACAATTCATTTTAATACTATCATTGTAAAAGTATCATACTTGCATTCAGTCTAAACACTTTTCTATCTATTTAACAAGTCTTAAATAATATCTTAATATCAGATAGAAAAAGAAATAAGTTTTGCAAATGCCATGCCGATTTAATGTCTTGTTAGTCTGCTACATATCGATTATGCTCGACTCTAATTGAAAGCAATGTATCCAATTATTGATATCAAGATCATCTTCACCTGGATAAGCTGGTCACCTTAGCCTCCACAATCCGCCGGTGAACTGAGTCATCTTCTAAAGTACGACGACTATAAATGTTACGTTCGGGGGCCTCCGTGCCCGAGAGGGTAAAGTCGCTGACTTTAACACTCACTCAGCCCCTCAACGCGTGGGTTCGAATTCCGGCAGGGTCATTCGGATTCCAGCTGGCTTGCGGTAGGTCGGAGGTTCTACCCGGATGCCTTCGTGTATCGGGGTCTTCTTCCACCTGTAATTAGCTGGATGTCGCTATATGACTGAAATACTGTCGACTGAAATATTGTAATATATTGAAATATATTATTTACAAGACGTTCGCTGGTAATAAAACAGTGGTATTGTCAAGTTTTAACAATAAATTTGGATAACGTTAAAATACGATGAGTTTGTTGCGCAAAACACCTTCCCCAGTAAAAGCTAGACGTCGCTTTATGACACATTGCTGTCGAAGTTACGATGACCCCAAGCACAACAAAAAGAACACTCAGTCTAAATGTCGAATGTTTCTTTTTGTGTGTGCTATGCCTACGTAGGTCTGGTTAGACTGTAGCTTTAAGCTTAACACAAATGATACTAATCCAACAACATAGCTACAAAAATACTGCCAATGTCTAAAATAACGTAATCAATAAAATTGTTTTGTTTTCTAATGGTTTATCGAGCGACTATGTAATCAATAAAATTGTTTTGCTTCAAATGGTCTTTCGAGCGACTATTTCATAGCTGTCACCGTAATAGCGTTGTAAAATCATGAAGAATAACAGAAGCTGATTCTAATTCAATGACGTCTTATCGGTGCCGTCTCACCTTAAATTATCTCAAACAGTGTTGATGTCTAGTCATCTATGTATCCAATTATCGGCGATGTCCTGGTCTATCAGGTATCAGATGATTCTCTCTATCATAACCATTTTAAATAACTGCCACTATCTCCTGTATAGGTAGTCCGCCCTTAGATTGCAGAGGATAACATTAATTAGCAAGGGCTATATATCAACGAGATTGTGTGCATGCCAAGCCATCATGTTATTCCGACGAAGTTATTTTTAATAAAGCCATGAAACAAAAGAAATCTCACACCAGAATGAAATAATTGCGTAAAAACTAATGATAACAAAATATAATATTTCTTTTTTTCGGCATATATATTTTGATGAAATTTGATTCATAATCATTATGTCTTAGTTTAAAATTAAGCTATCTATCGACATTTAAAAATCGACTGAAGAAACGTGCATGCATCTTCGACTAATTATGGACTGAAAAAAAAAAATAATCAAAGCATGATGGAGTAACGGCAGCGGTTTACACCCAAGACTGCGCATACGCAGGAGTGACGTCATAGGATTTTTCGTGCATGTGCGGCGGCCATATTGGTTTCTATATTTAGCATGACATCTAATTTTAGAATGACATCATTTGTCTATATTTAGAATGACCACATCGGTAGACAATAGGATTTAAAATAAAATATGTTCATCATATTATACACAGGCGGCCATTTTATTTCTTATGTGTGCGTGGCGGTCATAGTATACAGAGGTAACTTGTATACTTGATCTAAGATCTACTCGCGGAAATTGAGGATCACTTCCATTCGATCTCAGACTGTGTCCTAAAATATATTCTACTACTACTTTTACTACATAATAATAATCATTAATAATTAAATAACAGTAACTACTCAGTAATCATATTGATAACATCGTGGCTCCTTGTGGAGACTTTAAATGATACGAGTGGAAAAAAGAATACTGACAATAACGATTAAATGTAATATAATAAACATCTTATACCGGTACTTTGCGTATGATTCTATTTGAATAGTTCCGTACCTTGTGCACAGCATAATTTATTAGATCGGAGGACCTTACACTCATTTACTGATGAGTGACCCTGGGTTCTGTAGAAAACGTTCTTGACTATAGTCCCGAAGGTTGTAAGTTCGAATCTCTTTGTATACAAGAATTTCAAAGCGCAATGAATTGTTCCAAGACAAGAACCATTGAGAGGGTTTAAGTTGTAAATAATAATGTCTCAATCAATAAAAAGGAAATTGAAAGAGAACGATATAAAATAAACTAATCATGCTAACGACTGTTTAATTGTTCGTTGAGCATATGAACAGAAAACATGATACAAAAGTAACAGTGAGCAAGATTCACGATTTATGATAGAAAAGCATTTCTGAATTTATCAATTAGCACAGCACATTAAGTGCGAATAAATTGAATCAGACAGATTTACATCGTTAGTAAAGTTGTTGTTTTGTCACTAATGAGATCCCGTAGTACATACTTGGTAATTTTAACCTTTCTGTTGCAACTTCATTCTGTGTTTAACAGGATGTTTTGTTAAATGAAAATTACCTTTCAAATTACCGATACATTCAAAATTGACATGATATGTCATGCCATTCATATTAAAAGCCATTTTATGTCTGGAATTCGTGGCTATATAATATGCAGTACTAAGCTATAGGACTGTGAGATATATATATATATATATATATATATATATATATATATATATGGACCACGTTTCATTTCCTTGCGCACGTTATTAAGGCTAGATAAAGCTAATTATCTCTAACTTTAAGGATGAAATGCGCCTCCTTGGAAAGCCTTAATCCTCTGTTACCATGACAGGTATACCTTAAAAGCTGTATTGGAACCTATGTTTCGCAGCCATATTGAAGAATAGGTTTTACTTATTATTTGAATAATTCTATTTGAAGATCCACATGTAAATACATTAATTCCTTGTTTTGCATTTTGTAACATTGCTTCCATTTGAAGCTAACAGGTTTTACTCAACAGTATTCTTGAAAATTTATTTCCATGAACAAGTTCAATACTTGGAAATTTCCAGAGTATTTCTGCCTTGAGAAAATATTAGTACCTTAGTTTTAGAGGAATTAACAGTAAGTGTTTATTATCCCAATGTCTTTCATAGCAATTGACAGCATTTAGAAGGTCATTAACCGATTCCGCAATAAACACTGTTTCGTCTGCATAATATTATTAAAATGCAAATAAGTTAATGAAAATAAATGCTGTATTGTCACGATTTTCTTTTTCTTTTTTTTTCTTGATAAAAAAAGTTATTTGGTTTTTGTTTTTTTTCCCTTTTTTTTTGAAAAAAAAAATCAAGAACTGGTTCCATTTGCTGAAAACTCAAGATCGTGCCGCTTTTACAATTGAGATAATGTCCATTTATATTTTAAAGAAGCAATTTATACCAAAGACCATTTCTGCACACTGAATCAAAGGCCATATAAAATGCAAAGAACAGTTTGTTTTTTAATAATTTACCAGGTCAATCAAGCACTTAAATACAAATGTTAGTACCTTGCCTTAGGCACACTGTTACTAAAGCAACGTATCTGATTACGGATCCGAAGATTGTGGGTTCGAACCTCGTTGGAGGCAAGAATTTTTCATGACCTTTCAAGGCGTGAAGTACTCGTCCAACCCAGGAACCGTCGAGAGGGATTAGTTTAAGTTGTAAAAACTTGTTTCCCAATCGACGTAAAATAAATAAACTAAAAAAAAAAACGTTGTTGACAATTGGTTAATAATGTCTGTCTGAGGGTCGAAACAAAATGGTAAACCATTGCTTCTCATGAGAGAATATAGTGACACAACTACGTATATGTAAATGAATTAATGAATCAATGTGTTAAACTACAAAGAGAGAAGGGGGGGGGGGGGGGGGGTGTTAAGTCTAGCCTTAAAAAAAGAGCAAATTCAAATACAAAAAAAATAAATCATAAGCCACAACATAAAAAACACGTTAATGATGATATCAGTTAATTGAAACCGTTCCTTGTGACCGGGTAGTTGAGCGTCCGCCTGGGGAGAAGGAGGTCGTGGGTTTGATCCGCGGTTGCGACATACCAAAGTCGAAAAAATGGTACTGTTATATCTCCCTAGCTTGGCGATCAGCATATAAGGGTAGTTGCAAGACTGGTTGGCCCGGTGTCAGGATAATGTGACACGGTTTGGTATCATTCCATATGTCTACGGAGAGATACTGCAGAGTGACAGCACTATATATGTCTTAAGTAGACATAGTCACCAAATGACTGATAATCTGTCGGCGGGACATTAGACCCAACACTCAAACAAAAAATAAACTGATGGTAAGTGATGACAGCAATGATGATTATCATGAGAAAAACACAACTTTTCTCCCTTTTTTCCAGATGAATCAATAACATCATGCAGCCCCATGCAGATTACACAATGTATATTTCCTGCTGCATGTAATGGTTTAAACTACTTCCGCTTGTTTTGATTGCTACTTATATTCTCAAAATAACCAGTTCCTGTCTATAACACTCCTTGTCGTTTTGATGCAAATTACTCAGATCATAAAGGACTGTCAAGGAAATAAACGTTTATAATATGACGAGTCCTATTTAAAGAATCTGAATTTCCTCTGTATTTGACAGATGCAATAATGCTAACATTTCGAGGAAAAGTGATTAAAAGTTTGATATGCATTTCATACAAGAGCAATTCAGTAGACCGATCTATTATTTGATATAAGTTAATTTATTTTGTTGCTGTATTTCATACTGAGTGGAGAAAACTAATACTAACGTTTAAAACTATGAAACGACAACCGGGTCAAAATGCTATTCCACTTGTTACTTATTCTGTTGTTGATAAATACAATCCTTATTTCAAATGTAAACATTTTCCAGCTATTAGTCTCTCTCTCTCTCTCTCTGTATGTTTCTCTCTGTCTGTCTGTCTGTCTGTCTGTCTCTCTTCCTCTCTCTGAATTATTAAATACGGAATGTGTGTATAAGACACTTTTGCTGAAATATTTGAAATGCTAACTTCAGTCTTAATTTAAACAACGAAAATTAAATAATGTTTGTTATTATTTGATAAAAAATGAATACATATTGAAGCTCCCTAGGCTTTAATATATTTGAGAGCAACTGCAAAATTAAGTCCTCATTATGAGTTACTAGTCTATAAACCAAGATCAACCTGCAAGTGAACAATCAGTAAAAACTGTGATCAGCCTGCAAGTAAATGGATTTACATGCAATCAGTCTAAACCCAGATTAACTTGAAAGTAAATTAACGTCTATGCTACTAGTATTAACCTAGTTCCACCTGCAAGTTCACGGATGTTTGTGCTACCAGTATCAAATCAGATCAGCCTGCAAGTAAGCTATCGCCTATAAAACCAGTATTGACCTAGTAGATCATAAACCTTTATGTAAACCGACCTCTGCAATAAATATAAACCCAGATCAGTCTGCAAGTAAAGTTTGTTATATACTGGCTGATCTGGGTTTTAACTGGTTGCCTAGGTCAGTTAACTCGCTGGCTGATCTAGTTTAGTAATTGACTTCTGCAACATATAATCCTGAACTGCCTACATGTAAACAGACATAACAGCTATGCAACCAGTACAAACCCAGCCTGAAATCAGCCTGAAAGTAAACTGACTTGTAGCATATCAGAATGTCACAGGTAAGCATGGACTTACAAGAATGTACAGTATAATGTTTGTCCTGATTCTGTTCAACAGCAAACTCAATGCCTGTTCATTACAACTGAATGACTTTCAATGTAAATCAACTGCGATAACTTAAGCATAATATCCAGTGCATCTATAACCTTTCTTAGAAAGCTAAAGGTTATGCATGTGTGATAAATGAACTGGTAATATGGGCACATTATGCCTTTGGCATATATCGTTTACTTATATAAAACATAAAGTCTTAAGAATTATAAACTGCACAAAAGTATTTAGTAAGTGTAAGTGTATAAATAACCGATATTGTTTCCATCTTTAAAAACTTTATACATTTTTCGTTTGTCATACTAAAAGTAAATTTACGAGCTTTTTTAGCGCAGCACTTTAAAAGGGCAGAGCTAGCAAAATCTAGAGGCGCAGGTACTTGTAGTTCCGCAGTTGTTTACCGAAATACGGTTACACATTAAGCGGTAAGCAAATTGGCAAAACAGAAACCACATTTACACATGTCAGCACTTGGCAACTGCTTTATCAATTCTGACATACATAGTTATGGTGGAGTTCAAATTAAAATTCTTAAATAATAAATAATTCTTAAATAAGACACGAGTCTTTCAGAATTGTGTAGTTTGATAAAGAAACACAGGAATCTATTAAAAAGCAGAATAAACTACACGCGGAATAGAATTTTGGCCTGGTTGCCCTTCCATAGAAAACACACAATAATTTCAAAATAACATCTTTTTCAAGACCGCATATTGTTAAACACACATGTTCTCTAAAGTGATTGTTTGTTTCTTGGGTTTAACGTCCCACCGACAGTTTTTCAGTCATTTGGAGACGATGTCTACTTGGGACAGATGTACTGCTGCCACACTGCAGTATCACATCGTTGAAATGTTGCATTGTGGGAACGCACTCTGGATTCAGACCCCAAAGTGCGTTCCCACATGGCATTATCACATTATCCTGACACCGAGCCAACCAGTCCTGAAAGCGTCAAGCAAGGGAGGTTTACCATTACCAATTTCACGAATTTTTTATGTCACCGCCAAGGATCGAACCCACGACCTCCCGCTCCCAAGACGGCCGCTCTGACCACTCGGCCATCGGTGGTGGTGAAAAAAAAAGTGTTTCAGTAAAATAAATATTATCGGACTAAACATCGCCGCAACAATTCATCAAAGCGTTCAATATGTACAGAACATCCATCTTGATCTATGATACGATTAATGCCTATTCTTCTAAAACAAAAAAGTCCTTGATATTTAGCACCAGTCTTGGCAACCAGGCACACCAAAATTCACTCACATAATGAATAAAGTTATCAAGATGTTCATGACAATATTTAACTAATTACAAATTGCTAGCTTTGTAAATACCATTAGCGATACCTCAATGATTTTAATGTGAAATTAGAATTATACTTAAAAGTGAAGAATTTCCAGTTATAACGCTTTAACACAGAAACGGCTGGTTCACAAAGTTCCTTTAGAGATAAAAACAAAGGGACGTAAATAAAAATTGTACCAGTAAGACGTTTGGTTCTTGTGCATCTTTTCGTAGTGTCTTTATATCTACAATATAATTAGATATTTAATTTAGTGATTTGATAATGAAGTATTTTCTTTACTTTGGACATTATATAGTGCATACCAGGCTTATTACAAACACTTTGAACAAGAAATATCTTTTAATACAGATATTCGGTGTAAGAAAAAAACAAAACAATTAGAGAAAGTAAAAGTTTTACAATGTAATATATTTAATATAATAATGCTGGCAAGTTTTAAATGGTCTGTGGTTTTAAAAAAATGCTATAACACGTTTTTGTTGCTAAATTTATTAGATGTAACATACAAGGAAGGGAAAAAAGGAAGAAGGGATAAAAATGTAATATAAGCGAAACATAAAAAGTTCATTCAGTGGGATTCGACCACAGGGCCTCTAGTTCAGCAGACTCAAGTGCGCAAACGGAGGCTGTTGCTATTGCAAAGTGTCCGAGCGGTCTGAAAAACTATAAATATGTGATACTCTCCTGGCCGTATGATTAGATAAATTAATGTTAAGCTTTGAAATATATACAAAACTTATTTACGAATGATTGTAACAATGATTGATTGTATCAAATAATCAACGTTTAAATTAATTTGATAATCAAAGATAAAAACAACAACTGAATTTAACTCCCTCCCTAATACTGAACACAAAATTATCCCAATAGCCTAAGCGAAATTTAACAAGTCAGCCCTATCTTTTTTTTCTATATTCTCAACTCTGAGCTTAAACAAATTTCTTTAAACCTTGATCCTACCAAGTTACATCACAACAGATAGCGCAATGCTTTCTGGGTGCATTAGTAACCTTACTTAAAATACTTCACGTATTTCTCCAACTGCTACCCGGCCAGCAGGTTCGCCACCTCCAATCTTACATCTCACCAGATAGGGTAAGAAAGGAAGTGTTTTGAATGCATGTATAAGCGGAATCATCTTTGGTCTTGAACAGACGCACAAAATTATATATTGTATGTGGAATATTTATATATTTCCACAGGGATAAGAATAAATTAAAGGGAGGTAATGTAAGAAAATATAAATATTAAATAATAACAACCTTGTAGACAAAGCTAAAATAATAAAACTGAATCATATATTATATAAAAAATAAACAATTATTCAAGCACCAACTAAGCTAAAAATATAATATAAAAGCCTAAAATCGTTACACTATATATGGCTTATGTTAGCTAATTTGTACACTTAGTTTTGCGACTTAGAGGGACGAGTCCACTACCAAGATAAACTACGTTTTCTACAGACTCACAACTGTTTATTTTTTCAACTGCTAAGTTTTTATATTTGATTTTTCAACTGCATGTTTTTTAATGTTTAAATAGGTATATTTAATTGTCATTTGTCAATTGACAATCATGCAGAAAGATATGCATCATGAAACTCCCATTTTACGATGGAATATCCTAAAATAATTTATGCAAACCAATGAAATGAGTGTTTTTCCGAACTCTTCGATTGTTAACCCAGCTTTCATTAGTACAAGAAATAAGTCAAAATCCATTTTATACATCATAGCCATGAAAGCAAATTCAACATAAAAACAACACCCAAAGCTATAAAGAAAAGAAGCATATATATTTTAACTATGAAATCAATAAAAATGGGCTTTTGATTTTGGCAAGATACATAATATATGTATACGAGGGTCGTCCGGAAAGTTCGTAGACACCTTCTTTAATACGAGTATTTAGCATTAGAATTAAATGAAACTTTCTCCAATCACTCACCAATGTTTTATGATCGATGCTACAAAATTTCAAAACTTTCCGTTCTTAAACAATGAAACGGCACGGGTTTATGTAAAGGGATATAGAGGTGTGTGGAGCACGCCATGACGTTACGTGTTGAATTTACTTACTGAAATGTGTCATCGAAGTTAAAGCGCCTTTATTCTTTCTCAAAATATTCACCGTTGCATCCCACACATTTCCTCTGTCTATCAACCCATTTGTCATACACCTTTGAATACCAGTCACTCTCAATTCCAGAAATAATGCTTAGTGTTGCTGTTCTTAGATCAGTGAAATTCCTGAATTTTCTACCTCTGAGTTGCGACTTTATCAATGGGAACACGCCGAAATCCATCGGCGCTAAGTCCGGACTATATGGTGCAAACAACAGAGTCTCAAACCCTAGTAACTGAATTTCTAGCTTAGTAGTTGCAGCCGTATGTAGTGAAACCATGATTCATCAGTTGTAATAATTCAGTCCAAAGATGCATCACCGCCCGTTTTCCATTTGCGAAGAAATGATTTTGCTGCTCTAACACGCGCCTCTTTATTATCACTGGAAAGTAATCTGGGTACCCAACGTAAACAAACACGCTCCATTCCAAAGTTTTCAACGAGAATTTTATGCGCAGTTGTCTTTGAAATATCACATTGTTCAGAAATGTCTCGTACCGTAAGGCGCCGGTCAATATCAATGACGTTCTTCACTAACGTTAAGGATTTCTCATTAATAATGCTTGGTCTTCCTGAACGTAAATCGTCTGTAGTTTCAACTCTACCATCATGAAATCGCTTGTACCATTTGTATACAAGAGCGCGAGAAACACTTGGCCTCTTACTGTTTGAATTAATAAATTTCATCGTCTCTACAGGCGTTTTCCCAAGCTCCATGCAGAATTTTACTAGCACACGTTGCTCCGCCCAAACGTCTGACGTCGTCATTTTTGGAGAGTTTTCTTCCATGGTTTATTGAAAATATTTCTCCTCACTTTTTTATTTCTAAAGCGATAACGTTCAATTCGTAACAATATGACATCAACGTGTAACGTCACGTCATGAAGTGTTTATCATAACGTTACCCGCAATTTTAACAGGTAAAATACCCAAAGAAAGAAGGCGCATGAGACCGGTAAATATCTCCAGTTTTGACGTGCTCCGGGTACCCCTATACAAGGTTGCCACGGAAACGATCACACGAGTGCCGATATCAATTTCATGTTTTTATCGTAATCAAGCTATGCAATTATGATCAAGGGTGAGCTCAACATAAAAAATAGATTGAAAAAATGGAAGTAACAAAGAAATATCGGTTGTCTACGGACTTTCCGGACGACCCTCGTACATATATATATATGTATATATATATATATAGCCGCGTCTAGCGATTTTGGTCCTTGTGACCTTGTGAAATGACGTCATGAATCGTCTTGCATGTTTTCCCAACCCGGAAGTTTGCAAATTACAGTACTTAGGCAGTTTTTGACACATATATTTCTTATTTTGTGTTTTAACACGCTGTTCCAGTGTAACATATCATTGATTTCCTGTCGGTATATTTAATATCTAACTTAAATGAAACGTTTTTGACATAATTATCTTCTAAACTTCATTAGCTTAATTATTAAGAAAAAAATAGATCTATACCAGGTTAGTAGTTCTGGTTATTTTTTACGTATTTTTAGGACCTTGAGGAGATCTTGTCTCAACATTTTGGGTCCCAGTATTCATCCCAGCATAGCCTAGAAGTGAGCGGTGAAGAAAGTGACGAAGAAGAGGTAGAGGTAGGACCGAGTATAGATTTAGAATCTTTGATTGAAGAACGGACCCGAGAGCAGTCTTCACAGGGGTGTCACCATCCAGTGGACGAGAACTCATGTTCAGAGGAGGACGGAGATGAGGAGAGAGACCGTGATAAGGATAGGGTCAATCGGTTCATTAGTTTAGGATGTACATGTAAGAGGTGTCACAAGAAATTTACTTTTTGGGCGGTATATGCCAATAGACTTTATGTAAGAGATCTTAGCCATGAATCTAAAGACATGTTTCTCATGGGACTTTTACAGAAGGAGGCAAAGAAATGTACCCTTCAGACATCCCATGGATCAAACAGAAAACGTGCACCACCCAAGGACTAAGATTTCATGGCGTTAAGATTTGTCTTGAAGCCTTTCTTGTGTGCTATGGTATCAGCAAGAACTATTTGTATGCCTTGTCAAGTCATTTGAAGGATAAGGGTGCTGTGCCCAGATCACATGGGAATTCCAGAAAGAAACCGCATAACGCCTTTACATTTAATGATTTCAAACAGGTTGTGGAGTTCATTCAAAACTGTGCCAATGAACCAGGCTTACCTCAGCCAGCTGCACCACGAGGTAGGGATAACTTACCACCCGTATTCCTACCAAGCACAACTAAAAAAGATCTTCATGACCAGTATGTCGCGGCGTGCAGAGAGGCCGGTTCCAGGCATGTGTCTTTGACTGTTTTCAAAACTACCTGGTCAAGCTGCATACCTCATAAAGATCGCAGGTCCTCGGGATGATGTGTGTGCTAAGTGTGAGAAGTTGCGGGTTAAGGTGATGGATACCAGAACAGAGGAGGAGAAGCTTGAGACAACAGAAGAACTTCGACATGTTCTGTTAGCACAGCAGGTAAAATTTTGCATATACATGTAGTTTTTCTAACATAAGCACACACAAGCCTATTACTATATTAGGCATTTTGTTCAATTTTGTATGACTGGCGAATGGAAATTATCTAACGCACATTTGAAAAAGCAGATGTCAGCCTTAATATTAATATATATGGTGAATATGTTTTCCCCCCTCTTTTTTCTGTTTGTTATTTCAATGTTTTTTGTTCTTGTTTTTTTCAGACCCTATAAATTATTACTGATGATATTTTGCATAAATTGTATATATCTTATGTCTAATAATGTACGGTGTGGAGTGGGATGGCCTCGACCCACACACACCTATTGACGAGGAAAATAAATGGGGTGATCCTGATTATAGGGACCTGGAAAAAAAATTAATATATTTATAAGAATTAAAAAAATATTTGGGAGAATAACTGGTTATAAATATGCATATAACTTTCACTGTATGCGTTTTCATTTATCTGTAATACGAGTATAATAGAAATGTTGATTATGTTTTGTAAAAGATATCTCCGTTATAAAAATATAGTTTACTGTTTTGTTTTAGGAGAGAGACTTGTACAACACCTGTGTGAACCAGAGCAAGGCATACCCATCCTACACCCATTATACGTTTGACTTCAGTCAGAATTTGGCCCTTCCTCATACAGCAAGACAAGCTGGGCCTCTCTACTTCTTGTCACTGAGGAAAATACAGTTGTTTGGGTTCCGGATTGACGGTCACCCTCGCCAGTTGAACTTCCTTATAGACGAAGATGAAACAATCGGTGTCGACGGCAAGGAAACCAACGGACCAAACGCCGTCATTTCGATGATTGACTGGGCAATACAGACTTATGGATACAACAAGCCTCATTTCAGGATACATGCTGATAACTGTCCAGGTAAAAAGGCAAGAATGTTAATATTTTAAAAATACTGGTGTCAGATTATTATTGAATGTTATACTTCATTTACTTAAAACTGATTACAACTTACCTGTTGTTTGAGTTTGTGCCATACATTTTCCCTATTCTTTTCATTTACTGTTAGTTTAATTTTGCAAGATATATTTACAAGTTTGTATCTTAAGAAGTAAAACCATCTAACTGAACGCAATTAAAGGCATGGGCAGTATTTGTTTTTATAATTCCATTTAAGAGTGTTAACAATTCTTGAGATATCTCGTTATTAAATCAATTGTTATGCTGCTAAATGGTTATTCTACTTGATGTTTTACTTTAGGTCAAAACAAAAACAAGTTCATGATGGGATATTTCATGTGGAGGGTGATGACTGGCCAAAACTCAACCATAGAATATTTAAAGCAAATTCCAGGTACATTGGCTTTGTTATTTAAAACAAATTCTCGTCTTTTATTTTCCATTTGGACTATATTCCAACATCAGTTGAAAGGGTTTTAATCAGTTATTAAGAAGTATTTAGAATTTGTATATGTTCGTCGTAAGAATTGTAGTGTTTCAAGATGTTTTGTTGCGAGTTACTTTTAATCTCTTTCAGTTTCGAAATAGTTCATGTAAGTTTAAAACCCCTGATATAACAATTATACTACAGCAATATTATATCAATAATCATTCAATGTGTTGTCATATCAAGCAAAAACTACATACAAAACTTAGTTAAATTGAAAAACGGAGGTTAAAACATGTTAAAAGTTCAGAACAGAATGTTGTCAAAAATCTGACACAATGTCATCAAATGAAGTTCATCTCTTCCTCAGAATCGCTAAAACTGTAAGTGTTTGAAATGTTAGATTCTAAAATTTCTTGCCCGGCATGCTTGGGCTTTTTCTCGTCAGATGTCCTGTGTTTGTCCCTTTTTGATTTCCCATCTATCTTTCTTTGCATCGGTGCACTGACTGCCTTCTTCTCCGTGAGCAAGTCTCTTTCTCCCCCGACTGTGATTTTTCATTTCCTTGCTGCTGTCTGCATGGGATTCATGAGAGGAGGAGTCTCGAAGGTCATGATCTCGCTGAAGGTCAACATCGACGCTTTTACTGTGGCTGTTTTGATTGTCGCTGATGTTTAAATTTGTCAAGTTATACTCGTCACTGCTTGTTCTGCTTGTTTTCCTGGATCTGCTGTAGCGTTCACAGCTGGCGCTTCTGAGAGTTCTGGCGCTTCTGACATTTCTCTCACCTCTGTCAGTACTCTCGCCCCTGTCAGTTCTCTTGCCTCTGTAATCTGTCGTGTTTCTGTAGACGTTTGAACTTCTGTCGCGTTGACTAGTCCTGAGTGGCTTTTTAAATGTCGATTGTGGGCAGCGATCCTGCCTTCGGAGAAATGTTTCGAAATTCGAGTTCAGTCTTTTGACCTGTATCAGAATGCCATTCAACAAGGCTTGTTCCGATCGTATGGGCGTACTGTATCCATCGTAGAAGTCATAACTTCTAGGCTGATGCTGAGTTGATGTTTGGGCTGCCTCATGACCAGGAGTGGTGTAGTAGCTTCCTCCGTAGTTTTGAGAAGCAGGATAGCTATACGAATTCATGGCTTCGGCTGCTGTTTGGTTTGTGAGGCTATCGGAGGTTGTGAGGTTGTGTTTTATGGCATTTATGAAGCCCTTAAGGTAGCACAGCCAGTGCATTATAAATCAGCATTGGCGATCAGCCAATCAGAGACCGTTGTAGTCGATACGAAGACACCATTGATATGTGATGATGATGCGGCATGCTGTTAGATATTTTCTGAATGCATATATTCTCTTTCGAGACATTTGGGTTGGCCCTGAAAAGGGCCGGTTTTTTTTTTGTTTTTGTTTTTCTTCCACAGAGTAGTGGTTACTCGTGACTGTCTATGAGTTTCTTCAGCAGATGTTCAACATGTTCTATGGTGATGAAATGTGTTTCAATGATATTTAAGATATCATCATAGTATAGATCAGTACAGTAACATTCACTCAATTTGGCTACGATACTCCTGAGTGTTCTTATTATTTTAAGCGTACGTTGGTATCGGTCCTGCATTCTTTCCATGTAGTCGTTTTCCATGTTAGTTATATGTGACTTATCCATAGCACAGCCTGGAAACGAATGGCATGAATTCATTTGGTTTGATACTTTTATAACTTGGTTTGACAATTGTAAAAATGTCACTTGTGCTGGTCTGGTAAGGTAGCACAGCCAGTGCATTATAAATCAACATTGCCGATCAGCCAATCAGAGACCTGTTAAGTCGATACGAAGACACCATTGATGTGTGATGATGATGCGGCATGAAGTTAGAATTTTTTTTTTCTTTCTTTTTTTTTACTTCTCCTGGTCAGGTGATACATGAAATGAGTTTTGATAAACAAGAAAGGCTGGAAATGTTTTTTCAAACTTCTAACTTTTAATTTGTAAAGAACTCTGTCAGGTCAGGATACGACTTTTTAAGTTTGACTTTCCATTCTCTAACTGTCTCTTCCTGACTCTTGTTCTCATCTAATGAGCCATATTCG
The DNA here is from genome assembly GCA_021229015.1 of Solen grandis. Classification (NCBI taxonomy): domain Eukaryota; kingdom Metazoa; phylum Mollusca; class Bivalvia; order Adapedonta; family Solenidae; genus Solen; species Solen grandis. Next base: position 28,931,641 of record CM037778.1, read on the forward strand.
GAGTCTGATAGCGTGGCCTGGTCCCGCACGTTCAACGGTTTTCTTCTGAGCCTAAATTCCAGGAGAGCGACTTTCCTTTGCAGTGCCTCAATCTGCTCGTATAGATCTTGTTCATCACATGGCGAGGTCTGACACTGGACGTCATTCGTCGATGGTCTCTTCTTCCCAAACTTCTTTGTCAATCACTTGTTGAATCTTGACTTTTTTTTGCTGAAGAAAAAAATGAATAGTGTCATTATTTTCAGAATACAAGTCAACAAGTCAGATTCACATGTTAAGGCAGATACAAGCCAGAATACAAGGTTGTCAAGCACATGATTTAATTTCGATAAAAGTTGATAATGAATAAATCTATTCATTGCTTGACAGTATCATGTCTTGTACAATGTAATTAAAATCCGATTCCAATTTCCCCAAAAATGCTTGTTTGAAGTAAAGGGTAATCAAGAGTAAGCTACAAGAGGTATCTTTTAGCTCCATGTAGGAGAGAAATGTCAAACTTAAGAGGTAAGTATAGTTACGTGTTTGACGAACAGGATCAGGTGTGACTTGTGGCTGAAAAATGTGTAAAATTACTGAAAGGCTTTCTGGTATCTCGGTCGAAACACAGAAGCAGAATGAGCCTGTTGTCGGCGAACAGCGATTTATATATGTTAGATACGTCAATGGTCGATGACTGACTAGCTTCTGATTGGCATACATTTTGTAGGCTTAGCTTTCGTAGATTTTAACCAATGAGAGAGTTGTGCGTATTGCTTAGGTATAAATCTACCCATCTGATTCTTCTAGTCATTAGTTTATAAGGCAAATTGGGCTTGACTTGAGTCACGTGTGTTGCAATTGCAATGTATTTAAGTTGGGGCATCAGAGCAAATTTCTCAATTCATACGAAGCTTCACTTGTGGCAGTACTCAAAATATTCAAGACTACTTTCCAAAATGTTTCGAGAGATGTGGTTTGAAATTTGCAGTGTCTGTCACGAAGACGGAGAGGTTTATTTTGTGAACCAGTGCAGTTGCGAGGAGCTGGTTTGCAACAGATGCATGGGGCAGTTAAAGGCTTGTCCATTCTGCAAACAGCCAGTGCAACCTGATGAAAAGGATCCCAGCATCCTGTGAAACGGGAGTATTTTGACCAAGTATGGAGTGACGAGAGCGAAGAAAAACTGGAAATACTTGTTCGAGAAAATGAACGGGCTACAAAAGTTGAGACCGTACTTACCTAGAAAACTACACAACAACGATCCAATTCACATGCTTTTGTGCCCAGGAAGGTTTGACCTAATGGATCAGACTGGCAACTGTGTCGACAGGAAGGACGCACACCTATTCGCAAAAAACAGCTAGAGGATTTCTTCTTCGACTTTGGCGACAGCATGTTGGCAGATTCAATTCGTCTAGAGAAGTTCTATCTGCCAGGACTGTGGCCCAAGTCTACAACACATCTGTATGGTCAAATGACAACAATTAAATTGATTTAATATGTTTGTATTTATTTGTGCATGTTGAAGAAATTTCATACAAAAAGTGTTCATTTAAATCTTGAAGTCTTGATTTTGTGTTGTAAAAATGTGTCTTTCCTTGCAATCAACTTATTCAACTGTTCGATAAATGTTTGCTTATTAAAAAAAATCTTCTGAGATATTTGAATTGTCTTTAACTTTCTTTCACTCTCTCATTTCCAACAGTTCAGACATCAATATCGATCTTATTGACGGATCTGACCAGAATCGAAGAGAGAAGATAGATTTGATGTTACCATAAATGTTCTCAATTAGAACTGAAATGTGGAAAGTGCATACATCATCACAGCAAATGCTTACACTGACTTGGAACTGACCATCCACTTGAGGCAGTATATATTTCGATTTTCACTTTCTTTTACAAATGAATATGATCAGAACTGTCACCAAGATAATGTACACTTTCTTAGATATAACAATAGTTGCTTCATCAAATGTGTCAATTTCACTTTCAACATTAAATGAATCTTGTAAGAACTGTCGGCAAGAAAAATTTACCTACTTGGAAATAACAATGGTTGCTTCATCAAATCAGTCAATTTCACTTTCAACATTAAATGAATCTTGTAAAAACTGTCGGCAAGAAAATGTATACTTTTTTGGAGATATCAATAGTTGCTTCATTAGAATGAGTCAATTTTACTTTTTACATAAATGATCAGAAAAGAAAATGACTATACTTTTAGAAGTGATACCAATTGCTTTCTCAGTCCGATGTAGTCACAACAGACGATTGAAAATTTTCTAGGGGTTGATCACATCAATTTCTACATCAGAGCACTTAAAACTGAAAATGTATACATACTTTGAGTTTGAGCTGATGTATATCTATTTTGAGGTTGGTCGCATCTCGGTTTCACTTTCTACAGATACTTCCAGCAAGAAGAGATATACTTCAAGATCACAGTAGTTGCTTCATCAGATGGTTGAATGTGGTCAAAATTTAATGAAACCATTAATTAGTTTTTTCCCATCAGATCAATGTGGTCAGAACTGTCAGCAAGAAAAGACACTTACTTGGAGGTGACAACAGTTGTTTCAGTGGATCGATGTGGTCAGAACTGAAGAATGGAAAATGTATAAATTCTTGTAGCTGATCTATATCTACTTGAGGTAGATCACATCTCGATTTTGTCTTTCTTCATGATTGTTATTCTTCTTCACCTTCTTCACAGAAAGATATCAAGAAATCCACAACTCTCTACCGCATGATTTGTTATCATGATAATTTGTTATTAGTCACATCCAGCTCACTACAGTATCACTGTATTTTTCTTCTTTACAAACCCGGCACTGAAACTAAAATGAGCATAAGTGTCAGTAGTGACAGAAATATTTTGCAGAAGGGCACATCTCTTGACAGTTAAAGAAATGGGATTTGAAACGGTCTTTACTTGAGAAAGATGCAGTAACAACCCATCGATCATGTAAATTTATTGTTAAAATCAAAAGAAAGAAACTGAAACCAATATACATCATGCATAAATTTCAAGCATTTACACGCGCTGTCTTCATCTTCAACCAAGCAGAACATTGCCTAATTTCACTTTTTTGTTTCTGCAAGTCGGACACGGTGTTTCATGATTCAAAGTTTTTAATAACATTGTCAAATATGCTTGAAAAGTGTCTGTAAACATTAAAAAAACGACGGTCCGACATGTAAACAATCCAAGTTACTAAAGGACATGACACAAACTTTCAGAAAAAGAAGGGTACAGCGATTTAAATCTGCTTCAAATCTCCGCAGACGCTGCTCAAAACATTTCGAAATCGTCAACAAAGCCCCAAGGTCATTCAAGGTCACAAGGAAAAAACGGAGTTTGGCAGAAATTTTTTTTAAATGTTGATGACGTCATGAGTCAATCGTGACGTGACGGGTTCCCGTAAAAGTTATGTTTTTGTTTTCTCGTTGCGGCGTGCGGCTAGATCTATTTTGTAAGAGTTTTCCATGTCGATTAAAGTATATAATGCTACTTTTTTCTTTTTTCTCTTTCATAGCATTGTGATATCAATGTGTTTACATGAATAGTTACTATAAAATATTAGCAGTGGTATACAGGATTAAGATTTTATTCACATACATGTATTTCCATGAATGAGTGTCGCTGTATATATGCTCAGCTCTGATTAATGTTAGAAAGATAAAATGCAATTTCTGAATACGAAATGATAATGTGAAAAGAAACAATTTCAGAGACTTTTTCCTTATACCTGTAAACAAGGGTTACTCATTGAATTATGTCTGTTTATGCCAGTTGCTTACTCTGCCCATTTGAATTGTGTCTGGGATGAATGCATATAAAAAAAGAAAGAAGCAAAAAAAAAAAAAAAAAAAAAAAAAACAGGAATCATTGTAGTTTACTCTCTCTTTATTGCGCATTCAGTGCTCTTTCTCTCTCTCTTTCTATCTCTCTCTCTTTCTCTCACTCTCATTTTTTTTTTTTTTTTTTTTTTTTTTTTTGCATTTCGCGTCTACAATGAACTCATTTATGTGCTGTTTCTATGCATATTTTATAATAAAACGTTACGTTACTAAAATAAAAAATGTCTCAACACTTTTCATATTTGTCCCTCTTCTAATGTCTTAAACATCTTTCCCTCTCTCATTTTACAAATTTCGCACACACTTCGCGCACACTTCGCCGCTTTTCGCACACATTCAAACGCTTTCCCCTGCCCAAAAATAACGCCGGGGGGGGGGGGGGGTCTCTCAACCATCCCCCCCCCTCCTTTTTCACCCTCATTTCACCACCAACCAGCCAAAATACACACGCCAAAACACAGATTTAACTTTACGCACAGACGCTGGATTTACTTGTATTAAAAAGTTGTATCGCCGATCTAACTGTGAGACATTGAGACAACTGGAAGACATTGTCAACAGATCCAGAACCACCAACCTAGCTTTGCGTTATCCACACTGGCAATGGCGTGATTGGAAATCTTTCCTAGTTGCGGCATTTAACCCAGTCAAGAACATAAGGTTAGTTTGACTTTCACATAACTTAGTCCTCTCCAAAGCTATTGATCAATTTGTGACAGATTGTATAATAAATATGGATACACTTTTTGTTAAAGTGCATGGATATTTAATTATAAACACGTTCATTTTATTCCAGAAAACAACAGTACTTCAGATTTTCCAGTGAAGAACCAGGAGTTGTAACTGTGCGCACCAACAGAGATGTTGTGGAGAAGATCAACATGTTAAAGGTGCCAAACTACCGCTTCAGATCGACTTCCCGTCCAGCAGTATTGAAACCACCAGGACTGTCAAAGGCTAGACACACATACCTTCACCGTCATGTTTGGCCGTATGTTAGATCAGCTTTGCAGGAGGAGTTCTGTGTGGCACCATAATGTGTGTTTCAAACATTAAAGCTGGTTGTTGAGGCATATCTAGTATCAACTAGTTATGCATTTTTTTTTTGCTTCGTTTATTCAATTATGTTATAATTTATTACATGTAAATTGTTTTAGTCAATCAAAAAAGCCTAATAGCCAGATACATTTTGTCAGAACTGCACCATAAAGTTTAGTTAAAATTACATTTAAATGATATATGGTAACTCTACCATTTTACCGAACTAATTGTTTAGATGTTGTTTTTTTTTTTTGTTTTTTTAACATATACATTTTTATCAAAATTCAATCTAAAATCTAACGTTAGACCATATACTTAATCATTGTCATTCGGATGTTAAATTGTTCCATCAATATCGAATGTCATGTCAATTTTTTAGGTTTTGTTTCCCACATATATGTCTTGAAATTCATCTGCATTGGTCGTCATTTTTTTTTATCTGAAAACCAGTTGATGAGCGTTTTTCTGGTGTAGTTTGTCCATGATCAAAAGTATTAAGTATTGTCATCTTTATAATCATATCAACTGCTGTCGGCTAAATTCAAAAACATAATATATGGGAAAATATTACATTAAACAGGTCCAAGTATTGGGATATCCTTATGATTTGTTCGTATTGCTTCAACACCCTCCCAAAAATTTTATCACCGATAATTTTTGAGATGGTCCAAGGCAGACTGTGCAACATCTTTTAAAGCAGTGAGTCATGTGGACGTCAAAAGGCCCGTCAAGATGGCTGCAATATAACTGTTATTTATAGCTTTCTTCCAATCATCAGCAAAGTAATTTGACAACCATACTCAGATCGTAATGTCGATAAAAATGTTTGAATGATTGCTGAAATTATTTGTACACCTGTTTGACACAACTGGTAATATGCACATATATATAATTGCCCTGAACTGGTGACCTATTATACTTATGTACTGGGGATACTTGAGTTATCCTGAGATAATAAGGAAATACTGATAAAGATAAAAAAAATATGCCCGTCATCTCTAGCCTTTATGGCTTGACCTTTATGAATACATGTCGACAAAGACAGGATTTGTACCAATACTCTATACAATTAATTGATGGCAACTCCCGTGTAATGACAGATAAAATTTTGACCAATGGATTGTATTGTGAAAAACGGGTAGATAGAGGTATGTACGATAAGGGTATTCTCGTAGTCACTTGGGGAATTTTCGAATGAAAGGAAATTAAAGACAAAGCAGTATAAGAGGGACGTGTAGCACGTAAGAACTGACAAAAGATGTTTACCGATGGATATAACGAAAACAGGGTTTGATTTGACTGTAACCCATATGAGGTTAAGTGGTTTCCATGTGACTTAATTAAAAATCATTTTAATATATTAATACACAATGTACTAATTCTTTCATAATTTCTTAAAAACATAATTTAATTACATCCACTTTTGTATCGTTTGACAGTGGCGGTCAACTTTTCTTTTCTTAAAAAATAGAATATAAAATTGTTATGGAAGTGTCGAAGTGTTTTTATTTTCAGTATTTAGCAGTAATACAATTACATGTACAGTAGTTACTTCTATATTTATGAATGTATAGGCATGTAGATGGGAGTGTGAATGCTTTCAGGAACTACTTTATGTCTTATTAACATGGGTGAGTTAATGATTTGTTAGGCGTCTTATAATGGCGAGTTATTATCTTATTAATTAATTTATTCATAATTAAGCCCACATTTTAGACTTATCTAGTTGTAAAATTTAGAACGTAGAAACTTTTAAAATCTGTTAAACTGTATTATATTTGTAGACACATAGTTGCTTCCCTTGAAGCTGACAAAATGCTCTCAAGCTATGATTTGCCGACAACATCTTGTCAACATCTGAGGTAATGTGGGTGCGCGCGGAGCAGCTTCAGCAACTACTCAACCAGATCACTGAGACCAGGTCCATTCACGAACATACTTAAGTACGATCTCAGACTCAAATTTGAATATCATACTTTGATATCATACTTCATACAAACTTTGATTGAAATCATACTTAAGTATCATTATTTTCGAGAACATGGGGCCTGGGACATTGAGACATGAGGCAAAACGTTATTAAAACATCTGAAATTAAGTATGTCTCACAGTCTACGTATGACTGACAGACGAATATAGCCCGCTTACAATAATGTTTACTCTGTAGGACGCTAAGAACAGATTGAACTGAGTTTTTTTCAAAAACTTATTCAACAGAGATATGAAACTCTTATAAAAGCCAGTGGAAAATAGTGTTTATGTACACAGCAGATCATTGAATTCTACAAACTTTCAAAAATTAAAGTTGAAAGTTTTGAGGAGAACATTTGTGCAAAATAAAACTAAATTGTCACCAATGGTTTCAGACAATACCTTTTTTCTATGTAGATCATTTAAAGAAATTAGCCCGTCCTATTGTAGCTTCATTAATCATCAGATAAGCCTTGTCCGATGTGTGTTACGATGGTAGGGATCATGAAGTGATTATGTATGCCATCTGACACTAATTTTGAGCAGATTTTTATTATTTTGTTTGTTGCAACTCCAATCGAAATTCTTTGTCAATAAAGTTTCTTCAATATCTGTCCTTTGATCATTTAAAGCAAATGGTTAACGACGCATGGCAGACCGAGACTTATCACAGCAGCTCAGGTTGTACACGTCGTTCTTGGTGAGTTAAATTGAAAACCACCAACCAAAGCAGAATATAAAAACAAAAAACAAATTTCTCAATCCTAAAAGGGTTGAATATTCTCAAATGACTATGATTTTACCCTTTTAAACTTGGTTTTACATCAAATGTCCAATATTTATGAATGCCAATACACCAAATCACTTAATTTTAAAGAATTTCAAAGAAGTTTTCGAAGGAAACAAAACATAAATGACTTGACTAAACTATTTTGGTTTACCGTCGCTTCGACAGTATTTCAGTCATATAGCGACGTCCAGCTAATAACAGGTGGAGGAAGACCCCGGATGCACGGAGGCATCCGGGTAGAACCATCGACCTACCGCAAAAACATGAATGAAATGAAAAAAATCTTACAATATCCATTATTGACAAAATAACTTAGAATTAGTTTTAAAAAATCAGTGATGATAAACAGTGACAATGCAAGGACAGTGCTTACTGGTACATGTACCCTACCAGATCGGGACAAGGTACCAAACAGTGGTAGTCAAATGTAACCGATGGGATTTTCATTCGGTTGTTGCCGAGGGTCTGATTTCGAAAGCCGAATCGTGACAAGAAAAAATAAAATATGTGCTTTATCTCGTAAAAACGACATGCTATCTTTTACGAGATATTATATTGTAATTGCTACAGACAAATTTCAAAATTACGACAAAACTAAAGGTGAAAGACAAAGAAAGGTAATACACATTATTAATAAAGTTATATATACGAGATTTATCTGAATATAAATGGGAAGGAAAAAGCAGACCACACACACACATGCAACCTCTACTTATTCTTTAGTTTCTTGAAAAATAAAAGTGCATATAATGCAACTGTTCTTCCACTTACGGAAGTATCTCAAAATCACGAAGATATCGTTATGAAGGGAAACGTAAGTCGTAACGTAAGTCGTAATTACCAGATACTTGTAATGAAAAATCATCTCGTTATTACGAAATAAAATCTCATAATTTACGAGATGAGTATCTCGTAATAACGAGATTATCGCGATATTTTCTCGTAAGAGATATCTCCATTATTACGAGATTATTATTTTTTGTGGGATATTTTTTCACTTCAAATTGACACTATTTGACTTATGTGATATCTGGAAAAGAATAATTAAACATTTAACTTAATTTACCCACTTTCGCTGGTAAGATATTTCAACGCATTTCAGTGATATATGAAGCCCCTAAAGTCAGAAACTTCATACTCCAAATGCATACATAACATGTCCATTTGCAGAAGTACGATTGAGAGAGCATATATATATATGACTTGTCTCGAACATGGGACCCACAAAGCTATCAGTTGCACCAGCACACCGATACACTTGAAGACCAACGTTCAGGACTATCATTTGTGACAACTGTCAGAGACTTAGTGCTCTATTAAGCACTTGGTTCATATGACAGTAAACTTAACCGTTAAGACAAACAACGATATTACTTCCATTTCAACGACTCATGTTTCGATTTATAACGACTAGAAGCAATAAAGTCAATAATAATTACTATGGCCAGGCACGAGTTCAGAACAGTCCGACTGAGCATGTTCGGATATGGTGGGTTGATTAACCTCCAGGACAAATTCATACATCAATGTCACTTAGTACTTTTTGTTAAGTCGATGAAGAGGAGTGTTTGGGATGTTATTGGTCTTAATGGGGTCTATAACAGAAATTGACAGTGTTGGTATTCGATGACGAGGAGGGTTCGAGACGGTCTTGGAATTTGCCTGGGATACACTGGACACTGGCATTGTCTCCTAATGAGAGCTAATAAATTTCTGGTCAGTATCAGTATCGACCCCCTTTTTGTCTCTGTTTAATTATTTATTTGCTTCTGTCCATTATGAATATGAGTCATTAGGACAATTATAGCATTCCATCCTCGTTTATTGACAGACGTGTTAGGACAAGATGATACTTCATCCAAAGTTCATATATTCCGGTAGCAATTTGAGTAAAAATAAACAAGTCCAACAAACAAGTTGCTGGTATTTCGGCAAATAAGTATATATTTATTAAAGTGTGCTTACGCGTGCATCAAATAATCAGACACAACAATTTTGTAAAATACAACGGTAGAAAGGAATGCTTTACAAGTATTGATATAGACCAGTTCACTCCTAAGTGAGACGTAAACGAGCATCCCTCGAACACCTAATCTACACGCTGGTGTATAATTTCACACGTTGTTCAATGGGAAATAAACATATAACTTGAGATTTTTCACCACTGATTGGTAAATTTAAATCTGCGAATTATACCGGGTATTGCCTATCCTCTGGTAAAATGGGATATAACTTATTGACCAAAACAATAGCTGAAAATACAGGGAATTTAATGTTTTGTCTTGTGAGCTTTAAATGTGTGTTTTTTTTTTCTATATGATTTTAAGACATGTGCATTTAATAATATAAACAAAACACTTCACTGCGGATGAAAACAATGGCTTGATCGAAAGCAATAAACTACTTCTGCCATAGGTTTGTTGATTATTGTACGACTGTATGTTATGTAATGATATTTGATATTCTTATCTGCACTTATTTGTAGTTATCAAAACGGTTGGTTAACTATAATCTTTCAGAAATTTGGTTTTAACCTTGACGATTTTCGAACCTTATATACCGCAAATTAAAACTTGAGTATTTGTTATCAAGATTATTTGCTGCATGTTTATATATATATATATATATATATATATATATATATATATATATATATATGTGTGTGTGTGTGTGTGTATCGAAATATCCAAATTACTTACAAACATATTGCTTAAAGAATATCTAATGAACATTTACATATTTAAATTGAAGAAGTCAGAGACAGAAAAGAATACAGTTGAATAAAGTGAGGATTTCAAGGATCTAAATGAAGATATAAACACGCCCTGGGACCCAGTGTCTTTACGAAATCTTGTATTTTGTTTCTATTGATTGAACTTCTTGCTTATTCAGGACCATCTCAACATTCTTCTGGATTGAACTCACTTGAGAAATAAAATACGAACAACATAATCTGTAGTTTGATTAATCTTACTGTAGATTTCGAGACAAGAAAAACTTTTCCCAGAACATTCAACGTAGATGCACTCCAATATCCGGCCATGCAATTTTCTAACGTGATGTGAATACGTCATTTCTCTGCTATTATACGTTGTACTATGAAGTAAGTATTTATGTAAATGACCTTATTGTGCGCGAATAAGAAAGATGATTTCAGTAGGTCTATAGCGTGATTTCACAATGAGACAGTACTGTAGCAAAAGAACCAAAATTACTGAAATACTGTCGGGGAAGGTAAACAAAATCAAAACAAAATGTTTGTTTCCTTATTTCTTATCATTTTAAAGCAGATACTTTTGTTAATCAAAGAAAAGTCTGAAGCTTGTGATATACAATTAATAAAGCTAGAAAGAAGGTCTAATCAGCATTCTTTATAATATATGCTAATGATCCCTTCTTACCTTCAATAGGCGTTTTTATTCATACATGGAAATGTTTGGTTTATTTAGACTTAACATCTTTGTTGCAATTACTAGTCTTACAATCAATAAATCCCTTTTTCCCTTCTTCATCCACGGAATTAATCTGTTGCATAACTTATATTACATTATGTCATCTTTGTACTGTGTGTAATGCAAAAAAGAAAGGAAAAAAATGTTCTGTTTTGATAAAATGCGTCCTCCCAAGTTCCTTTTCAAATTATATCATCGCCATAATTTATCGGGGAAAAAAAGAAATAAATATCACTTTCGTTTACTTAATAACACATGTCGAATGATTCTGATCTGAAGGTAAAATATGGCTGTCATTTAAATTAAGTAATCATTAAAATGTATGTTTCTAATATGTTCTTTTATTTGTATAAATATAAATGATAGAATCGCTGTGAGAATAATCATCAAAAATTGCAAAGTAGCTGTTACAGATGCATATATTTCTGCTTCATATAACCAGTGGACATGGACCTTAATCAACTAATTGTCTCATGGTAGGATTGGAATGTCACGGTATGACATTTTGAAAACAATTTATAGGACAACGTTTTTCCGTCGAAATGTCAGACATGCTAAAGGAAATAACGTGTCATGTGGGATACACATTTATATGGGTGCATTGATAACTAGGTAATAGGCATACAGCGTAAATGCTTATTACTTATCATTTTATCTCGGGAAGAATATGAGATAATGATTATTTGATGGTGGAATTTGAAAATGAATCAAGAGAAGACTATTTATGAAGATGCCTCCAGTAATATTCCATGGCCTTGTTAAAGATTGAACAATACAAAAATAAATTTCGGATTGAACTTTTCGACTATCGCTCACATTTTGGCGATTATTCAGGGTTTCAACCACGAGATCTAGATTGTGTCACAAAAAGATCCTAGAAAGGTCACCGAACATTCTAATATCCCCGAATGCCCCCCCCCCCCCCCCACACACACACACACTCCCGCGATATTTCGGAGAGACATCTCCGATCTTTCGGGGATGATGAAAACCTATTTCGCGGAAGCTCCATAGATGCTTTCCCGTAATTTCCCCGTGGGAAGCTCCGCGAATGCCTCCCCTGCCCCTTTTCCCGATCAAACGTTAGGAACACATCGGAAGAAATTTAAGTGTAAAATATTGAATATTTCATAGCCCGGTGGTTCCAGATGTCTCGCGACACCCCAAACCTCACCGGGAAACCTGCTGCCGACACCTCTCGAGGCTCATCATTTTCCACCAGGAGTACATCCTCGTTGAAAAAAAAAATGCCCAGTGCGATCCTTTAGAGTTGACCGTGGAATAGAGATGTCTGTCTTGATACAGATGGAGGATAAGCCCCAAGAGCGCAGAACCCATAACATATAATAAGTCAGCTGGCAAGACTCCCTCGCACGAACTTCCGGTATATAAATGTGAATATGTACCGCTTTCAGGAAATAGATTCTATTTTATAAACGAAAAAAAAAAATGATTTCCATAACATTTTAATTTCTGTTGAAATACAATTGCAATCAGAAAAGGTCAATGCAAGATCTTACTCGAAAAAGCTATTATCATCTCACATCAAATCATTTTTGATTAAACGATAAAAGGTCTTTCAATGAATTTAGATGACTTTGGCAAATTGTCAGAATTTTAGTATCAAGAGACGTAAATATTCACACATCGAATGGAATTGCTACTATTTCAAAAGTTAAGAGGAAAAACATGTTTGCGTATTGTGCAATTTGAATGCGATGCATGCGAATATCTGAATAGAAGTATATCATTAATTTTGTAAATGTCAAGCTTTAAATATTATATATATAATATAAACACTATTCAGAGAAACCTCTTGCTGTACGCCCTTAGTCCAAAATTTTACATGTATATATTCTAATAACTCTTAGACTTCAACCCCGGGTAAGTCAGTTTTGCACACAAATGTTTCAATATGACGTCCTAGCGGATAATGTTACTTCACGTGTTCAGTCAGGCGACGTAGGTTGTCGAAATCTGACACAAGACCTTGTAATGATGAACCTTCCCCATAACAATTCTCTCCGGATAATTTATCGCTTGACAGAAAATCCTCATCTGATTCGACACAAATAACACTAGTTTTAGCTCAAGATTGATGTTTTCTCAGAATGTTCGGTTTTTTCCTTTAACGAGAAATTTGCAGACGTCGCTTCGCATCTTTCTTTCTTTCTTTTAGCATGTTGCAGGTCAGTGACTTTTGTACTGGCCCAACACTGAAATAAAGGGGACCAGTAACGTCCAAAGCGGGCGAGGCGCTACCAAATCCAATAATTGATTTATTTTATCGACCACTTTCCTTAAAAATATATTTGTAATTGTCTTTATTTTTAAGATGTATTCAGCTCTACTAACTCTTTATAGAAATAGATGCAACACGTGACCTCGATTTGACCAATGAAAACACAAATACGTGTGGAAGAAGAAAAAACTTTAGAAAGCGTTTTTGTTTTGTCTTTTGTTACTGTTTCCTTGTTCACGAATGCCAAAGATACATAAAAAATGGTTCTAGACGACTTTACAAATAGCGTGCAATACCCACATCATTATCAAAAATCAAATGTAGGACTTAAATGCAGTCATGACAAAAATAATAACAACTAGAAGTCGTTTGTTTAAGGTACAAACGAAGCGGCTTTCCGTTTGCTTATTTCAAAAGTATTGAATATATAAGTTAATACAAAGAAATGGAATAATGATGCATAATGATGTAAGATTTAATACGTAAATCATCATTATCATAAATATAAACTTATGTTCAAAAATAAGCTTTAAATCTTTTTTTTATTTTCATCTTCTTAAAAAGATATCGATAAAGCATATATATGGATCTTATGTGATTACGCAACCTTTATTGTACAAATAAAATCTTTTTTTTTTTTTTATTCTTTTTTTTAATTGCAATTTGATCCACAAATGAAATTGTAAAAAAGAAAAAAAAATACTTTGAAGTCCATGACTTGTATTTGTCCATGTATTTGTCATTTTCTTAAGGTTTGCAGAAAGCCGTGAAAGCAAATGCAATAAGTTATCCGTATAGGTTTTCTGGCTCTAGTATTATTTTACTTATTCATCGTAAATGCGACTCTTTTAGTAAAAAAATGTACCACAATTCACTATACAACGCAGGCACTCTTTCCTGCAAAAGAACAATCGGATCTTGCTCAACCAACCCAATGACCGCTTTCATTTCTTTCTTCAAATTAATGTATTTTCATGAATTAGCCCTGTAAAGAAAAACATGAATAGGTCATGTTTGATAACGTAATCACTTGAACTTTTCTGCGCATGTCAAGGCACGGCAATATTACTTATTTAAAGTTAATATGTCCAATCTTATGATTTTTTAATGTATTTTGCTTACAAATCAATGTTGTCATAAACAAGTGACACAACATAAGTTCCTTAAGGTATGCTTTAGATTGCCACAATACTCATGATACTTCATGACTCATGAAGCGCGAATACAAATTGAAATGAATGATTTTAATATTTCAACCACGGCAAAATTAAGTGACTAAAGAAAAGTATCTGTTTTGGAAGGACATGATTAGCTAACGTTCTATTAATGCAGCAAAAATTATTTTCGAGAATGTGAACAGGTTTGTTTTCACATTTTCAAGTAAGCGTTCCATCAAACATGAATATCTGCCATGTTTTATGACGTAATAACTTAAAATGTTCAAACCCTTATGAACGTACTAATTTTCTTCATTCTTGAAAATTTTAAGTTCATTGATCTAATTGACGATTTTATATGATTTTTTTAAAATAATTATTGCTTTAGTATTCATGATGTCATAACCCCGTGACAAATCAAACATTTCTTGCAGTATGCATCACTTCAATTTTAACTCTATTAATTCTGAAGACTTCAATTAAAATTGTTTCAAAATTCATGATATCAGAGCAAGAGATGTTAAAAAAATTTTTCATAACCACGTGACTTAAAAGAAAATCATTAGAAAAAAGAATGCAAAGCCGGTCCAATTTTTATGCTTCTAACGCATCAGTGGACTTTGTAACATTAAAATGTAATTTAAGGACCTAAGTTCGAATCTCGGTTTTGCCATGATATCTTTATTTTCAAATTTGGAAATTTGAAAGCCAAGGTGCAAATCTTCATCCTAAAATAATCTTCTGTGAAAATATCAAGATAATCGGACCAAAACTGAAGGCTCTAAAACGCGAACAAACTTTTAAAGCTGACGTAAAATCTGACGTCATTGAAAATTAAAAATGAATGAATTTATAAATTTTAACTTTTTAATCGGTGCAATACGGTTCAAAAAGATTGAGTCAAAAGTCATGATACCAGAGCGAAAGAAATTTAAAAAAGTTGCTTTTTGTCGTTTTTATGACGTCATAACCACGTAACTTAAGAAAAAATCCTTTAAGAAACAGAAAGAAGATCTCAAGACCGATTTGCTGTCCAATTTTCATGCTTCTAACCCATTAGGTGGCCTTGTAACATTAAAATGTATATTTAAGGACCTAAGTTCGAATCTCGGTTTTGCCATAAAATCTTTATATTTTCGAATTTGGAAATTTGAATGCCAAGGTGCACATCTACATCCTAAAATACATATTCTGAGAAAATATCAAGATAATCGGACCAGAATTGAAGGCTCTAGAGCGCGAAAAATCTTTTGTAGCTGACGTCAAATCTGACGTCATTTGACGTCATTGAAAATTAAAAATAAAGTCATTTATAAATTTTAACTTTTTAATCGCTGCAATACAATTTTCAAAAAGATTGAGTCAATAGTAATGATACCAGAGCTAAAGAAATTTTTCAAAAATATGCTTTTTGTCTATTGTATGACGTCATAACCACGTGACTTGGGATAAAATCTTTTAGGAAATAGAAAGCAGACCTCTTGACCAATATGCTGTCCGAAGTTCATGCTTCTAGCGCATTAGGTGGCCTTGTAACATTAAAAACCAATTTTTGGACCTAAGTTCGAAACTCGGTTTTGCCATAAAATTTCAGTTTTTTCGAATTTCGAAATTTGAAAGACAGGGTGCACGTCTACATTCTTAAATACATCTACTGTGAAAATATCAAGAAAATCGGACCAGAATTGAAGGCTCTAGGGCGCGAACAAACTTTTGAAGCTGACGTCAAATCTGACGTCATTTGACGTCAATGAAAATTAAAAACACTTGATTTTAAATTTTTTTACTTTCTTGTCGACGCATTTTAATTTTCATGTTGTTGGCCATTGGAAATTAAAAACTTAATTAGGTTGGAAGAAGAAGAAAATAATAACTGATTCATTCGTTTAAGGTTTAATTTTAGATAATCTGTCCAAATTGCAACTTTCTATCTCCTCTATTTCTATATAAAATAGCACAAATAGAACACATTCTGTGAATTTTAATAAAAGTCCGCCCATATCTTGCACATGTAGTTTACATACAAAATTTATACTATGTCATATGACATGAAAGAAAAATGAAACAGTGTTCAAATGTAAGTTTCTAACTTTCATCACACATAGAATTTCATCACTCCAGCTCAGTTGTAACCTTGTTTAATTTTAGCCTCAGTAGGAAGAAGTATTGAATATTTGTATAGTGCTATATCCTTTCGACACCTGTAACGTAGTTAAACGTATTTAGCGATTTTGGCGTGTTTGGGCTTCCGTAGTTTTGCCATAAATTCCTGGAATTTCGAACTATGGTGATATTTTGAAAGGTAACATCCCAGCCTACAAACTGATGCAATATGAATATCGTTAGCATAACAATGCAGTTTTTAGATGGTCTAAAATGTGGGGCTGCGTGTGAATTTTTCAAGGCTTGCAAACTGCTCGCTTGCTACATAGTGTTGCAAATACGGATTTTTGTCTTGTGCCGTTGTACATGTATTAACTTCAATGCTTATTTTGGAAACAGTCAACATTCGACAAAAAAAAAAATAAAAAAAAATCAAGATATAGCCCATCAATTGCAATTTGATATTTTTTTTTTTTTTAAGTCGTTGCGCAAGTATTTAAGCTTGGTGACCCCTGCGCGTGACCTTTTCCATATTTTTATGATGCATGATTATGAAATATCTTATTTTCCATGTAACTTTCTTATATGAAGTCCAATTTCAATAAATTTGGTTTAAATTAAAATTTATACATAATGTATAAACTTATCTTCAGTCGTTTCTGAGATATTGACTGTTAAACCTAAAGAAAACAGCATATTATCAGCAAAATTAGCTTCATTTCATTTAGATTTTTTTGCTTATAACTTTGTATTGCGTAAACCAATTTTAATAAACTAAATATCTTTGGAAACGTCTATTATTCAGCTATAATTTTTATTCATACATATATTTACAAAAATCGATATTGATTGAGATATGGCTACATATATGCAGTAGGGGTGAAATCAAAATTTCCTCACGTGCCTAATAACCCATAAAAATTTCATCGTCCTAGGACTATTGCAACATATTAAAATAAGCGTTTAGTTAGGAAGAAGAAAAGAATAATAATAACAAACAAATGACGTCACGTGACGTCATATGACGTTTATTTTCACATAATTGTTAAGACACCCAGAGACCTACTAACTGACAAAATTTCAACTTTCTATCTCAAATAGGACAGTTTTTATAAGCATTTAAATATTGACGTCATTGGTTCGAATCTTGGATCCGCCATATAGGCTTGGACTTTTCGAAATTTGATGAAAATCGGCCCATTAATAATGGCTCTGGACCGTGTACAATCTTTTGTAGTCAATTTCAAATGTGACGTCATATGACGTCATAGGCTTCTGAAAATCATTGAAATCAAAATTTCAGCATCTGAATCATTTGTCATTAAATTTTCATTGCCCTTCGACAATTTCAACATATAGAAATACTCTTGTTAATATTAAAAATACATTATCATATAATGACGTCACGTGACGTCATATGACGTTTCTTTTCACAAAATGTTAAAGACTCTTAGAGACCTATATACTGACCAAATATCACTTTTCTATCTTAAATAGGACCGATTTTATAAGCATTTAAAAATTTACGACCTTGATTCGAATCTTGAATTCGCTATAGAACCATGGACTTTTCGAATTTTGAAAAACGGCCGAGATGCACAACAAAAAAGGCCCATTAATAAGGCTCTGGCCCAAACTTTCGTAGTCAATTTCAAATGTGACGTCATATGACGTCATAGGCTTCTGAAAATCATTGAAATCGAAATATCAGCATCTGAATCGGCATTAAATTTTATTGCCCTTCAAAATTTCAAATTAGAAATTCATTATCATATAATGACGTCACGTGACGTCATATGACATTTATTTTCACAAAATGTTTAAGACTCCCAGAGACCTATATACTGACCCAATATCATTTTTCTATCTCAAATAGGACCGATTTTATAAGAATTTGAAAATTTACGACCTTGGTTCGAATCTTGGAATCGCTATAGAACCATGGACTTTTCGAATTTTGAAAAACGGACACCGGGATGCACAACTAGAACTTAATATACACATTCTGTGAAAATTTGATGAAAATCGGTTCATAAACAATGGCTCTGGACCGCGTACAATCTTTTGTTGCATATTTCAAGTGTGACGTCATATGACGTCATAGGCACATGAAAATCATAGAAATCAAACTTTTAGCAATTGAAGCATGTGTCATTAAATTTTCATTGCCCTTCGACAATTTCAACATATAGAAATACTCTTGTTAATATTAAAAATACATTATCATATAATGACGTCACGTGACGTCATATGACGTTTCTTTTCACAAAATGTTAAAGACTCTTAGAGACCTATATACTGACCAAATATCACTTTTCTATCTTAAATAGGACCGATTTTATAAGCATTTAAAAATTTACGACCTTGGTTCGAATCTTGAATTCGCTATAGAACCATGGACTTTTCGAATTTTGAAAAACGGACACCGAGATGCACAACTAGAACTTAATATACACATTCTGTGAAAATTTGATGAAAATCGGCCTATTAATAATGGCTCTGGACCGTGTACAAACTTTCGTAGTCAATTTCAAATGTGACGTCATATGACGTCATAGGCACATGAAAATCATAAAATTAAACTTTTCTATACAAAATGTTAATCACGTGACTCATTGACATTTATTTTCACAAAATGTTTAAAACTTCTAGAGACCTATATACTGACTAAATATCAACTTTCTATCTTAAATAGGACATATTTTATAAGCATTTACGACCTTGGTTCGAATCTTGGATTCGCTATAGAACCATGGACTTTTCGAATTTTGAAAAACAGACACCGGGATGCACAACTAAAACTTAATATACACAATCTGTGAAAATTTGATGAAAATCGGTTCACAAACAATGGCTGTAGACCGCGTACAAACCTTTGTAGCATATTTCAAATGTGACGTCATATGACGTCATAGGCATATGAAAATCATAGAAATCAAAATTTCATCGCATCAAGTATATGCCATTAAAATTTCATGGCCCTGGGACCATTGCAACATGTTTAAATTAACGCTCAGTTTGGAAGAAAAAAAGAATAAGAAGAATAAAAAAACATAACAAACCCAATAGGACTTTCTGCTTTAGGCAGAAAGTCCTAATAATAAGAAGAAAAATAAACATAACAAACCCTATACGTTTTCCGCAAGTTTGCGGAAAGCCGTAATAAAACATTTATTAAAAAAAGGAATATATATATTATATATAGTTGGACGCATAGAATCGTCATGGAAACATACATAATTAAACATACTTCTGTAAAGAAAAAGAGGTAGAGTTCAATGTCTTAACTAATTTTCTTACTAAACAAGATCTACCGTGTCTCAGTGAAACAGTATCAGACTATAGTTTAATTAAAAGAAAGGGTAGAAAGGGATTTTTTTTTATTTCCGTCTCGTAGACTTACTTTACATCTCTAGTCTCATCCGTTTTTCACCATAAG
>CM037778.1:28951780-29001780 GCA_021229015.1 Solen grandis
AAAAGGTAGAATGTATATATGCAATTTGAATCTTCTAAACGTATTTGTATTTTGATATAAGCAAACGTTCTCATAACTTAGCATATACAGCCATGGGTTTACGATCATAAAACCGAATATCAAATTTCTTGACTGCAATCATCTAAATATCCATTTTGTGCTAGACGAGATACATGTTCCAGTAAAGAAAAAAATGTAATCGCATTTCATACTTTATTTTGAAATCTATTCTGCAAATTCTGGAGACTGATTTATTGCAAAAAGTTTGTCTATTTCTCATTCTGTTATTAAATCAACTGTTGTTCTTTTGGAATCAATTTTTATATCTACTAACATTCTTTTTATTTATTCTTTTAATAAACGTAATTCCGCACATCTTCGACGAATTTGACTTTAATTTGCAACACCTAAACCGTCTGTAAAGGAATTATCTCCTCGTGAAGTACGGACGCGTGAAAACATGGCAACGTGTCATAAACCAGTTCTTCGGACATAGAATTTAGAATTATCTTGTAAATACATGTAAGAAGGCAATACATGAATAGATTTGCATTTGTTAGTAATAAAATCGTTTAATTTTGTCCGGCGTCTTTACAATGGCATATGTTACGACCAATTTGATGAAATGGCGCAACAAAGAAAAGCCAGCAACAAACTATAGTTAACTAAATATATTGTGATTATAAACAAGTGACAAATATCAATATGAACAGCACAACATACAGTGTCTTAAAATTATTATAATAAATTAGTTTGATCCTTGTCTGATTGATAAAATTTAAATTTAACCTGAGCAATCCAATAGATATGTCCTTTATCCAAATGTAAGTCCGAAATTAATTCCACACTGTTGAATGACCCACACTTGATGAATCTCCAAAAACAAGTCTGCTAAAACAAGTCTGCTCTCTCTAAAACCCCCTTCATTATATATACTTGAGCAAAATATTCTAGAAACAACTAGAACAGGGATCGCCTAATAGATCACTCCAGAACAAAACTAGTAAACAAGTTATTCTTAGAATAGGGATTTCCTTCTACAGTGTTGTGTATACATAACTAGGTTACGTGTAATATGTAACACATAATTTATGGAAAAAATACGGGAACAGTTTTCAGTACCTCAGCATCGGATACCCACTGCTGCCTATTTCATCTAATTGGAGAAACGGAAAGAGCGCTCGTGGGTTTCCGACGATGTATGTAGGTATAGAAAACCATTTATGCTGTATCGCTCGATTTCCACCA
Organism: Solen grandis; assembly: GCA_021229015.1. Lineage (NCBI taxonomy): Eukaryota > Metazoa > Mollusca > Bivalvia > Adapedonta > Solenidae > Solen > Solen grandis. The sequence goes on from CM037778.1 coordinate 28,953,029, forward strand.
ACAGTACCTAGACCTAATTAACACTTCAATACTTATGTGAATTTGTCATGTTTTTATAAAAAAGATACCAAAATATTTCGTTTCTATAATGTTATTTAATAAGGTAAATTTTTTTGTCATTTGTAAAACGGAATGGTGGAATGTGTTTCCTCCTAACTTAAGTATTACCAAACGCTAAATATAGTTATTAGAATTAGCCTCTAGTCTCGTGTTATCGAAAATTCTTAAGAGCGATCTCAGACCAATTCGAGTATCTTGCTCAAATTTCAATTTGAACCGACGGGTTTAATTATGAGTATGAAATTCATACTAAAGTAGCATATTTATATTCTAGAACATGGCCTGGTATACCATTCGTACAAACAATAATCGTAATTATATTGCTTTCAAACAGCTTTATAATGGTTTTATACCTATAGACATATTGTTTTAGGCTATAGACTGTGCTATATTAATGAAAACTTATTTTAAGATTCACTTCTTTTATTCGAACGACTTTTTCCATTGTAAACGGCAGTGCATTCTGTAGGGATTTTTTCCCAAGTGGATGGGACAAATGGATATAAAGAATTATGTCCAAAATTTAGGTCGTCAGCAGAAATTACTTGATTAAAAATGAAGCTTGATCCCAATCTTACTGCTGACACATATCGAAAAAAAGGTAACATGGCGAACGCCTATAACTCAAAACAAAATAGGGTAAGAAAGTACAGGTAGTTGTATTAGTTCGAAGAATATGAAAGTACATATATTAGCAATTAATATCCATATTACTTGGAAAGTACCATAATCTTATTATACGGTAAACACGTGCAAAAGTACATATTCAATACAGACACGGTCACTAGAAGTCTTGCGTGATACTTGAATATGAAAAAGGTTCCCGAGTCATAATATTCCAAATTCATTAAAAAAATACAATCATCATGTAGTTTCGTTTTCCTCAATATAAATAATAATATTGGTGTAAATAAAGATAAATATTGGTGTAGGTGTGTGCATGCGTGTATGTGTGTGTGTGTGGATACATGGACATTGCATGATGAGTTATATGGTTGTTTATGTATCCGAAAATTCTGATCATTAAAAGTAAGATTTGAACATGTTGTATACATATTCTGGTATTTAACTGCGTTCAAGTATACACAAGTAGCAACTCCAAAATCCCTGCTTAAAGGCATACGCGACCACTACAATTTTTACTATATAGACAAAGAAGGAAAATTAAAACTATCTGTGAGAATTTTCTAAAACTTTGCATTATTATAGAGAATCAAACTCTAAAATAATTATGTGATAAAAAATGGGGGTCACCATTCTACTTTCGAGTTATCTGCCCCTGAAAATGAGTTTTTTGCTTTTTCTGTCATTTTAAGAATATTTCTATATACATGTATTCGCTTATGCGACTTAAGTATAAAATATGTTGCATAGAATTTCTTAAAATGTTTTACAGTGACGAAGAATATAATACCAAACATCGAGTTGAAGTGAAATGAGGTGTCGCTAGCCCATATTAAGTTATCTGTCCTTGAAAATTACAGAAAAGAGCAAAAAAAACAAAAAACAAAAAAAACAACAAAAAAAACGCACTTTCAGGGGCAGTTAAGTCAAAAATTAGAAATTTTATCACATGAATTTGTGATTCCTTATAATCATGCAAAGTTTAAGAAAATTCTGATTCTTTGTCTATATAGTAAAAACTGTGATGGGTGCACATGCCTTTAAGACTTTCGCGATAGAAGTTAAATGTTTAATACTGAAAATCTACACATCAACACGTAGCTTTGATAAAGTCAAGGTTCTATAAATCAGACCTTCATACTCTTGAGGTTTGGAGTATCCTAATGCTTATCATTTATCCAAAATAAATTGTAATTCGAGCGTTAAACCCCAATGAAAAGTTCTATGAGCATTCCCCAAAAGACAGGAAACGGAAAAAGCTTTGGGTGAGCACGTCTTAGCTTTAATATTCAAATGAATCTTTTCACTTTCTTTTTTTGTGTCTGTTCCAAAGATTATTATTAAGAAGTGCACTCATCTGATGAAAATGTCACTCAAACGGGCTAATTTTCTTTTCACATGATTCCAATGCAACGGTTGAATTCCCTAGATACTTCGAATTATTCTGTGGTTTGAGTGATCTAAATTGACGATATCCATTGCTCATATGAAACCTTCATGAATAACAAGTCCAGAAATATATCGACCTCTAAAGAAAGAATTCGATTTACAGCTCCTTTGAAATTACTCCATTGTGGATATGACTTGCAAATTATGTCAATTAAAGTTTCTACATTACTTTTAATCTGAACTTTTAGAGATATTTCCCCATGCCTATAATGAATCGGTTACAGTTTTAGCATCCATAGCTAAACAATATTTTAATACAATACAAATCTTTGGCCATTTAATGAGAATATGCACAACCATAACGTCTCCTAATAAAAGAGTCACACATATTTGGGATATTCTTATTTTTTAATCATGCAAATTGATTTTATTGACTGATAAGAATATATTTTAACAAGTAATATATAATTTATTGTAATACAATTGAATATAAAAGGAGGATGATGATAAAGATGTTATCAAATAAAAAAAAAATACTGAAAACTTTAATATGCTGGAGTCTAGATTTTAATAAGACTACGAAAGCTGAATCCTACCAAGAAAAAATAAAATTTGTTACTTTTCTGGTTATAACTTATTATTTCGAAATCTCGACATAAATATTTCGTTATTACGATGTAACCAAACGTGTGAGGCATAGATATTGAGGAATTGCTTTTAAATGAGGCATAAGATCAATCTTTATAATATGATGAAGCGGTTTTTAAAACAATAAACAATGAGAAATTCGATTTTTTTTTTCAAAAAATAAAATGTATAAATCTTTTTGAATAGAATTGAAAACATTTTACTAAATGACGACCCTTCTATGTTTCTGAAAATGGCAATGCACGGTATCAAATATATCACAGGACATCATGACGTGAGACAACATGACGTAATGCATAATAGTATGGCGTTGTATTTTAGTTGAATTGGCGAAAAAAGTATCTTATTTATCTCACTTTTCGAAATGTTTATGAAAAGTAGTCAAATAGTTGTAAGAACGACTGAATGATTTAATTAGGCGAAATGATACCAATTCCCCTAGAAAAAAAAAAAATATCAAGGAAAGTATTGGTGAAATGTCAAATAAATTGAATTATCACATGACGTTCCTTGTTTCCCTGTAATATAACCATTCCGTTTTTTATAGTATATGACAACTTATATGAAATCCTATAGTTGTTTTACAATATCTGATATTATAAGTGAATAAACAAGAATCGACTTAGCGCAAGACATATCATCAAATGAAGGCCCCTCCATGTTTCCGTATGTATAGCTTAACACAAACATGTTCAGTAAAATAATTTTAATTCTACATTGTATCATATTTTTTTGGCAATGGAGTGTTCTACACGTGCAGTTGAGTGGTGAATTTTACTAAACTGAAGACGAAACAAGCTTTACTTAAGGTTCACAAGGTTCAATTATCCTTCTTCTATAATAATGGCTAGCAATTAATTTCCGATTATCATGGTCATATTTAGACATTGCAGTGAAGGATAATCCGCGCGTGGGGCCCTGATCTTTATTAAAGAGACAGCATCGGACGAGACAGTGGTTGGAAATAAGGAAGTCCGGGTGCGATAACCTTACCTCATTTTGCGAATAGATCCCATGGTTCATTTATGTGCTCAGTGAAAAACACCGATACACGGGAGACGAGTACCCTGGTAGAACCAGTACTGAGACTCCTATTTCATTTTGCTGAGTGCCAGGCAATGGTGCATCTGGTACCAATTCCATACGTCTTTGGTTTGACGCGGTAACCGGAGGAAAGGGCCCCAGCTGGGATTCGAACCCCAGACTTCCCGAAGACAATGCGTACATTACCACTCTACTGCATCGCACCGGTGCCTTATCTAATTACACCATGTAAATTAAATTCAGTTTTTGCATGACATTTTTATCTGTTGTAAGCATATTGAGCGATTTCTCTTTCTTAAGCATACATTAATTACACTCCAAGATGTATAAAGTAGGTACGTAGTGGTTGCTGATCCAAAAACCTACCATGGTTTCCAATGTCTTATCAATGTGTGAAAGAAATTGACTAAAACAAACCTTTACATATGATTGAGTTCCCGACAAATAAACAATGCAGATATGGCAAAATTTGAAATAATCTTTATAGCGCTGCACTGATAAATGCTCATAATCATGGCATAGTGTTAAACTTTGTATAACGAGAATTCAGTGTTAAAGCCGCCTTCTGCTTCTCAGTCGAGGTAACAGAGCCTTTCATCACTTTATCAAAATTGACATTTGTTGATTCTGAAATATTCCCCAGGGCTCAGATTGCTTTAAGATCTGTTTTCTTAATAATTGTACTAAAGATGTCACATTGTTCAATATTTTGCATTCACTTTGAAGTCAGTTGAAATTAGTGTCATGAAATGTATCCTGAGAGGGTTTGTGTTAATTATCAGATCTTATACACGCGTAACTCGGTAGCATGTATACGTGTGATATATATGATGCAAATAATTATTTGTCTCTGATATATAATTAACGATATAGTAATAATGTAAAATTAATGATAACGTATATCAAATGGAACATGCAGACAAACAAACACCAAAATAAAAAAATCGATCTGCTGAATTATGAAAAAAATTTAAACGCAATATTGTGTTCTAATTCTAATTTCGATTAAAAAATAACCAGCATCATTTACGTTATGTAACATATAATTTTGCGACAGTCACTCTAACTCGACTGATCAGAGAGATAGAAAGAGATTTCCATGCTTCAATGGATGGTCAGACGTAGTGATACCCGCCCATGACCACTAATCGCCCTTAGTTGAGCGATGCATCTCCAAAAGATATGGAAAATATGGAATTGATAGTGGCTGGAATTGCACCAACATTACTTAGCGCTAGGTCCTGATAATACTTAAATACTTAATTACAAATTTCGTTATTCTTGTTTCTCTAATTATAATTCGAAAAAATACTTTTTTTAGCAAAACCTGATACCAAAAGATTATAATTCATGTAAGGTTTGTCATGTACTTGAATATTTCATAAAATAGAAATGTGGTTCTACCTAATTTAAGAATTTTAAGGCTTAGTGGCTAATCATTGTTGGTGGAATTCGAGCATGGTTGTTTACTGGCCGAAACCAAAACACCCTTTTCTCGTGTCGTGTATTTTATTTATTTGTCGTTTCACATATATATGCATATAAGCGTATCGTTGTATGTTAAAAATGTTTCGAGCATTATTATTTTGCAAAATGTCAATAGATTAAGAGAGATCATATTCAAATACTAAATAATGCAACCTTATAAACGTTGTAACGCGTATTGCAATAATTTCGCCATTTCTTTAAATGTCAAACCTAAATTGATTCCACATTTGATTCCAAAATATTTTAATAATTGAAAGTAAGTAAATATTAAACTGAAAAGTTTTGCAAGATATTTTCGACCTTGAAGTATTCAGATTTTTTACTACATACCGTCATCTTGAAAAATCAGTGAAACCCATTTTTAATGATACATATTAAAGTAAAATGTTGGAAGTGTTAAAATATATATGCAATACATTGCGGTACATCCCAGTTGTTCCGGGACCTGTACCTAAATACCGCGACTTACATTGACATTAACACCGCTAAAAGGCATAAAGCTATTTATATTTGCAGATAGTATTGCTTGTCAGGTGGAAATATTTAGACCCGCTGTTTGTAAATAATACGTGCGAATGCTATTAAAATTGTGTCATGAAATGAGTTTGATACTTAGAATCAAACGAATGGAAACATGAAGCTTGACGATTTGGTGTGTGTCATTATGAACACGCGGTCAGAAAGACATGGTACATGTATGTTCGTGTTTATTTTCATGTTCTACCACATATTTCTGCTATGTTGATCGTCAGATATACTGTGTATGCATTGTGGTGTGCTTGCTACATATCATTTTTTCTATATTGTGAATGGTCAAAGCCGTGCTATCCGATACGCCAATAAAGATGAAAATGTGTCCTTATACTTCTTAGAGCAAGAACATAGATAACTTTCAATAAAGATTTCAATAGATTTTTATCTGAAACCTTTCCAACCGCGACTTTATCAGATATAAAGGATGAGACAGACATACCAAAGTGCAGTGCCCTTGAAACAAGATTATATCATTTGAAAAAAACGGTAGATCTACGTCAGTAAGGTAGACGCATTTAATACAAATCGATAAGGTTTATGTAAAACAAATAGCATACATGTTAAAATTAATGAGACTTGCATTAGGGTCACTTCACTGTTAATTTATCTTTGAGACATATCCATATGCGACTTTATTTTTAACTTTCTTTCGGGATCACCCGCCGTCCGTTGTCCGTCGTCAACAATTTGCTGTAAAAGACATCTCCTCCTAAGAAACAAACGAGGAGAAATTGATGAAATTTGGCATGAATGATCCGTGGGCCCTTCTCCTTCACAAAAATGCTAATAACTAAACTTGATGCATGCTGAAGTTTGGTTACAATTACAACCAACAGGACTTCAAAAAAAACTTCTCTGAAAGCAACCAATGGCGGGAATTTAATTTTGCACAAATGGTCTCTCCATAGCCCTTTACTAAAATTGCTAAAATAAAGTTGATCCTTTGAATAACGAGGCCTTAAAAGAGATCAGCTAGTTTCCCTTTTTTACTGTTTATAGATAATTTCAAAATTCTTCTCATCAAAATTGATTCTTGTTTTGCAATAATGTTAACCTCATCATCTTCTATCATTTATCGATCCCTTAAAAAATTAGACATGGGTAATTTATTTCCTTTAATTAAGAATTCTTTATATCTGATATATCGAATCTGGTTGCTGCTGAAGTTAGCAAGGTAAAATCAAGTGATATGAATAGTTTTACTCTGTTGAGTGATTCACTGGTTTTGCTTATTTCAGATGATGGAGTGGACTCCTAAAATTGATTTGGATGATTTAAGATATAAGAAGATTCGTGCCATTGAACGATTCGTGCGATTTACACGCCCTTATTTGAAAATTGTAAAAAATATAACAATCTATTAATAAAAAAGACACTCCCTATATAATGATAAAAAAGTACTAAAAACAAGATAAACTTATTAAATAGGTCTGTGATAGTTTCTAGGATGCAAAAAGAAGATTAATACGGTTTCAATTCATGTTGTGATTTGTAACGATTGTGGTCTGACAGAACATTTTTTCGACAGAGTCATGTTACAATGTCACTTTGTTAAGATATTTAAAAAAAGGGTTTTATGTGTTTTTAATATAGATTTCGATGAGTTTACACGTATTTTTCAATATTTTGTTGTACATTACTGAATAAATTATTTAATGTCAGATAAGGGCCACTTATATGCATAACAAATAAAGTATATTAAATTATAAATATTAATTAATAAGTTATAAATATTAACTAATAAATCATAAGTTATAAATATCATGCATTAAATATCATGCATATTATACATATGATGCTTTAAAATGAGAAAAATCCTGATCCTTGAAGATTTTATCTTCAATATGTATTAATTAATATGGTCTGAATGTATAACTTTCTCTCGTCTCTCTCTCTGACAATTAAAAAGTTTTTAATGATGAAATCAAGTGCATTGATTGGCATACTAAAACAGTATCCGGTTTTATAGTGTGCAGAAGTTTGGCATTTGTCATGCTGTGTGATATTAAGCTAAATGTCTAGATACTCAAAATAATAAAACATTCAATACCGATACTTCGCCTGACGCCGAATCTCAACGGAAATGAGAAATAATGTCACGCCTCTTTTTGGTTCTAACAAATTGTAATATCAAGAAACATGATATTTGTATTTAAAATGAAGCCTGATATGATTATGCGTACAAAATGGTCGACACGGTTCCTTCTCCGAATTTCAAACATGTAAACGACATACAATATGTAATAAGCATGTATAGGGTAAAATGCTTCTTGACCGGAAGGTCATGGGTTTGACACCCGGTCGCCTTATAATAAAATCGCTCAAAATAGTGCCAGTATATCTATTTTGGCGCTCAACAATAGGTCGAGGACTGATTGGGCTAGTGTCAGACATGATGTGATGTAATGTGCCTATGACGTAATACCGCAATGACGTAGCACTATATCAATCTTGTAGAAAAAAGCCCCCAAAATGACTGAACTATTTTCGGCGAGACGTTAAGCCAAGGAAAATATAATAAAACGCACAAACAAAATATCGGAAAAGGAATAAAATAAACATCATGGCTTAAATTTGCAGTTTTCTTAAAACCAGTTGTTTTTCTCAAATATTATTTAAGCTTATTTTGTTGCCATTGACAACCTGAATATTATAAGAAAATGTGTGTCTGAATTTCGTTTTGTAATGTAAATATATTCATGATATTTTCATGTAGACTTGATCCTAAGTAGCTTACCTGTCTAGACAATGCTATTACAAGATCCAACAATCCCCTAAATAGGCAGTTACTATATCAGATTACCTCCATTTCCTTAAAACATTGAATAAATAAAACATGTTAAATACAGTTGAATTGGCAATATTTTGTCCATTTACAGGTCGTTTATTAGGATTGTAGGGAACAAATTGCATTCAATATAGTTTTTGCTATAAAAATCGCAATTACAATGCACAACCGTAATAGAAATGTGCTTTCCCTACGTGGAAATGAAATGTACTTCAGGGATCTCTCGTAAAATATTGCTATTTGCACTATTACTTATAACTTATATATTCTAGCAAAACATACGCAATATGATACATACATGTTACAATGGCGTGTGATATTTTACATGCATATATAATAAAAAGGCTATATCATAAGAAACTTGATCTGACAGGTTTTTCTTGCCAGAGTTGGTTTCATAGATTCCATAAATTGACTTACCTGATCTGATATGTCCATTTTTTGAATAAATCAATTAATCGATAAATAAATTATTAAACTTAGTTGATATATCTACGGTGGCATAGATGTGATATTCACTACTCTTTTTATGTCGAGGAAACGAGATAATAAGTCGTGAAAACGAGTTAATTATCTCAAGAGAACGACTTATTAACTTGAGGGAAAAGGATAATAAGTCGAAGGAACGAGATGAAAAGTCGAGGGAACGAGTTAACTATCTCGAGGGAATGACTTATTATCTCGAGGGAACGAGATAATAAGTCGAGGGAACGAGTTAATTATCTCGTGGGAACGACTGTTTATCTCGAGAGAACGAGTTAGTCAACCAATCAAATATTGCAATCAAAAGTCCATATTTTGAGCCCGTATTTGTTTTTCTTTCTTTTTTTTTTTTTTTTTTTTTTTTTTTTTTGTTTATTGGGATTTTTGGATTAACGGTCCACCGACAATATTTCAATCACTTGGAGACGATGTCTACTCGAGACAGAAATAGTGATACCACACTGCAGTATCATGCAGTAGACATATGGCATGAATTACCCAGTCACATAAAACTGACACGGGGCCATCCAGTCCTGGAATAACCCTTATATGCCGAGCGCCAAGCAATTGATAAAAAATTATAAAGGTATTATTGCTGCTGTTAACAAAAAATACTAATAAAGTTATGAAAATACTTTAACCCTTTCCCTCATAGAGGACACCATGAAAAGACCTATGCGAACAGCATAAAACCAGATCAGCCTGCGAGTAACTCGCAGGCTGATCAGGTTTTATGCTGATCGCTGCTCCTCAGTGGTCTGGAAATTAGGATTTTGTAATTAAATTTGGTAAGGTTTAACTGTGGTTTTTCTGCAGATCAGGCTTTATGTGGTACCTATTGAGTGCGTCAAAATGAGTCTATATGAGGGAAAGGGTTAATATGATTTTTAGGGTTATGTTGATGAATTTAAAATAATGTGATTATTACAGTTAATAAGAATTGGTAATTTTCGTGTGAATATTACTTTTTTTGTTGTCATTTTCGATATATAAATTTAGTGTTATTCTGTATTTGATGAAATATGTTAATATTCATGTATTTTAGTCAGGTTAATTTTTTAGTTTGACATAATTATATCGTCCTCGGTGGCCGAGTGGTTAGAGCGTTCGGCTCGGGAGCGGGAGATCGTGGGTTCGATTCCCGGCCGCGACATACCAAAGTCGTAAAAAATGGTATTGTTTTAGCTCCCTTGCTTGGTGCTCAGCATATAAGGGTAGTTGCATGACTGGTTGGGCTGGTGTCAGGATAATGTGACTGGGTGTCATGTCTACGACGTGATACTGCAATGTGGCAGCACTATATGTGTCTCAAGAAAATGACTGGAAACTGTCGGTAGAACGTTCCTCCCCCCCCCCTTCCCCACCCCCAAAAAATATATATATATATACAATTAGTATATCAGTGTCAGAGTTAAGTATTTTGTCGTTCATGACGAATTGTATAAAGAAATAATAATAATAAAAAAATACAGATTGCTTCTATAGACCCCCATTTGTAATTTTCCGACGGTCTCTTTCTAATTCCCCAGAGATCCGCCTCGGAAAACCAGAACCATATTTTATGACTTTGGTTTTTCGCGACAAGAGATCGAACCCACGACCTCCCACTCCCGTGGCGGACGCTCTTACCACTCGGTCACCGGGGATTGTCGTTGAGTACTTGTGCCAAACATCTTTGCCTCAAATTTCTATAACTAAGACGGCCCCAGACTAACTGAGTATGTTCAGAATTAAATATTTTACTGTTTTGATATCACTTAAATTTCTCCTTTCCAAATCAAAGTAGTAAAAATTCTATGTGATTGGCTTTACGGAAACGGACGCGTCCTGTATGTTCGGCATAATATAATTTGGCGATTAGAAAGTCTTTCCCGAAAATTTTTAACAATAAGATCGACTCAAATTATCATGAATGACAATTGTAACAAGTGATTTGATTGGTTGACTAACTCGTTCGCTCGACTTATTATCTTGAACCTTCGACATAAAAAGAGTAGTGCGTGTCACCTCTGTGCCACCTTATATCTAATAATGAAAATTCAATTGAATAGAAATTCAAAATATTCAAAGATTAATGGTGTTTTAGAAAAAAAGCTTCTCTATTTCACTTTGATAAAATACGCAATATTTATTTTTTTTGTTCCGCGTGATGTATGTACCTGTCAAATATGGTCCCCCCGCAAGATAGAAAAATATAGGACCTCTAGATGCTTTATTTCCAGTACATACGACTGATACATTAACCAGATGCGTCTCATTTATATTTTAAAGCTTGTTTTCGGGGTCAGCAAAAATTAAATAACATCACGAGACATCAATTGGCTACAGAGGGTGTGTAATTATTTCATACACAATCTACCAACACAAGTAAGGGTAATTATTTTGGGGAAAAAAATAATATCAATACAACACTGTGCTTTGGAAATGAATATAATGTAGGAATTGAAAAAAACAAAAATACTGTGGATTTGCTTTACAAAACTTAAGATTTAATTATTTAGAAATCGTTCTCTGAGTAAATTAGGATTTAGGAAAGTAACGGGGTTATTTTGGTTGTCATACAGTAAAAATCACATTTTAAGTCATTTGTTTTCATAGAAATATACGTAGCCACGAGTGAAACTATATAAAACATTTATGATCAACAAGTTGAAACTATATAGAGAATTGTTGTTTGTTTTGAGTAGATATGGAAAATACCTTACCGAGAAGAGATGAAATTTTAATATTTTCATGAGCACGTGGCGAAAGTTAAAGTGCTAAAATTGTATTATTTCGAATACATACGATTATTTCAAATACATGCAAAACACGAGGCGCAAATACAACTCGACATATTAAAACTCAGGGACAAATATGGTTTCAAATATTGTAGCGTGACGACAAGGTTTTCGCAGTCCATATTCGCTTCGTATTAAACGTAGACGTCATGATTTTTCAATTATCATGGGGCGTGGCTTTAAGTCCGTAGTAAAAAAAAATAATCATCCGCCATTGGTAAATATTTGATTTCTTGAGATAACTTGATAAGCTCATTATTACCTGTATAAACTGACGTCTTGTGTCTTTAATAGTAATAGGTATATAATCAACGGACTGAGAGTCCTAGTGTTGCGTTAAGCATAACTGTAAAGGAGAAAGAAAAGAGGGCTTGGTTTGGAAATGTTTTGTAGATTTTCCACAATAAATATATCTTATAGCATATGTATCATTTTAGTGTGAGGGCCGAATATATTTCATTGAAATACCTATTAGATTAACTAAGGATTTTTAAATACCAGAGGTATGTGAATTGATTCACTTCGTGTATAGCGCGCTACTGGCTTATGTCATACATAGTATTTTCATCGATATTTTCCCGCTTACGTATCGTTGTAGAGTATCGCTCGTTATTTGCCGTGGCAACCTCTATAATAAAATATTAAGAATCATACACAGACGATTGAAGTGCATTTTATCATTTATGTAAAAAATATCACTGGCCTAAACTGGATCTCGTCATACAAGCATATGTTTCATGTATAACAATAGTACGAACGAACAGGTGCACGTATGGATTGCCCGCTAGAGGGCATTGAATTTGTATATCCAGTATTCAGATTCCCATAATCGGTTATAATATTTTGCGTTGTAAACAACGGAATATAATAAAGGGGAACACATGTTGTGAAAGCTTTTCGTGGCTTTGTATTTTGCTATGAGCTGCGTAGGAAAATCGGTATCTCGCGAGACCGACATTCAAGCGATATGTCAAATTTTTCTGCGCTGCGGTAGATTTTTTATTATTTATTTATACTTTTCAATATTACTAGACAGAAACAGTGTAGAACCCAATAACAAAATAATGTGAATGAGTAAATTATTTAAATATTAAATGATAAGAAATCAATTATCAACTAACCGTTATATGAAGGGCTCTCTTACAACTGATCTAACCTTATTACAACGACATCGACTTGTGCGTTTGAAAAGAAACGAAGCCAAAATTGGCTGAAATATCTTAAGACACGTTATACCACAGACTGATAGCTACTGAAACATAATATATTATATACGCAATACTATTTTATTACACCAATGTAATGGAAACACTGATATAAAGATAACTCCAGTCTGCGACACATTTCGTCGTAAGTCTTCATCAGACAAAATGTAAAATAATTGAATTCATCTTAAAAGTTTATAAACAGGGATCTCCGTGGCTGAGTGGTTTAAGTCTTTGGCTTATTATTACTTCATCCCATCACCGCTGTAGGCTCGAGCCCCAGTCTGGATTTCGCTCTCGTATTGTGGGGGAAGCATGTCAGCTAGCTGCTATACCAAGATGATTCTGTATAGTCCTGTAAATAATTGGACATCTAATTATAACTGCTGAAACGCTGTCGCGGGGATGGTATTTAATACATAACAACACAACACAACATATTGCGTCGTAACAAAGAAATGGTATTGCGACGTCAATATTACATAAGATTAATACTGGGAAACACTTGTTTTGTCTTAAAGTGTATTGCTGTTGCAATGTTTTGAAATAAAAAAAAACACACACATATTCCAAACAACTTGCGCGCTAATGCATGACATGAATAAAGGTCTGATAAAAGTTAACCCGGACAAAATGCAATAATCCTTAATATTTTTCGAATTGATAAAAATCTTGGGAACGAAATTATGTTTGTGATAGACTATGTGTGAAATACAATATTTTGTGCTGAGAAACTTGTTTTAAGCAAAATATGAAGTCTCTCATTAAAAGATAAACACTGTTGGGTTACATGGGTAAATCTTAAAATAGGTATAAATATAACTGTAAAAGAGATTTTACATCTAGATGAATTTTGATGACGGAAATGGTTTTCGCAATTTGTAAACATTACATCAAATGGTAAGGCATTCCACAATCATTAAATCTAAAATCATAAAGTGGACAGTCGATGTTTAAGTAGATTTAAATCTCCATTTCGTCAGACATAGTGCGTGATCGACTCCAGTTCGTGGAAATGTTAAGATATATGTTTGAAACACAAAGTATTTTCTAAATTTCAGTCATATAAGAATGATTTATCAAAATGTATTATTAGTTCCCTATGGTATAACATAAACCAATTGTAACGATTTTTAAACTCTCCGTGCGGTAATAACAAGACAGTAAATTTCAAAATATAACAATTACCTTTTTGCTTCTTTGTCGCTTTATTAAGATAAATGATTGTGCCAATGAATTCAAACAAGAAACAAATCTCTAGAGAATAATATAGAAGAAAAACATATGATTGTCAAGATTAACTAAGAAAAAAGTGTCTCACAGCGCTATTCGTTAAATCACCACGCCCCATCGGCCACCACCAACTTCAGCGATTAGACGAGGCCCGAAAGTTAGCCAGAAGGAAGCAAGGCTTCTCTCCTGCTGCGATAAGGCAAGGCTTCAAAGCACCCTGTTGTCCTTGCCGGTCTTACGGTCCAACACTAACCCTTACCCCTAGGTTTCGAACAACGCGGTAAAACTATATATTGCAATCTAAACTTGACTCCATTTATACATTGATTCCCTGCCCCGTTTTTCAACTATTAAAATTTAGAATAACACGACTATAAATAGAAACATCGACCACATCGTTTCATTTTGAAGCGAAATATAAAACTCAGACAAAGATTGCTGCACATTTTGATGCTCCATTTCAAAATTCCTCCAAAAAGCGTTTCCACAAGACTGAATGAATGACCCATATCTAAATTTCTCAATTCAACAGTATTGATATGAATTTCAGAGAAAACATAAAAACGGTATCAAAATATTATGGAAATAGAGTGTTTAAATTGAGGCTGGATGACTATTCACGAAAATTTGTCAGGATGGAAAAAAATGTCTTTATTGGTATACATTAGATGTCTATTACTATTATGTGGGTGTTAGTAATATTTGGATCAGATTTTACGGGACTATTCGTATTTTGTTCTATATTGTCGCATCTATGATATGAATATCAAAGACTTGTAATTATGTCATAATGCATATAGTATGTCTTTTACCTTTTTTGCAATGACACGTTACGTTCTTTTCCTTAGTATATGACCTTTTTTATCATGCGTCATTAAGCATAAAAATGTCAAAAGAGTAGTAGACAGCTACGCCGAAAATTACCCTTCTAGAAGTAAGCAGTTATTTCTTACAATCCAGAGACCACAATTTTAGTAGGATCGGTGAGAATGGAATAACATGACCTTTACATGTGTTTCGGACTCGGTGTTCAAGATTAAAAAAAAAAAAAAAATTCTTTCTCTGTTATACGATTTGAATGAAGGTGATAGCACGTATTGTCAATCCAAGATTGGTAACCACAGTCAAGTGTCAAGTATGTCTAGAATTCAGTGGAAAACCAGCGTTCTATATTTAGCCCCACGCGATGATGTCTGAGTGTCAAATGCGAAATGCGTGTATACATATGGAAATTTAACATTGGAAGAATAAGATACCAAATTGTATTGTTCAAAAATAATTAACTAGTGTTGAATTTCATGAACATGAGTCTTATTTAGTATATAAGCATTTGGCTGTAGGCACATGAATGATAAAAAATGAATTTTTTTTTCTATTTTACTTGACATTTTCTTTGTGTAAATCAGCAGTGAAATGTTCTCATAAGTTTAATGACTTTTATGCAATAACTAAAATAATGCATCAGTGTATTTATTCCTTGATTCCAACATTATACTAATTTTATGCTAGGAACCTGTATTATTATTATTATCCCGGAGCAATATGTATATTTTCTTTTTAGTGATTTTTTTTCAATTAGTACGTACTATTTTGAATCAACGCGGTTGTATAAAGTGATCATATATCCCTCGACATTTCTCTTAAAACGTATTTGACAAAGCATGTATTTTGTTACTGGTTTGGCCCAACTTGAACGTGAGGCTTATGTTGCTGTCTATAATTTGATAAGGTACAGATGTTGACAGTCTTGATTATTTATAAGAGAACTTAACAAAATAAATAAATAAATAAATAAATAAATAAATAAATAAAACTTTTCAATAACAGCAGATTTGTTTCGGGTTTAAAAAGATTCCTTACAACAAAGTGTTAACAAAACATATGCATTGTAATATTTCACTTAATTTAACTTACATATAAAGTTAATCAAATAAATTGATTCCATTTTATGTCTAAACGAATGTCAGCTGTAGACACGTGCCATACTTTCAGTTACATTATTCTTTATAAAGCAAATCCGGTGTTTATTTCAATTTATAATGTAATAATAACCAGTCAGTGCAATTTTACAAAGAGATTTGTCTTTTATGGGTTCCGTATTCCGTAGTACAATAGTTTGTTTTTTTTCTTCTGAGAGAAAAAAAACAAAACAAAAAAAAAAAAAAAAAAAAACTAAGAGGCGTTTTTTTATTTTCAATTTATTCATTTTTCACGTACCCTTCAAAGTAAACATGATAAGATTATTAACGTACTCACAGATGTGCTTGCGATGACGTCAATTTGAAATCGACAGCATGCACATATTAACGTGCTTGCGTTCCGAGGATTCAAAGATTATCAGAACATCTCTATCAACCGCGAGATAGCATCATTCAATTAACGACCTACCATGGCAACCAGAATTGTGATCTTCCAATCTACATGGTATTGTCCTTTCCGTTAATGTACATCTAGTGTTTGTTTTGGTTCTTGATCATCTGAACAAGACCAACTAAACAATTAACATAGAATATATAGCAAAGTAGATTTTAATATAACAAATTTCAATATCACTATTCTGTGTAAGTTTCTAGCCAGTACAATGCATCTCCGTCACGGAAAAGCTTTTCCCTGCTTGTATTTCTTTCTTTCTTTTTCAGTCCATGCATCTAGGTAATGAAACAAAGGACGTTAATTTCTTAATATGTACTTAATTCGAAACGAATACTAGATTTATGGAAAGGTGCCGATTGTTGTATGGCTGTGGACGATAAATTCAAAAATGGGATATCACTGATACAAATATCTCAGTGACCTTAAGCAGTCAAAGTTTATAATATTTTGATATATTCTATATATCACATATGAAGAAATGTGCGATCGTTTTATAACACATGAATAGCTGCTGACTGAAATCCAGTTTAAACTCACAGTGTTTATCGTAATATATAATTATTGTACAATTAAATATCCTGAATCATTAAATATTTGAGTCTGTATAGATGTGTGAAATAATGTCACGTTTCTATAGTGTATCAGATCTGCTGAACTCTTTTATAGACGATCGCGACGATTTCATCATTTTTTTGAATATTCATAATTTCATAATTCTTTGTATATTGATAGTTTGTAACCTGATCTACTAGAATGTGATTAAATAAACAGGTAGTCACCGGCCTTAGAAAAAAATGAGTGTTTTTATTAGTATACTCTTTATAGCATCAATTTAGGATGAAATTTCACCTATGAAAATTAAGCCCTTTTTTCAAATTAATAACAATGATTAGTAAATTGTATGTCATTATATTAATGAAACATCAAATTTAATGAAACAGACTTAATTAATCGTTTAATTGTTAAACACCCTTACATGTGACTAAAATACCCTTTGTTCTGAAAAAAGTACAAACCAACTGTATTTTTTCTAATGCCCCCATTCCACTAGGCGGCGCTCTACGCGCTCGGATGGAGCGCCATAAATCTCCAAAATCTGAGGCGATATAAGTGTACTTATGATCCGCGCTAGTGGCGATTGAGTAAAGATTTATAAGATCCGATAGCGACTCCGAGATCTTTGGTCACCACCCAATTCCCCAAAAATGTTTCGACCCTGCATGAGCACTTTTCGCTCCGCTGGCGATTCAAGGCGAGTAAGGTGCGATCCATTGCGCTCTATTTGCGCTTCGAGGGCGATCCCTGCGATCTATGGTGCTCAAGCTAGTTTCGATAGCGATCTTGGCGACTAATTGAGATCCATTATCGATCAATTAGCGCCCCAGGCGATCCGATAAGGGCGAGATCCTCTGAAAACTCGTGGCGTTCTACCACGCTCATCAGT
The DNA here is from genome assembly GCA_021229015.1 of Solen grandis. NCBI lineage: Eukaryota > Metazoa > Mollusca > Bivalvia > Adapedonta > Solenidae > Solen > Solen grandis. Next base: position 28,971,122 of record CM037778.1, read on the forward strand.
TTTACGCTTTGCTGCAAAGGAGTAGGCCAATAGCAAACACAACACGAATATTCCACCACGAACCCTAGTGATACTGCCGAATTTCAACTTCTTTTCAGTCTGATAAATTAACCCATCGTCAACGAACAGCATGCAATTCTGAGCCAGTAACTTCGATGAGGAAGGAGAAGAAGGAAGGTCTTTTGGGTTAGACCCTGGTTGGCTGCTGACAGGAGACTTCAATAAGGCCAATAGGCTACACTAATGGAAGAACTGAGGACACAGGACCTAAGCTCCTTTTTTTAACTTCATGAGGATGGAGCCCGCCATGTTCGATGAACTGCTTCAGTGAGCCTCCCAATGAATCAGCAAGGATGACACCATGATGAGGAAGGCCCTGGAACCAGGTCTGAAGCTTGCTGTATCCCTGCGATACCTTGCTTCTGGTGACAAGTATGCCGGCCTCGAAGGCGATCCGATAGCACTTCAGTTACGATCTTGGCGATCAAGTAGCGCTCCGATGGCGATTTAGGAGATCAAGTAGCGATTTGATGGCGTTCTGGACGGAGCGCCACGGATCTTTGTGCAGGGGAGTAGACCGACGGCGATCTTGGCGATCATGGAGATCTAATAGATAACCATTAGAAGTCAGGTGGCGCTTCTGGTAATCGTGGCGCTCTATATGGCGATCTGTGGCGGTCTCACAGAGCGCCATAGATCGCCGCTTAGTGGAATGGGGGTATAATGTTCAAGCAATAGATCACCAGACTTATTCTTTAGGTAAAGACCTTTTTAGTTTGTGGTTGGGGAATTTACTTAGGTGAAATTTAACCCTAGAGGAGATAAATAAGTATTTATATAAACATAGGCATGTAGACCTACTATCGAGAGCCCGTGTACATTTCACACTTGAATGACACATTTCCGCTGCAGTTTCTATTCGTTCCTCTTCATCATCGACAGTCGCCATATTAATATGCAGAGTACAGTATACGACAAATGGAATATCAATCTTAACACCCGTTCAAATTTTCGGCTGATAACAACAGTTATGTGAACTTTGTAGTTGAAATATAACACGCAACCCTTTCCGATCTTGATTTTTCAATCATCTAGCTTTTTTTTTTTGCTTTACCGGTGATAGTGTAAAATTTACTCGCCATCGTCTTTAAATGAATCTATAGTCATTCAACAATACTGCATTGACATCATAATCGGTTTTGTCTACACAGGATACGTTCAATCAATGGAACACGAAACATTCACGAGTACGTAAGTTTCAGGAAGTAAATGTTTATCAGACAACCTTTATATTGCATACACTGTAAGTTATTGCATCTCGAAGACTGGCTGTTCTATCAGTTATAATGAAATATGCATTCACTCTAATGACACAATCTTACTGTGTCATCTTCAGTCACGCAACAACTGGAATTTGTCGAGAAATACGGTGAGAAAAAAAGGTTTAAGAATTGATTCGAGATTTAACACTTTAAATGCATGTTTTCTGCTAAATATGACTCCTTGATAAATACCATCACATCTTCTATCTCAGTCAAGGTTAATTATTCAACACAGTGGATTAATACACTATATTGTTGATAATGTATTCTCTAAGGCAATCTCTGCAGCGACGTCAAAGAATTTGTTGTTGTAGTGGGGTTTACCGTCGCTGCGATAGTATTTCAATCATATAGCGACGTCCAGCTAATTACAGGTGGAGGAAGACCCCGAGTACACAGAGGTACCCGGGTAGAACAACCGACCTACCGCAAGCCAGCTTGAAGGCTTCCTCACGTGAAAAATCCGGAGTCCCTACCGGGATTCGAACCCACAGCGGTGAGGAGCTGAGAGATTTGTAGTCTACGACTGTAACCGCTCGGCCACGGCGGCCCCCGACGTCAAAGAATGATCGATTTAGTCAACAGTAATTAGAAATATGCTTCCTGGTGCGTAATTGCAACAATCTTAAGGTAAAACGTGTAAATTCCAGCAGCGATTACTATATATATGTGTTTAAGAATAGTGGGTGACAATTAAGGGTGTATTTTCGAACTTTTAATAACATTGGTGAATGAATCAGTTATTTATAATTACATCCTCAAACGAACCATGCTCTTATCCTGGGGATTCATGACATAATCCTCTTCAGGAAACATTGTAATAACCGATGAAAATAAGGCGTGATTACTCTCAGATGAGTCTCATGTCGACAAATAACTAAACACTGAAATGATTACTAGACCTATGGACTTTAGGTAAGAGCGCTCGCCTGGACGGTCGAGCATAGTGTTGTTTGTCAATGACGACATGAAAAGGATGTTGATAATCTCTTTTAATTAGATAATTAATTGAATTTAATTGGTTATCTGCTGATATTCTAATACTTATTTTATCGTTATAATATGTCTGTAATACCGTTCATTATTTGGGGAAATACCGCTCATTATTTGGGGTAATACCGCTCATTATTTGGGGTAATACCGCTCATTATTTGGGGTAATACCGCTCATTATTTGGGTAATACCGCTCATTATTTGGGGTAATACCGCTCATTATTTAGGGTAATACCGCTCATTATTTGGGGTAATACCGCTCATTATTTGGGGTAATACCGCTCATTATTTGGGGTAATACCGCTCATTATTTGGGGTAATACCGCTCATTATTTGGGGGTAATACGCTCATTATTTGGGGTAATACTGTCATTATTTGGGGTAATACTGCTCATTATTTGGGGTAATACCGCTCATTATTTGGGGTAATACTGCTCATTATTTGGGGTATTACCGCTCATTATTTGGGGTAATACTGCTAATTATTTGCACGCTGATCTGGGTTAATACTGCACATTATTGGGGTAATACTGCTCATTATTTGCAGGCTGATCTGGGTTAATACTGCACGTTCTTGGGATAATACTGCTCATTATTTGCAGGCTGATCTTGATAAATATTGCACATTATTGAGGTAATACTGCTCATTATTTGCAGATAGATCTGGGTGAATACTGCACATTATTGGGTTAATACTGCTCATTATTTGCAGGCTGATCTGGGTTAATACTGCACGTTCTTGGGGTAATACTGCTTATTATTTGCAGGCTGATCTGGGTTAATATTGCACATTATTGAGGTATTACTGCTTATTATTTGCACGCTGATCTGGGTTAATACTGCACATTATTGGGATAATACTGCCCATTATTTGCACGCTGATCTTGGTTAATACTGCACATTATCGGGGTAATACTGCTCATTATTTGCAGGCTGATCTTGGTTAATACTCACATTATTGGGATAATACTTCTCATTATTTGCAGGCTGATCTGGTTTTGTGCAATCTATCACTTGCGCGCTGATCTGGATAATTATACCAAGCATTCGTCGTTTTATATGTGTTTATGCGCATTCAATAAAAAAATCAAAACAAAAAAAAAGAAACAAAAAATATTTCTTTCTGGAGAGGATTTTCATTATAAATAACTATATGGCGTGCTTAACTTCAAAGGCGAATACCAACATGAAATACAAGCATTTTTTCAAAGTGAATCATGTTAAATAAAATTCTTCATGTCGCGACTATGTCTGCAATGTATATTATACATGTTTTACATATTGGTTTATTCGCTATATTTTGAGAGGGTCGTATTTGTGCATGGTGAGTGCTTGTGTGCTGATGAAAGTGCCGAACTGAATTACTTGTATTTGTATTAATGACGCAATGTTTAATGTGAAGAAAAAAAATAAAGATTTGTTTTGTCTTGTATTGGATAAACCATAGAAGTATATCCCTTTGTCAGCATTCGAATCAACTGGTTTATGTTTTTTGTTTGTTTAACGTCCCACCGACATATTCCAGTCATTTGGAGACTATGCTTAAATGAGACAGATTTAATGCTGTCACACAACAGCTGACATGTAACATGATATCACTCCCAGTCATATTATTCTGACACTCGGCCAACCTAACATTCAACTAAACTGTACTCTGAGCGCCAAGTAGGAAGTTACTAGATCCATTTTTGAGATTTGGTATGTCGCGGTCGTGGATCAAACTCACGATCTTCCGTTCCCGTGGCGGTTGCTCTAACCATTTGACATTTTCTGACAATTAGTATGTGTATGTGACTTGTTTCACAACAATAGAACTTATCTGTTATTTCTCAACGAGAAAAAATAACCGAATGCTTTGTTTACAACAATGATCTACAAACTCGTAATGTTGTAAAGCATGTATTCAATAAAGGTTATGTTTTAAAATCACGAAGTTACATAATTTTACTTGGTTATTCAAATCTGATTTAATGCAGTCGAGAAAAGTTATAAGGGACGAAAGTGTATCAATAAATTACATTGTAAAAGTATAAAGAAATACCCAGGTTTGTTTCTAAGAGATTCACCATCGAAGCGACGGCACATCGTCTAGCTAATTGCATGTGGAGGTTGGCCCATGAACCTACGATATACTCACAAGTCTCTCTCAGCCTTCTGAAATTAGATAAAGCACAGACAAATATATAAAACTAGATAGAAAATAAACACAATAGCGATATCCCGCTATTGAAAACAATAAGTAAATAACGTCTTTCGTCACCAAATGTATATTTGATAGCGACTTTAATGATTGATATGTGAATTAAACTTTATTTGCCCTAATTTGCGGTCGTGTTTTATTTACTTGTCTTCATTAGATAAAATAAAAAAAAACACGAGCTGACTACAATATCATATCAGAATATAACAAGGTATATCATCGGGAAGAAGCAACCATAAATCGACACAAGCGATCAATTAAGCGGCACAAGGGACTTTACTCACATACGGATCACAGAACTCTTCCTAAACCACGTGACCTATCCTTTTTTATAAACCATATGGATGTAATGCAAGATATTCTGTTTGGCCATACGATAATGAGGTGAATTAATAAATTTCTTTCAAGCGTTTCAAGATTAACTAAATGACAAAAGTATTAGATACGTAAACGTTGACAAAGTCAGTAACAATACATGGGCATTACTTTCAAAACCAAATCAGTTCGATAAACTGATATTATACAGTCTTTACACATTAAAAGGACTGTCGTTGAAGAGCTGTTTTATTATTAGAAATGTACATGAAAGGATACGACGTCTTGGCAGAAAATGTTACTTCACTTGCTTAGTCAGGCGAAGTAGATTGTCCACGATCTGACACAAGACCTTATATTAACGAACCTTCCCCATAACAATTCTTTCTGGGTATTTTATAGCTTGACAGAAAATCCTCATCTGATTCGACACAAATAACACTAGTGTTGGCTCAAGATTGATGGTTTTTTTAACGTTTGGTTTTCCCAACTGACCTTGGGTCGAACTGATTTGCTTTCTCAATTGAAATACTCTGCTATGGGAGTTTTTTTTTTTTTTTTTTTTTTTTTTTTTTGAAAAAGGAAGACGAAATAAGGAACTTTTAATACGAGGGAAAAACTTCCAAACGATATGATCTAAAGGAATTAATATTCAATTATGTTCAAATATCTGATGATTAAAAAATATTAGAACTCAAAGGGATCTATCAGAAAATGACAGAAAGACTCGTTTTAGATATTCAAATTAAATTTAGACAAATAATATGTCTCATTAATTTCTAAATATTTCTATGTGAGCTGTGCTCAGTCATTAAAAGTTAATGGTTATCGTGTTAATCAATCTTTGTTAATTATACGAGTAATAACAATCAAATGCAATGTTTCGAGAATATGTATGCTATATGCAATGTGCAGAAATAAACGACAGTTTATTGCCGTTCCGTAATATATTTGATTTACGTTTAACACAAAAATGATTACTTAGTTTAGTCTGATATAGTGAAAATGATGACAAAAGATATTGTTTGCTTATTGCAAATAAATTAATTCGAGTATGGTCCCTCGTATAATTGCAAAATATGTCAATCAGTTTGACGAACGAGTGCAAGCTAGTCAATGTCTCTATTTATAGATTGCCCGTATTTCTGACTTGTTGTTTGTTCTTTCCCACAATTCATTTTAACTTTGGGACACCCGAACATGATGTGTACACAAACGGATAAACTCGGTTATCTGCCAAATGCAACATGTCCGAAATGGTACGAGAACGATGTTATAGGAATCACAAAATGATGCAATATAATAGTTTGCGGCCGCAAGCCAAAAATATAACAACTCATATTAAAAAAAAAAATGAATTGCATCCTTCCCGTGCCAAAACATAAATTCATGGTAAGTTTCAAACTAAAAGTGTGTCCATTGGACACCTAAGGAAGTTTCTGGCCTTAAAGGTTTGAAACAAAAGCAAGGGCCATTACATAGTACTTGTATGTTGTTAGAAATATCTGCGACAAAGTAATTCAAGAAGAAATATCATATGCTGTTGAAGTGTAAAGTTCTGTGACTCTGGCTTGACCCTTTTACATATTGCATGAAACGGAATGACGAACAGACCAGCACCACCAATAAAGTTACAGAGGGATAGTAAAAAGGAAAGAAAACAAGACGTTGTAGAATATAGTAACGTTGAAATTATGTTGTGGTTCATGTATACACGAAATAAAAAATGAAACGTGTGTAAGTAAACAGGATGATACCTACTTCCTTTCAATTAAAAATAAAGATATACATGTATTTTCCGCAAGAGCAGGTGATTCTGTAATATCTACACTTTGTTCTTATAATTGTCTTAAATATGTAAGCGCATGTCCAGAGATTCCCGTTACATTATGTCATCACTATCACTTATTCTATTAATTATCATTATTTAAGATAATCACATTGCAACTGTACAACGAAATATTTTGAATATATTTTATTTCATTTGGCTTTTACCACACAAAGAATAATTTGAAAATATCGTATGTGTACTGGATTTCTTCCAATGACCCGATTATACACCGTTTATGTTTTTCTGAAATAAAAATCGTCTGTAATTTACGAGTAAATATTCAACATTAAATTGATGGATCATCCATGAAATTATTTTCTCGAAACGTTCTCTGTACATTTACTTTAATTGTAATATTTACTATGATAAACGCTTGCATATTTCAATAAGGCTCTGAAATAGGAAGTTGAGGTTTCCACACTGATGAAGTATTGGAAATCATTATGCGCATCCTTCATCCCAAATGAAATACGAAGATAAAACCAGAGTATCCAGGTTTTAGAAATCGATTACATTATGTTTTATGGGCCTCCCAAAAGTTTTTGCTAGCACATCTTAGCGTAAATATTCAAATGGATTCCACGCTTTCTTTTTTTCGACCCATAGAGACAGCTTAGAATTTTAAAGCAGTATTTTCATGAACATGTCAGTTACATTTGTTCTGTGCATTGATTCAGATGCGAAGATTGAATTTCCTTAATGCTATTAAATCATTATTTGGCTTAAAATGGATCCTATGCTCATCCAAAACATTCCCATAAGAACCATTAACCAAAGACAGGCCACATTCACTTAAAGATGAAAATTTCTATTCTAATTTAACATGTTTTTCCTTTGATGCATTGGCTGATATTCAATATTTAGTTTTAAGAATACATATAATAATATATTATGAAATAATGCGACCAATAATATGTGTGGTTTTTTGTGGTCGCTCTGAATTCAAATTCTTTTTAGAAAAGCCAATGGGGTTACCTAACAGATTTCAGGACCGATTGGCAGATCAAAGTTATGGAAAATACGTAATTCGTGGATTTTCTTTTTACACGTTTGAGTACTACGTATTGCTTTTGGTTTGTTTGTTACATGTAGAAAAATACTCAGTAACAGTTTTGGAAGTAAAATGATTAGCCCATCCTGCTCTAAAATAGACTGCACTAATTCCCACGTATCTGCTTTTCGACAGATTGATGGTTTTTCATATAAACATTTGGTTTCGTTTAGAGCTTCGTTGTAGTTTGAACTCAAATGGAAACTTTGAATTGCATTAAATATGTTAAGGCATTTTCTATGTTTTGAGGTCTACTGCTCATTTGGTGAGACGGCAGCAATTACCGCTTTGCTTAATTATTGGAGTGTGTTCTTATAGCATAACAGCTCTAATTCTGATACACAGATATAACCAATCTATCACTTTATTAGCCACGTGTCTCCTTTGTTCCGAGTCGAATTTGTGTAGGGATTCGAAACTTTAAATCATATATATATATATATAATGTTCCATTCCCCGTGAACTTTTTAATTTTCTTGTCTTTCAAAAACACATTTCTCTTGGTGACGTTAATGCTTTACATCAACTCTGTCTTGTATCTAAACATTCATACTTGGAATAACTGTTGTTGTTGTTTTTAATATGCGATATAGGCCTATATAATGGCTAATTAACATATTGATTTTTAGTAAATCAGATTTGTAAATAGATCTATATGATATATGGAATTATATATATTTTACTTATTATGTGCTAAAAGTATTTAGAATTGAAAAGATGTTATTCAAATTAATGTGTGTGTGTGTGTGTGTGTGTGTGTGTGTGTGTGTGTTAATCCATATCAGTCTAAGGATCTGATGGCAATTAGTGTTAAAATAATTTTCACGCGCCTTAAAATTGAAACCAATTTTCTCAGATGAACTGCCAAAATGTTATGGAAATGACATACAAATAATATTAGAAAATTATGAAATACTGATGAGGTATAGAAAAGGAACTAAATACGGTGAATCCAGGTATACCACCTGTCCATATTATTGTAGCAAATCAGTGTGAAAACACGACATGTATATCTTACCCTGATATCCTGTCGCATAAGAAAAGTGACGACCTTATTCTACCTTGCTAACTACATATGCCGTTGCTGATGTCATCACAGCAGGTTTTATCATGACCCCTGATTTTTACAAATATTTAAAGATACAATACTACAGATGCTTAAATTTAGTTCGGATATTTTAAAAAGCCACAAACATACACTAATCTTGTGTTTATAAACATCCTAAATCTTTTTTCTTAAAGACTATCCTATACAACTATGCACAGTCATATCCTAGTTACTCTCGAAGAGCTTTGAACATTAGCAATTGTCAGGTCGCCAAGATGTGACCGACATACATATACATAAAATCACTAACATTTTGCCTTAGAAATCCATTCGATCGCGCCGTAACATAATACAACCAGGATTAAATCCAAAAATAAAACATACTTGTAACAGAACAAAAGTTTTTTAGATTCAATATCCACCAGTAGAGTCGTGATTGTTAAGAATTCGTTCCAGCTGCAGCTGTAAACATCCTTCGGCCGCCATGTTATTTAACATAATAATGACCCGGAAGTGGTCTTTAATAAGAAGGTTTTTGTCCTAGAGACTGAATAACCGGTAACCAGTCGTTTGTAAACAGACACCTATCAACCGCTCACTAGAAAAATGTGCGACAATGAAAGTCAAGCAAAGGCACTTGACATTGCTTTGTCCGGCCACAATTTTTTAATTCGTGGTGCAGCAGAGACTGGAAAATCATATGTAGTCAACAGCATTGTTGAAAACTGTCGAAGTCAAGGCAAAGTAGTCGCGTTAACATGCACTACAGGTATAGCTTGTTCTGTGTATACCGAGATAGGCCTGGCTGCAACAACAATACATCGTTGGTCTGGTCTTGAAGATAGAAATATTCTTCAGTTGAAATAAAACATGTTATTCAAAGCACTGCCAAATATTCAAAAGTAATTGAGAGCATTAAAAAGACAGACATTTTGATCATAGACGAGGTCTCTATGCTTAGTAAAAAATTGTTCAAGTGTCTGAATGAAGTGTGGTCACTCAAAAACAAGAACAAGTATTTTGGTGGTATCCAGTTGATTATCTGTAGGGATTTCAGTCAGTTATCGCCTGTACCAAACTCTCTTCTTTATGATGAAGGACAATATTGCTTTCAGTGCAATTATTTTACAAGGCTGTTCCTCACACTGTTATGGTAGAAAAAGTGTTCCGTCAGAATGAACAGACATTCGTAAATGTTTTACAAGAAGTTTCTGAAGGTTGCTTGTCAAAAGAATCCATTGATTACATAAATAGCCTGGACAGACAACACTACAGATTGAACATGAAAATGAATCCGTAAAGCTTTTTGCCACCAATGATAAAGTTGAAGATCACAACAGAAACCAACTTCTCAAACTTGATAGTCCTGTCTATGAATATTTTTCTGAGGGTACATGCAGTTTTTCTTCTTTAAGGCATATATTAGCACCACACAAATTGTGGCTGAAAATTCGAGCACCTGTGATATTATTACGTAATCTCTCAGAAAAATCTTGAATTGGCTTCAGGGAAAAGTTACATCCATCTCAAAAGAGGGACCTGTGGTCGATTTCCCATTAGTTGGCATACAATGTCCAATGAAGCGGATTATATTTACAGGTAAACCAAAAAATGAACATTTTAAACTGTGTATAGGCTCATCATATTTTTTTCCTTTACATCTCAACATTGGTAGTTTCATATAACATAATTTGAACAAGAACACATGTACATTATGTAATTTTATTTTACATCATACACAAATTCTAACTACATAGATAGATACAGTTTATAAAATCTTGGTACTTGTTAGGATGAAGACACCAGGAATATGTAAATTGTGGCAATATACATTTTTACGAATTGAATATTGCTGTAAAAGGGCCTAAACAACAAATAAAATCAACACATTTGTCATATGAAACTTTATTATCTTAAATATGTCAGTACCATGCTGAACTACTAACAATGTTAACCTTTTTTTATGGTTTTCAGTCCAAAAGAAACTCGAGACATAGCTGTGAGATTCAACTGACTTTGAAGTTGGCCTTTGCGATAACCATTCACAAAGTACAAGGAATTACTATAGACAAGTAACTATAACATACTGTTATATCTTAAATTAATTAATGATTAAGCTATACATTTTTAATATATCCCCCCAAAAAAAAAATCCAAAAAAATAAAAAAAATAATCTTAAACCAACAGTAGAAACGATACTATTTAGATATGAGAATCAAATTCCAAGGTACATGCTAATAAATCAGATCTCGGGAAAATCTAACATTTTTTAAAATGGAGAAAAACAATTGCAAGCAATACAGTTGGAGTTAATGAAGGTTTTACCAAATAAATCATATAACAGCTTTTAGTACAGGTTTGGTATGAGTTAAATACATCATGCGTCGGTAGGTTCAGCTCTTGACCATGTTGGGGTATGTTTGGTGATTTAAGACATTTTCAGCAGACATGTCATATAATATTGGGCAGTGTTTATTTAGTGGTTCATTATGGTTTTTTTTTTTCAATATTTTAAGCAATATCATAACAACTACATGTATTGCAACAGCTCATGCTTGTTTAATATCATGCTGTTTTCAGCATATTGGGTAACATCCTTCATCCATTTTTTTACTTTAATATATTTTCAATATGTATGGTAATATCAGGGTAAAATGAGAACAAATCCATATTTGTGGGTTTAATGTTTTTAAAAAAATATATCATTCTGTTGTTTTCAGGGTTGAAGAATATTGTCAGGGAATGTTCAAAGCAGGTGTGCTTGGTGTAGCCATGAGTAGGGTCAGGTTTAGCAGTGGACTAAGTGTGACTAATTATACATAGACATGTAAGTGTCACTTATATTTACAAATATTGGTGGTAAATAAAATTTTATTTTAGATAGAAAACAACCATATATTTTATTAAAGTGTGGTTAAACATACAGAAAAGTTATAGCTGTTTGTAATGGTATCAGATATTATGGGACACCCTGTACATCAAAAGCATGTATGTCAAATCCCAGAGTGATACAGGCATTTATCAGCACCCCGTCCATGAAAACTTTAGGAGATATGAGTTGCTGTCAGTTACCAATAGGGTAAGAAAAATTAAGCAATGGCTAGATACATACCATAGAGGGTCGTAATTCTTTAATGGTTTGTTTGTCTGTGGAAAAAGATAGACAAGAACGTTTCGTTGTTGTTGTTTTTTTTAAACACAATCATACAGCATGGATCCATCTCCAATTTTCCCAGCATTTCCTTTGTGTGAAATGGTCTTTTGCCCTAGAGTAATGTTGTTTAGTGTTCGTTTGTACTGGAGGGCATTGGGGTTGCTGCATGGTCCATTGTAGGTGTACCACATTTGATTAAGTGTATTTTCAAACACATCTGAATTTATGAATGCTGGTGTCACAAAAACTGAAGTGTTTTTCTGGATTATGGTTTTACAATGTTGAATGATTCCCATTATGCATGCATGGATGTCTTCATGGCATTGGTAGGAGGAAAGAGTTCTTTTTTATTCAAATGATAATTCCCATTTATGAAACCATTCATTTAAATCTCTTAATTTAAGTAGTATTTCATCTTCCAAAGAGGAAATTGAATTTAAACTTTGGAATATTTCTACTAAAGATAATGTGTTTTTTAATAGTTCCAGATAAGTCTGGTATTGTTGCATGAGTTGCAACATTTCTCGGTTTAAGACTTCCTCTGCCAGGTGGTTCCTCATTTTTGACTGGGTTGATGGAAAGAAATGTTCATTGGTTAGTTTGTGATGAAGTTGAATGGCATTTGACCTGTCCCAGTGAAAACAATCCACAAACATTTGCCACTGCTCAGTTTTATGGATGATAAGGTCAATAATCGAGTTGAATATTTTTGAATACTCGTACCACTCTTTAAGCTGTTATTTCGGATCCATTTCATAACATGGGAAATATCCATCATAAATATCATGCTTCCCAAGATACATGGGAATGTAAGGAATGTTCTATTAGATTGTGCTCCATCCATACATACATACAGGACGTCAAACCCAAAAGTTTGCAATGTATCAACAGCTTCCTAAAAAAGCGGGTATAGCTCTGGGGCCTGAATCCCATCCGTGATAAAATGAGCAAATGGAAATCTGAATCCACTTATACCCCCCACCCCCCCAAAAAAACAAAAAAAACAAAAGAACAACAACATTTGGAACATTTGAAGGGCATGTGGTCCTAGGATCTTCTCTGGGTTGTTGGTTCTAAGCATGTGGCATGAATTTCCTTCGGCACCCATTTCAACTTGGCCACACAATTCAACTTTATCCCTCGTTTTGTTAATCTGAATGTCTGTCTGAAGTGGCATTTCATCTATTTTGATACCACCAGACCATCCTTCCGCGACCAAGTCTTTTCTTTTTGCTTCGAGATGCATCAATCGAAATACCTCAGGGTCAAAAACAAAATTTTTAATTTTGTACAATATTAAAGTCCTGGTAGGATTGTTGGCTTCGCAAAAACATTAATCATGGGGAATAAACTCTTTACTCCATCTTATGCCTTTAGGGTGATTTCTACAATTGTTGGCCTGATTGAGGAGAACATGAAATATATCCTCATTTGCTCCAGGAAACATTTTTGAAATCATTTATTTGGTACATTCCATATTAGAAGACGCTACTTCTTGTTGATGGTCTGTATTTTTTGTAGTATTGTTTTCTTTATTGTCAGATTTAGTCTGAAAAGTTTGTTGTTTTTTTTTTTAATTTTTTGGCATTCCGGCATTTCCTGTTCTGGGAATGCAACGGCACAATTTTGTCACACATGACTGACCTAATCCTTCTCTGAGGTTGTGAATTTATAAACTTGGATTTTTCAAAAGTATGATATCTAGAGACTACACCAGACTTTGAGGACGATTCTGCCTGACACATTGGAATTAATTTGACAAGTTTACACATGGTTTCTATTATTTTAATTTAAAAAAAAACCATTTACCATCACTCATAAATGTTACTCTTTGGAATATTTCATATCCATTTATGTGACTGTCACTGGATGTCTCACATGAAATCAAGTTATTATAAAATTATGGTTACTGTCAACAATATTATCCAAATGGTTCAACTTTAAATCCATAAATACATTCTATATTCTGGTTTGATCCTGGTCTTCACTCTTTTTTTGGACACATGTGGAAATAAAGCTTAAATATAAGTTCCAATCAGTCTTTTGCCTAAGTTGATGTTATGACCAGTCCCCAACATTTCAAATTTAAATGCTTCAAATAGCACATGAAGATCACTGTGAACTCTTTCATCTTCCACAAATCTACTCAAAATCCTGAAATTATTACAATATATCAATTATTATATTTTTAAAACACACCCCCCCACACACACGGTAATACATGTACCTGTCTTAAGCGGTAATTCAAGAGAATAAGAGAAAGTGGCTGTTTAACAAAGGTGGTTGCTAAAAAAAAAGGTTAAATATATAACAAATGATAGTTTGGAAATATAAGAAAAACTGACCTCGAAAAGCAGGTTGACTGCTTAATATAGGTGACCTCTTATACAGATTCAACCATATTAAACTTGTGATACTATAATGACAAACAGTACAGAGAATGTAGTGCATGATCATTTTTTTTTTGTGGAAAATGTTGGTACTATAAAAAATAAGATCTTATAATGTGGAATGTGGGTCATTGTAAAATGTTTCAATGTATTTCAATACATTTTCATTTTGATGAATTGTAAAGGCTTGCTAATTAACCCCTTTAGGCTTGTTTGATATGAGTTTTCAACGTCTTTGGTCATATCCCTGTGGACAGCACACCTTCTATGCTTTCCTGGCTTGCTCATACCAGTATACTTACACTACTCGTACTATTCTTCTTTCCGAGCAACTGGATACTTACTCATATAAAAGAAGTTCATCCTATCTGAGATTCAAACTAATTACAATAGGCTAACATGTTTTCCTTTTAACAGCAATTTGTTTAATTTTTCTTTTCAGCAAGCCTGAGGTACCAATGAACAAGGTATTGAAGATGTTCCATTGATACCATTTGGCATTGATGATGATTGGCCAAAAGAAGGGAATTTGACAATGAATTTGAAAGAATTTAATTCCAATTCCAGATGACATTGATCTTGACCAAATTCTGCAGGAGCTAAAAACAGAGGAGATTTGCACACCCTTTCAATAGAATGTTAATAATATAATTGCCAAAACTGATCGAGTGAAAATATTCTGTTCTCAATAGTTTGATTGAAAAAATGAATTTTAATGGTCCTGTCAAGTGTAAGGACCTTGGTGAATTCTACAAGACCATTCACAAACACCAGACCAATTCAGAATTTTTAATGATTTGTATGAATTCATTCAATAATGAGACATTCACAAGTGAACACAAACATATTTTTGTTTTAAATTTTCCGATGAAATTAGGAAATATGTGTTAGATCAGTGTTCAAAAAAAGTATACATCAAAACCTAACCAAATGCCTGCCAGAAGTATAACAAATTCATTCCGTGCACGAATAAGGTATGTTGATGGGTACTGTATAGCAAAAGTCCGAATGAAATATATAAAGAAAAAAAAATACAGGTAGGTATTCAAAAACACCAGATGAACAACAACTATTTGAAGAATGTGCAATTGCCACAGATATTATAAACAAACTGCAAATAGATGAACAATATATTTTGGCCAACAGTAAAGATCAAGATTCCTGATATGATATTTATCAGAAACAACACATCAAAAGAGGATTGACAAATATTTCAGATGAATTGTTTGAATTCTTCTTGAACTTTTTCTCGCATATGTTTAACACATATGACGACACAAATTCACTCAATATGGAAAAGACTTTTTTGAAAACTCGGGAAAAAAACATTTGTGAAAACAAAGACCTGATACGCCAATTTTCCAGTGTTGTGAAAAACCTACTTTGGAATTTGCCAATGAAAGTTGTGAATGCTATTTTTAGCAAAATTGTTAAATTATATTTGATTGTATTATTATCCCACTTTAGGAAAGATCTGTTGGACATGTACAATATTGAAAAGAAAATGGCTCATAGGAAAAGATCAGAGTTTTGTGAAAGACAATAAGAAAAGACCAAAACCCAAAGGGAAAGAAAATGGACCAGAGAAAAAAAACGAGAAAAACTTCTCAGAATAAAACTGGAGACTGAAACCACACCAAATAAGACCACAGGTTGTGAAGGTTCGAAGGTCAGCAGCTCTGCAACGTTTACAAAATATAGAAACAAATTCAGTGATGGACAATAAAGAAGACAATGAAGAAGACAATGACTTATGTCAAAATTGTTTTATTGGAGACAGGGACACAGTGGATTCAGTGTGACAGTTGTTCAAAATGGCTTCACCAGTCATGTGCAGGATTAAAACACCACTTAAGGTGGAAAAACATTTCAAAGGAATGGGGCTGTTTTAATTGTCCTGAATGTACATGAGTAGTATATATTCTATGTGTTTGGCAAAATACCTTCATCATTCTTTGTTTATTTTTAACATATTTCTTTAACGTTGATTTACAAACAAGTTCTTACGATAACTTATCACAATATCACTTGATTCTGTTTCTTGGAAACTGCACCAGTAATGATGCCATTGTGGGTCAATAAAATTCACCCAATTTGATCGGGGAATTGAACTCAGGAAATATATTTCCTATACAGATGCTCTACCTCATGACCATTAACACCACACATTGTTCAATGTGAGTCATACAGTCAAAATATTTTTATATGAAAATAATTACATATCTTGGCAATATTACAATTCCTGATTTCAGTGTGTCTGTTATATTTGTTCTTTTCATAATATCATTTTATTTTACTGATAATTTGAAAGTAATTCTAAACTGAAATACATTGATGTTATTATTCAAATTTCAAATTAAATATTGTTCAAATGACACAATTTTTCAATCATTTACTGCCTCAATTCATTTATTTATGATCCCTTGATTTTTACCGATACAACCAAATTTCATCCTGGAAGTGGCTTTCCAATCATAATGCTATTCCGTAAACCTAGAGATCCAATGTGTGAAGCAATTACTCTAAATCCTTCTTTTAAGGTCTTTGCATTAATAAAGCCGGGGTACAAACCAGAGACCTACAACCCCCCAGGCAGACGACGCTCTACATCAGAGCCACCGGGGCAGTTCATGGTCCTAGGAGCCAAGTACTAGTTTAAAGACTATTTGAAATTCAGTCAGATCACGAATGAAGTCTGAGATGTCCAAGCAATTTTAAAAGTTTTGTTCATTTAATGGTGCACAATGCATATTCACATGCTTTCCTGGCTTACTTTTGTTATTACCAACACAGCATCCTTTCCGAGTCACTGACTACTTTCTCAAGGATAGCTCAGTTTGTAGCGTCTCTAGCCAATTACAAGGAGGTTGCATGTTCGAGTCAAGGACAGGACATCCTTCCTGTAATAAAATTTGCCCTCAACTCTGAATTAAAGTTCATGTGAGTATGTTGTCAGTGACATGGAAAGAAGAAGTTTAAGTACTGGCGTGAAAGCATGATAAGTGTGCTGTCAGCTGTGAAATGACCAAAGTTGTTAAAAAGGCAGCTCAAACACACACAAACACACAATTTATTCAATATTGCACCAGAGATGAGAGGCATTTTTTATGGGAATGAAAGGTCCAAATTTGGAGCCAAGCCCAGGATATTTGGATTATGAGTTCATTGATTGAGCCTCTCAGTCATATACTTGAAGAAATAAATCACAGTATTTATACAGTTTTGGGTCATGATGAATTATTTAAATTACAATGTGGCAAGCTGCATTTTTTTGTTTTTATTTTGTTTGGAAAAACATAATATAGGGTTTTAATATATGTCCTTTTTATTTCTTCCCTATCTTTTTCTACCAACATTTACTGTACACGTATACTAACAGCATGAGTCACGCCCACCTCGAACAACTGTTTTTTGTTTTCATTATACTGGATCCCGATTTTTGAGTGGGCCTCAGAATAAAATGGGAACCACTTACCTTCTTGTTAAAAAGAACTTCCGGGTCGTTATAATTTTGAAAAACATGGCGGCCGAAGGATGTTGACAGCTGCAGGCGGAACGAATTCTTAACAGTCACGACTCTACTGGCGGATATTGACTCTAAAAAAACTTTTGCTCTGTTACAAGTATGTTTTATTTTTGGATTTTAATCCTGGTTGTATTATGTTACGGCGCGATCGAATAGATTTTAAGGCAAAGTGTTAGTGATATTATGTAAGTATGTCGGCCACATCTTGGCGACCTGACAATTGTTGATGTTCAAAGCCCTACGAGAGTTATTAGGAGACGACTGTGCATAGTTGTATAGGATATTCTTTAAGAAAAAAAATTAATTACGCAACTTGCACCTTTGTTTGCAACAAATCATTGCCATTTATCATCTATGATATATCTTCTGTAAAGAAAATGTTCATAAAAAAATCGTCCGGTCCTTTATATATCCTACTGATTATCTGCAATACCGTAATCGTATCAACAGGTACGGACTTTCACGGCCATCAATTCGGCTGTTTCTAACAAGTTCTGGTAATTGCATAATTTACATAAATATGAATACAAGCCATTCAAAAATAGAAGTACATGCATCACTTCATATAGGTTAGAGTATAGTGCTCAACTTTGTGTAAGGACCATATACCATGCTTTTCAGGTGCACCTTATGCTGTACATAGGTATACGTGAACATCGTGGTTTATGACACTGAGACAGCTTCATATCTGACTGTAGGCGTACGGTTGTGAACGGTTTGGCATACTGAGCGCACGCCTGTTTGATAATAATCGCTTATAATTATGCATGACCTACGAGAGCCAATCTGATTGCGTGACAGAGCTTGATCTATTCCGGAAATCCTCGTGTAACTATTCGGGAAACCTCGTGAAGGGGCAATCTGACTAAAGTACAAGTTCTTCCTACGGTAAGATCTGAAGACGACCCATTTGAATTGTTCTCCTATGAGACTGGTTTTCCAGTAAAGTCTATTTATATCTCAGCCAATCAGAGAACGTCTTTTAAAGGATGTACAATTTATACATGATTGATTGAAAATGCCTAAAAGAAATATGCAATATGTCATTTGCTGTTTATGTAAAATAAAAAAAGAATGTAAATAAAACAATTAAAACATGTCTTGGTTTGTTTCTTGATGAATGTATCGATATTTAGCTCCTTTCCGGTAATTACGGTACTTTTTGCTCTTACTGCAGTGCTACAGAAAATGTTTATCAGTCCTTGTTAAAGGCTAGCGTTCATTTTTGGACTAAAACATTCTGCTATATTCTCAATGAAATCCTCAAAGGATTTACAAAGAAAGGTAAAGTATGTTTTGATGAACCAGTTTATTACAATGAACTGTATTTTATTATGAGTTTAATTTAGATTTTTGACAATCAACATTCATATTTTGGGCAATTCTACGCGCGACATTTACATCGCCAATTTATACATTAAAATGTAAACAATATGTGGTTGTAATAGTTTGATCGACACCCATAATTTAAATATATACTTTTTCATTTCAGGACAGATTCAGATTTTTATCGAGAAACCTTTCAAACGATTTAAACACATCGTATTTATAGTGCAAATGCAGACGACTTTGTAGGAATCAACATTGACAACAAGTTAGAGGATTATACAATAGATTCTTTTTTATGAATTTAGATAGAAACAGTGGTAAAATTTTGATTTTTTTTCTTGTTAATTCAATACACAATCAAGTCCGTTAATCTGGTACTTGTGTCAAAATTGATTTCATCATGAATTTCTTACTTAAACCTAGTGACCACGTGTATTGAAGGAGGGGTGTTTCAAAAGCGTTTCAACTGTTTCTAAATATGAACAAATTCCAAGGCAGCCAAACTAGTTTAAATCTTATTTCATGGTTATTAAAATAATGACCCTCTTAATTAATATTTACTTAATTTCTGATGATTTTAGAATAAATTTGCTTTTTAGATATTTAGCTCTATACTGCAATAAAAGGAACAGGTTTTAGAAAATAAATTACTGAAATATTTACAGATGAAAGTTTTCTGTAAACTTTAATATGTGTGCATAAGACTGCACATTAAATACCAGTGTGCTGTTTGAATTTAAAACATATTTTATTGTTGAAAAAAAAATCGTAGTTCTTAATCAGCCAAATTGTGTTTTTTCCTAACCAAAAAATGCCCTCTTCCATCCTCAGTTTGTTTGGAAAATGGGCCTTTTTTCAGATGCCTTGTTAATTCCCCTTTGAACATGTCTTTTCTTCATGAAGAATGGTCAAATTTGATCATTCATTCCATGATTTCTTATCTTCCTGTTAAGTGGAAAACTAATATTTTAAAGAAAACATTATTTGTTTCAGGCCAAAATCAAGGTTTTTGATGACAAAACCAATTTGCCACTGCAGTGTCATTTTTAGGGTAAGTTAAAAATGAAAAGAAAAAAATGCATTGGTCAAGAAAAATAAATATAACAATTCACATTTTGAACAATTACAAAAAATGTAAATAGCATAGAATGCATGCCTCTAAAAAGAATTTAGTTAGATAAACTTTGTTTATGATAAAAAATACCATAAGCAAAGTTATTTTTAAAGGCATGCAAATGTATATTTTTTACTAAACAAGACATTAAGAAAAAAATGAGGTGATCTTAAAAAAAAATCACAAGGCAATATAAACAAATTGGGAAAAATAATGTTTTTCATGTAAACTGAAAATATTTTCAACAGAGACATAACATTCATTACCTGTATATTGTTAAGATTTCTTTGTATTGGAAAGAAAAAAAAAAGATCAAATCAAATTTAAATGTACTGTACTCATATGATAAATTGTATTCTGTGTTGGACAGAGATGATATTTCAAATCAGCACCATTAAAACCACCTTTCATTTACAGTGACAGATGTGATGAAAACTTAAAACTAGTCATTGAATGATAATTGTGGAGAATAATATTTTAGAATATTACAAAAATATGAAGTTATTTAACCTCATAGTGTTGAGTTTGGAATTAAGGTACATGTATTCTGCTTGGTTTTGAGTTAAAATTTTTGTCAAAAATTCATTTGATGATTTGAGCATGTTATAACATTCATTAAATGAACATTGTTACTTTTTTCAGATAGCAGTTAGAAGACCTATAATTGGAATAAAGGTGTCTCATTCCAAATTCAGATGTTGGTGGATGTTGGACTTGCTTTGTGAATATCGTGTAATCTTATCTAGAATATCATTAAACGACTATAAAAGCATGTTGTGTTATAATTAAGTGTGTGTGTTTGTGATATAAATTATATATAAAATTTCTAAAAAAAAATATAATTAAAGTTGAACACATTGTCTTAAATATGTTTAAAAGTAATTTGATCTGGCAATCACTCATCTAAACTATCATGATTTCTTATGTATAAGAAATCTACACAATAAAAAAAAGATAAATATATACTTTTTAGGTTTATTTTAATCTTATTTACTTTACATCAATTTAGAAACAAATTCTTACAACATATACTTAACCATATCTATGGTTCATAGACCAGAACTTTGTGGCTGGGAAGTTGCATAGTTCTAGTATATGCCTCTTATGAAAATGATTATCAAGGACATCATTGCTGTTTGCTGTAGTACAGAGAGAGAATTTTTTCATGTCTTTGATAAAACAAATGCAATGATGACCTAATTTGAAAAAAAAATGTTTGTGTGTGTGTGTGTGTGTCGATTAAGATTACTGAAAATAAATCATTGAAATGACAATGTAAAATTACTTTAATGCCATGCAATTTTAAAACTCACAACTGATTGCTCTCCCTGTATATTTTTAATTCATATGTATTTACAATTACCTTTGCTGCTATTGGTCTTAAACTTACAATGACAATAATCATCATCATCATCTTAAAAAGACATCCTCATGATCTCAAAATGACATCAACATCAGTTCATCATCATCATCATCATCATCATCTCTCTCTCTCTCTCTCTCTCTCTCTCCTTGAATTAGGAAATGTGTATTTGAATGTTTACATGTTATTTCACTGATTGCAGTGCTTTTAAAATTCTCTACATAAGTACATTCAGTATTAAGAGACCCTGATTTAAGATTCGTTACCATAACCATTTCTAATTAATAATTCGAAATTGTATCCCATATTTGTCTTCATTTAAGTGTCATGTAGCTCCAGGTATTTGTTTATAGAATCCCTGGTAGCTCTCATCAAATTGCAGCATACAATTTCCCTCTCTTAAACTTTTATAACGCCCCTCATTGAATACATTTTCTGCCGATTCGAATTTTGTAACCGTGTTAATTTCATAAGGACGCGATGACATTGGCTAAAAATAGACAAGAGTGTGTCAAGCACCCTGGTTGAACTAGTAACTTCATTTTATAATTTGTGTATTGTTTATTTTGACGTCAAGTCAGGAAAATATCTTTCATAACAAAACAAAATGGCCGCCTATATTTTCTTTTCAATGTCGATGTTGACGGATTCTATAGACGTCGCTAAGGTGACGTTAATATCCCTGCTGAAATGACTGTGCTAAATATAGATATTGAACATTTACAAAATTCTGCAAGCTACGATCTGATTGGCTGGGACAGAAATATCCAGAACACGAACGTCAACGGGTCGTCCTCAGATCATAATGTAGCGTGGCGTATATATAGGAGATGACTTTAGTCAGATTGCGTGAAGGGGTTTCCTACAGCCATTTAATATATTGGATGATTCTATCGACATCATTCGGGCTAATCGTTTGACAACCAGAGGTATTATATAACATAACGTCGAAAGAAAGATTGCCTTTTCATATTTTCGCCTTATTTTCTGTATTTGATGCATTGAGTTTGGGTAGTATTACAACTTTAAAACCCTAAAAAATAAACTGGCGCAAAATTCTTAATGAATTTACACGTTGATTATTTCGACTCTTTCACTTATTTTCTTTGTATAAGTTTAAAATGTTTTATTTTCTCAACATTTTGTTCAACCTTTCATTCTATAAATGGTGTTAAGCATAGAATATACATGTTTGTTCCTTGGGAACTAGTTTCAGTTGAACAACAAGCTAGTTTTATTATGTTACTATCAAAGCAGCATCCGTTTGGGTTATATCACCGTTATCCATTGCAGGTTATCTGAACAACGCTACCCTGTCATAGAAAGTGTGTTTTTTTATTTCGAAAGAAAGGAGAAAACGTAAAAAAGAAAGAAAATAAAGTAAGAAAGAAAGAAAGCGAATACTTTAAATATTCTAGGATATTTATCAAAATGCAGAAAGTAACATATAGGCTCCCTAAGGCCGAACTGGTTTGTTTCTATTCCGTATAATAAACAACATCATGACATTAAACAAATTTGATCTTTAAAAGAATAGGCACCTGCGGGATGTGACTGCTTTTCTTGTATAATTACTGACTGAATATTTCAGTTTTTATGTTGTCTAAAACCAAATGAATAATTTAAGTTTTATTTTGAGCAAAAGAAATCTTTATGTTATCTTCCAATTCCATTTAAATAGAGTTGATCCTTCAAGAAACAGACTCCCAGTGGACTCAGCTGGTTTCCATACATACCTTTCAGGGAATCATCAAAAGCTTATCTCCAAACCAGCTGTCAAAATGTTATTTTATGTAGCAAGTAAGTAAGTTATTATATAGAAACGCTTTTTATGCTTTCATAGACATATTCTTTCCGAGCGTATTAAACAATGCATAAATGTTCTTTTTATCATTAATATGTATTAATAAATTGTAAATTAAATGTCAACTGTACATGTAATTTCAACGATTGTTATTTTTTTATTTATTTGCTGTGTAATCATCACTCCAGCTGCTTGTTGAAAATATTTGACAGTGTCTCCTCTATGCTAAATATTATCTTAGTGTTCCCATCAAATTACATTGTAATTAATATCCTTACGGTCAGATATTTTGATATCGTTTTATCCGAAATATGAACGATATTACATAAAGATGCAGGAAAAAATCTGGCCATACATTTGTATTAGAGGTATAAAATGGCAGAGTGTCCGATTTGCATACCGAGGGTCCCGATTTGATTCCAACTTGGGGCAGTAACATTCTGAAGTAATTATGGAACATAAAGGCAGGAATATCCTCATTTCAAGATATCTCCGATATATGGAAGTTTATTATTACAAGTATTGCACATACCTTGTTTATAGCAATATTACAGATATCTATTTTAATCACAGAAAACGCTGGAGAAAAACAGAACAACTTCAACAAGAAACTAAATTAAAAGGAAATATCTCTTTCTCTCCGTCCCCGGTTGCCGAGTAGTTAGAGCGATCATGGGTTCGATCCCTGGTCGCGACATACCTAAATATTACTCCCTTACTTGGCACCAATCATATAAGGGTAGGTTCAAGACGGGTTAGCCCGGTGTCAGGATAATGGACTGGTTGTGGTATGCTCGATGTCTGCGGCGTGATGCTGCAGTGTGACAGCCTGAGGCATAGTCTTCAAATGACTGAAAATCTGTTGTTGGGACGTGAAACCCAACAAACGAACAAACCCTTCCACACACAAACAAACAAAAGTATATGTTCCAACTATCATGAATGAATGTAAACCGAATGGCGGTGCATTTACCTACATACACGTGGCAATGAAAGGTTATGTAAATATACTCAATGACTTTAAAAACCCTATAACTTCAATAAATAAATAAATAAATAAATAAAAATAAAAAATCGTGTTTTCAAACGAATTTCAGCAATGCATTGGTCTGGTTTTATGCCCTACATATTAAGTACGATTCCCGATCTTCCCGTGAAAATACAATGACGTAATTTATCGAATATTTATACATGAGGCTTTTTATAGTCCTTGCTGCCTTGCCTAAGTATTTTATGCATCTAAGAAAGAAGATATTTGGTTATTGTTATGTAGATGAAAATGGTAATTAATATTTAGAAATCTTGTTTAAATGTTGTATTGATAATTGCCTGCAATGACACTGCGCATTACATCCAACGAGAAATCAATGATTAATCCGTTTATATCCGTGCCATAGGGACATTCATAGCTTTATTAGTCGACTTAGAATATATCTGGAGATTCCCCATGGGACCGGCTTGCTTTTTCTGTCATTGGTTAAATATTTAAAAGCCATCGTCTGGTCCAGTTTTTAACGTGTTGATCTGCGACTGACATCTCAAAACAACTGTGACAGTGATGCGAAATTTGACTGGAAAAGACGTGATATCAGTCATAAGAAAAAAGTTGTAATTAAGTGGAAAATGAAATACAGGTACATACGTAGCTTCAAAGCAGATATACAATATGGAGGTGAAGGATTATGAAGTTTTCAAAATATCATTATTTCAAAAATCAAAGTATGGAGTCCCATTCCCTGCATTGGCCGACCTTACTAAAAAAATCATGAAATTGCTTTACCCAGTATCATCAATATTTATTTCCATTTTGATACCACGACAAGCAAAAACCAATTTTGATTCTAGAGTTTCATCTTTTTCCAGAAACTCTATTTAGGGCAATGAAAAATTGATGTTTTCTTAACAAGGTATGGAGCCAGCATACTTAACAGAATGATGTCAACGTGATGAGCTAAAACGATTTTCTTGAAGAAAATGTGAAAAAAATTACATATTAAAGAAGTGTATTTGAAAATCACATGTTCTGCCTAATCTTTTAATAAAATAAATAGAGACATCGAATCACTACCTTATTACAATCATATCTTTTTACAGCAAGGATTTCATTTTTGATGACTGCAATGCAAATGACAGAAGAAGACTATTTATGATGCTGAATCACGCAATCTCAGTTTTATCAAGCGCTAGATCACCTTTCAATGATTCCTTCTAGATACTTTTTTCTTGAGCAGTCTCACACACTTACAATGTTTCTTTGTATCGATATATCGCTATTTATTAGGTGCACAATCATCGGTAAACATTCAAAGATTTGCATGCCACGAAAACAATCTTAACGACATTTTTGACATAGCACCCGCTTTTGTATCGTATTGCTAGAAATTAAGTCATAAATGATCATGCTAGCACTGTTATACCGTATATAGATCAAGCCGTATACAGCTTACCGTAAGCTGTATACGATCAGATGCAGCATATCGCCGTTTATAGCTCATTTCTGAAAGATGATGATCATCATCATTGTCGTTGTCAGCAGCAGCATCATCGTCATCAACACAGTGTTGCGAATTTCTGTAGTTGTTCTTTGCTTCGTAGTTTATATTGTTGCTGATGTTAATATTTGTATTGTTTCTGCTGCTGTAGTTGTAGAGGTAGTAATGGAAGTATGTCTGTCTGTATGTCCGTCCGCCCGTCCATCTGTTCGTTCGTCCTTTAATTGCAGTAACGTTTCATTAGAAAAATATAGGTGTCGTAATTTTACGTGGATTCAAAACCTTCTTTAGGGGTTGGGGCGGAGGGGGCTCAGTACACTTCATTTGCGGGAAGGATCATAATAAGACCGGGGGTGGGGGCACCGAAATGTAATGACCAGGAAGTTACTTTTATGTTTTTTTTAATATGAAGATTCAAGATTCAAGATTTTTATTTCATCAACCAGATGGTCATTAGGCCCATGTGGTATCATTACATGGCGACAGTATAACATGCATTTACATGCTTATTCAACACTTCATATTAAATTAGTTATTATAAATTATGTACCGTCAACACATACAGTTTAATACACAACATTTGTATACATGCAAATATTTATTTTAAATTACATTTTTGATTATATTAGATTACATAGATAATAGAATTCACACAATTGTATTGAATTAAATAATGACTAGGCAAGAGAGAGAGGGGGGAGGAGAATAAATAAATTAATTAACCAATCAATGAATCAATCACTCAGCCAGTCAATCACTTAACCAAAAAAAAAAAAAAAAAAAAAAAAAATTACTACACTTTCAGTCTTAACAAAAGGGAGATATAAGGTTTCAAACAGATACATAAACGTTTCACAATGTTTATCATACTATAAATCTCACAAGGGAGATCAGACAAACAAAAATAAATAAGTAGCATCTAACATCCTTATTAAAAGGTAAATAAGTAAAAGGTTTACAAAATACAACATTCTATGTTAATCGGTTCATTTGCCTTCCCTTGTCGAAATGAAACATAAGGGAAGTCATGAACATGCATAAATAAACACATCATTACTGAACATTTCATATAATCAAATTATATAGTTACCATCATCAATATATTCATCATTACTATTATAATAAAGCCACGATAGCAAATATTCAATGACCTTGAATGTATACTAGCAATTATTACTATTGTGCGTGTGAAAATAATGATCACCGGTGTAAGATCACGGAATGCACGAATTTTGAAAACACGTGCTAAATATTGACCTGAACAACAAATATGGAACAATTTGCCTGTGATTATGAAGTGAAAGGGATTGAAGTATTGTACGAAATGAGCTTTTTGTTTGTTAGGTTTAACGTCCCACAGAAGTTATTCTAACAGAGGAAAGTTTTTCTACCAGACAGTAGTTATTACACTGAAAGGTCATTGTTTATTTGTTTGGTAAAACGTCCCACCGATAGGATTTCAGTCATTTGGAGACTAAGTCTACTTAAGACATATATATTGCTGCCACACTGCAGTATCAAACTGTAGACATGTGACATAATACCACAACAAGTCACATTAACCTAACACCTGGCCAACCAGTCCTGGTACTACCCTGATATATATGCTAAGCGCCAGGCAGGGAGCTACCAGTACAAATTTATAACGAGTTTGTTGTTTCGACAGTAGGGGATCGAACCCACAATTTCCCATTCCCGAGGCGGACGCCCTAACCATAATAAATATTATTTATTATAATTGCCACTAATACTACGACTATAGTTCTCCTACTACTGCCACATACAGTTATTCTACTAGATCTACTACATCTATCAAGTAACTTGTCTACGACGTGATACCGCAGTACGGCAACACTATATTGGTCTCCTTGTAGACAAAATTCCTCAAATGACTGAGATGATGTTGGTGGTACGTTTAATTCAAGCAAACAAACACACTAATGCTACGAAGATTATGATGGTGCTAATATCGATCAAGTATAATCACAATTATGTTTAATACTGGTCACCAAACATGTGAGCTATACACGTCAAGTTGAAGGACCTATTTCAAAAGCGTATGCCTATATCTAAAATATATAGCTTAAGTAAGCTGTATACGTTGTCAACCGACGAATATAGCTCACCATAAGCTGTATACGTTGTCAACCGACGAATATAGCTCACCATAAGCTGTATACGTTGTCAACCAACGTTTCATGAACATTAAATCATTATGAAATATAATGGGCCTTTGATGTTTAGACAATACTTTGAAAATATGGGAAATAGATAGACATTTCATGTTAATGACGTTCACCGTTAACACTGATCGTATTTTTTTTTAAATTCGCATTTACTTTATAAACAATGATAAGGAAACACAAAGTATAATATTCTTGTGTTAAAAACATTATCAAACAGATATTTGCCAAATTTTGAAGGTTCAAAAAGGTTTTTATTTAAATTAGCTGAAATGGCCATAAAAAACAGTTTTATTTGCTATTTCAGAAAGCCATTGTATTAGTTAATTTAATTTTTAAATATATCCGTTTCTTTTGCCTATTTATGTATATGTTTTGGTCCTGGAACAATTCCGATTTTCTTCTCGTTTCTTTACTCATTGCATGCTTGGCAGTATCTTCACCTATAACTCATAGAAAACAGTTTAAGTTACAAATTGTGATAACATAATTAAAATCGTAATGTATTTAGGAATCTTTCAAAAATTTTAATGCATTGTTTAAGCAAAAGAATTTATCAACTAATTTTGAAATTGAGTGAAATTATCATTTTAAAAGCAATTTTACCTTCAATCGTTCTTTCATGTTCACATCAATGATTTTTTGTTTTAAAATTCGAATGGCACTTTCCTTTTTGTATTTTTTATTCATATGTTACTAAGACTACTTATACGTATTTATATTAAAAAGAAAATCATAACACGAAAACTGAATATGACTATATTACTTTGAAATGTTATTGCAAAACAGTATGTTGATACGAGTGTCTATATTGACCTAGTTCCAGTTATAGTACGTTACAATAAGTGTCATACAACTACTTTGCACAAGTCAAAACGAAACTGTTGGCACGGTGATGTATTTAGGTATATATAGGTCTTCCTTTGAGCGCATGTTATTGTTATCGGCAGATGTTGAGTTGAACCCAGGGCCTATTACCGGTTCAAATCCCACCTCTCCCACACCGCCTCCACGTGAAATTTTTCATGGACCGTATACGAGCGTTGAAACACAGTATCTATTGAATGCAATGGCGGATTATAACAGAATAACAAATGAAGGCATTACCCAGATACGAGAGGAGGTCAAGGCCGTACGATGTGATATGGCCGGAGTGAAACACGAACTCAAGGACATCAATCAAAGAATTAGTCGTATAGATAGCAAACAAAAATCTATGAATGAAGAAATGATTAATATTCAATCACGACTGTCAGAAAAAGAGCATGAGCAGCAAACTTTGCAAACAGACGTCGAGGGGGTATCTTACATTATTGATCGTGATAGCTCTGGCTTGAATGAAACTTTTAATCGACTTACTGATCTAGAAGCGTCAGAGATTAATAATTCATTGCGAATTTTCGGAATGAATGATGAAAAAGGTGAAACACAAGAAAATCTATATAATGCGGCCTTTCCAAATTCAACTATGCCGGATGATGAAATTGTTCATATCAACAGAATTGGTACATATAAGGAATCGAATTCTCGCATGGTGGTCGTCAAATTTAAAAGTTTTCATGTTAAAGCAGCCCTTTTTAAGGTCAGAGACGTGCTTCGCGAGAAAGGAATACGAATCTCTAACGACTTAACAAAGCATCAGACTTAAACTGAAAGAGCTAAATAGAAATGGAATTAAAGGGTTTTTTAAAAATGATGTTCTCTATAAGAGACAGGCCAACGAGAAAACAAGTGACAGCGGGCGGGTGTTTGTTAGAGCGCGGAGACAGGGAGACAGCACTGATGCTATGGCTGTAGATCCTCATGTGGAACAACTCGGGGCTACAGGCGGCGGTGACCTTGACCCAATGCGAACACACGGAATGGGGCTGAGATGAGTGAATAAATTGGTTGTCCTATTGGCTTGAAACAAGGTTGCTATGCAAGTCCTATATTATTTTCTCTTTTTATTAATGAGTTGTATGAATTTATGGAAAATAATGATGTAAGAGGTATTCAACTCAACCCAGTTATATTAGAGGTTTTTATGTTATTGTTCGCAGATGATGTGGCTCTAATTTCTGATACTATAATGGGTTTACAAAAAAGTTAAATTTGTTAAATTCTTTTTGTAAAATATGGAGCTTATCAGTAAATGTTGAGAAGACTAAAATTGTTGTTTTTAAACATGGAGGTCGTTTGTCAAAATTAGAAAAATGGCACTATAATGGACAAATATTAGAATGTGTTAATGGATTTCAATATGTAGGATTATATTTTACATCTCAATGCACAGAATGGCAGAATGTATGGCAGTTAAGGCAAAACGTGTTCTAGTTTCATTGTTGTCGACACTTTATGATAGTATGCCTATGTCAAAACATTGTTTCTTTAAAATAATTGATGCAAAAGTGTTACCTATATTATATTACGGAAGTGAATTGTGGGGCTTAGAATCTTTTGATGTTGTTGAAAGAGTACATTTATATGCATGTAAACGTTTTATGTCAGCTCCTCTTCATACAGTAAATGCCGCTATATTGGGGGATTGTGGTCGGTATCCT
>CM037778.1:29001880-29051880 GCA_021229015.1 Solen grandis
AGTGACGTCATGTTCATAGGATCGCGGAAGTCTGTCCGTGCTTTAGGTACGCGACCCGAAGCTACACAGCGGTGTATCCGAAACCGTTCTTGTGCACCAGATCTCTTGATTTCGCTCGTTGCCTCATCATACTTGTATACATTATTGTCAATAACCAGTTTGTCGTATGTAATAGTGGCATACCGGCCTTGATTTCATGCCTCAACCAATCGCTTGCCTAGAACACGCCTGTGAACGTTCCGTGAAATCTTCCCGCACGGAAAATCCGTCTCTTCTTGTGTAGACTTCCCTTGAATTTCGCCAAAAGACCTCTCTGACCTTATAATGTGCAAATTTAGCGATAATAGGACAGCTTGTGTCATTTTTGCCCCCAACCCTATGTACACGGAGTATTCGCAAAATCGATATAATGAAATAAATTTTTACTCTATAGGTAGAAGATTTTAAGGAATAATGACAACGAATTGTAAACCTTAAAACACTAGAAAACTATAAACACTGTATTCGTTATTTAGGATGAACAAAATTTAATGAAAAATGTGCCTTAGCAGATATTTAGATGAGAAAGTCCTGATTAAAGCTGATTCACGCGAGTGAAAATAAAATTGTTTTCATGTGTAAAAATACAAATACAAGTAGTTATAAAGAAGAGGTACGAGAATTACTGATTTAACTTATGGACAATACAGATATGATATTGCTTCAATGTATAAAGAGATAAGTAGAACCGTCAGTTTAATCCAGACTGTGACACAAAATTAGATAAGTGCTCTGAGAAAACAAGTTTGATGCAGCAATGTTTACCTATAAAAATGCTAGATTGAAAAATAATCTTTAAGTACCATATAGTAGGTTTTTTTCTGCTGGTGTAATATTCTGCGTTTTTGCCATAAAATGGGATATTTTTATCTACGGATTATTTTTCTGCGATTTCTGACCCAGAATAAGTTTATTTCGGCGCTTGTTTACCTTGCTATATAAAACAAACATTTTAAAATCTCTAATTCTAATAATTACTCATAAAGAAAATCAATCTATATTACATCTCACATACTCTGCCGTGGACCATACCGCAAACAATTTAACAGCTGCTTCGGTAAATGATTTTCAGGGGTAATTCAATCAGAGAGCAAACCATTGGTAAACGTGCGAAAAAAGCACATTTTGCATTGTTTGGCATGTTCTTAAGACCCCAAGGAAGAGAATAACCCCCTCTCCCACTTCAACCAGGTGAACCTGGAAGGCCATAGATAGGGGGAGATTACAATGAAATGTGGTCAAACTGTGACATATGTACTCATTTTTTTATTATTTGTTGGGTTTTTTTATCCTGCGAATACATATTTAGTGAAAACTACATTGATTGGTTGGTTGGTTTCAATGATAGTGGTAACAGACTCTTGTTGATAAAAGAAATACCGTCACCGTGTATTTCATGTAGATCAGTATCTAATGATCCAAAGGGATCTAAAGAGTTTAATCTTGCGAATATTTTTCCATTGTTAGTTATTTTTCGCCGATTTTATTTCTACGGGTTTGTGTTTATCCATAAAATGGCAGAAATAAAATTACCCACAGAAATAAGCTGCTATACGGTTTTATGATAAATGAAGAAAATGAAGAGAAATATATCTGGAATTATTTATGGTAACAACTCAACCGTGTGCCAGTTCCAATATTTAATGGTAATAAGGGAAAATATCCATCATGGAAAGCAGCCCTCAATGCTTGTGAAGATGCTGCACAAGAAACTGGAGAGTACTAGTCATTAAAGCTTAGACAATATTTGTGAAGCTTTCAATTGTGACCTGGAACATAATAGAGCTCTGCTTACAATGCTGAAAGGGAAAGACCTGAGCAAAATAAGACGATAGACGTAAAAAAGACTATGTTTTTGAAGAAATAAAAAACAAGTCAGAAAACCAAAAAGCGATTGAAAATTTTGCAGATTTATTAAGTATATAGCTATTATAAATTTGCAAGAAATAGAATATATGATTAAGAGAATTGGTTTTTATACATGGAGTTTCGAGCAAAACTTCCTGTATGAATGTTGACAAGATATAACAGATGGATTGTAGGAAACTCGGAAATAGAAAGGGAGTTAACACTGAGAAAATATATAATTCAAGAGAATGAGTATTTAATAATGAAATGATGAATAATGAAATAATTAATGGCATATACAGCAAAGGTCAAGTCCACACAATATAAATTAAAGTCAGGTATTTTTTTTTAATTACAGCACAAGGATGTAGTGTCTGTAAACAGAAACACAAGATTTGGACCCGTAGTGTTTTTCACGATTTGTCAGTCCCTGAAAGATGTTATAGACGTTTGCGCGACAATCATTATGGCAGTGAATGCAGGTCAGCAAGAAACTGTGACCGTGACGATTGTCATTAAAACATAATAAGCTATTATAAGGAAGAGAACTGAATATAAGAGCATCTGAGTTTCACCTATTTGCAAACGAGCCAGATCAGACTGATATAAGACATTTACAAATATTACCAACAGTCAATAACATTCATGCCATCTGCAAATGATAAACAGCTGAAATAAGTGCATTTTTAGATGATAGATGACTTACATAAATCATAATTTAGCATTAAAGCCAAAATTAGAAGGTAAAGACAAAAGAGTACAGATTAATGTTTTGAATTGAAAGTCATAGTTTTTAGACAGCAAGTCAATGACCTTTAATATAGAAAATCACGTGGAGATTTTATTATAAATAAAGAAGCTAACACAACCAGAGAAGAATTAAAATCAGTAGACTCAGTAGAATGGAACTAACATGTTAAAATATAGACTCATTTGAAAGTTATAAACGTTCCAATGATAAGTGTTTGCTTGTTTGTTTGTTAAAATACATTACATTGGATCATGTAACAAGAAACATCTATATGTTTACGTTACTGAATAAAATATATGAATCTTGAATCTTGATAAGCAAAATGACAAAGATATACCTACTGATTGGTCTGAACTATTCTGATCTATATAGATGCATTGGAGAAGAAACTGAAGAATCAGGTGAAAAAACTGCTAGACTGACACCTTTAGGCTGGACATGAGTCAGCAACAGCAAACAAAATTGTGTTTTCAACATACCTTGTAAATCACACAGATTCAGATAATATTATAAAAAGGTTCTGGGAACTGGACAGCTATGATACATAAGTGAAAGATAAGATATTTACAATTAAAGAATAAAATGTTTTGAATAAACAGTGAAGAGCCCATACTGTACAAAGTGCGCATTATGAAGAAAAAAACAACAACATGGAAACCAGATTAAAGTGAAATTCAGAACAATTACGAAATGGGAAGGAAAGTTTTAAAACAATTTAGAAAAAATAAAAAAGATACCTACATTAAAGTAGCATACCAAGGAACAATAGAGAAATTTATGAACAAAGGTTACTTACGAAAATTACCGAAAGAAGAAGAAAACTAAAAAAAAAATATGGTATTTGCCATATTTCCTAGATGTTCAACCAGTTAGAGAAATAACTAAGTTTAGAAGTGTGTTTGATGCATTTGATGCAGCAAGAAACTGTAACGACGATTGCCTGATTGCCTGACTTCATAGACACTGGATTTAAGTTTGAAAATTATCTCTTTGATGTTTTACTTCGTTTATGCAAATTTGTTACATCGTACTAGTTTGTAACATAAGTAAAATGTATTTACTTGAGATACAAGAGACAAATAGGAGGCATAACAGATTATGTGTGATTAAAATGTTATGAATGTGACGAAAATGAATTCAAAACACTATTATTCGGAATGACAGTGTCACCATTTCAAACTCAACTGTTATCATAGACAAAAGCTAGGCTGCACAAGAATCAGATTCATCAGCTGTATAGACAGTGCTTAAATCAATTTATATGGATGATTCTTAGCAACAGCAAAACAAGCATCAGAGTAATGTGCACAATGGTCAGAGTTATTGAGTAAAACAGGAATGTGTGCAATCAATGGCTTTTTAACTCCAGATTAGTACTCGAGCAAATTACACAAAAGGACAGAGCCTCAGAAGTAAATCAAAGAAACAGGTTATAATTATTTAGACATTAGGGATAACGTGGATATCACAAAAGACATGTTTATATTTGATATAAAAATAAACACTCATTTCGGTTACAATGAGAAACTTGCTTAAGCGAATAACAAGTATATTTGATTCGTTAGTAATTCTTCCCCTTATATTATTCGTGGCAAAATGTTTCAACATTTTTTGTTAAGAAGCTATGATTGGGACAATGCTTTTGACTGTGAGTTAGCAAAGAAAATAACTGAATGGTTATATGAACTCGAAGTGTTTCCTAAAGAGGTGATTCCAAAAGTTTATCCTGCAGAACATGTGTTTGTAGAGGCATATGGTACCGTCTTTATCTTCAACATATAGCTTCAAATTTAAACATCACTGTGAAGTAAGAGCAAAGTTTCACCACTGAAGGCAATAGGTATACCCAGATTAGAATTGACAGCAGTTGTTTTAGGACTACGTGTATCGCTCAAAAGTTGAATGGAGTTGTGTTCTTGATAGATAGTGTCAATGTCATGTCACTACTACTGGATAAGTAGCGAAAGTAGGTGTCAAACCATTTGTTGCACTTAGAGTTGGAGAGATTCAGGAACAAAATCCATCAAAACAATGGAGGTATGCTTCAAAACTCGTAAATCCTGCAGATATTTCATCAAGGAGGTGGGGGATTGGCCTGTTAGTGTCGCAAATGCAAAGGATTTATCAGAGGCTGGATTCAAGAAAAACAAGTATGGTAATAAGCTCTACGTACGTTGGCACAGAGAAGATCCATCGATATTTCCCAATTGACTACATTTATTTCCAATAGTAGCTTGGTTAACAAGATTTGTTAACAATTGCAAGCAATAAGGAAAAAAGAGTGCTTTCGGTGAAAGAAATACAAGACAATGAATACATGTTAATGCACAAGGCAAAAGTGAAACATTTTCCTGAGGAATACAGGAATCTCGTTAAAGGTCAAGCAGTATACAGATATAGCAAACTGTATCCATTAAATGTAAAACTGCGTGAAAATGAAGCAATGTGACAAAATTACATTTCACTTGACTATTTAAGTTTTACCGTCGCTTCCACAGTATTTCAGTCATATAGCGACGTCCAGCTAATTACGGGTGGAGGAAGCCTCCGAATGCACGGAGGCATCCGGGTAGAACTACCGACCTACCGCATGACAACTGGAAGGCTTCCTTAACATGAAAATCCGAATGACCCTGCCGGGTTTCGAACCGATGCGGTGAGGGGCTGAATGAGTTCTAAAGTCAGCGACTTTACCCTCTCGGCCACGGAGATTCATGAGAGCCTTTGCATATTGTTCAGTGGATTATTCTGGACCTTTTCTCACAAAACAAGGTCAGGAAAAGGTAAGATAAATTTATATTTATTTACTTGTCTTATTCAGGAGCTGTGTATTTTGGAATTAGCGTATGGACTAGATACACTTTTATTAATGCTTTCTATGAATGTCAAGCAGAAGTGGATTTCCAGATTCGACAATGGCACTAGTCTAGTCGGGGCACATAGAGAATTAAAGGAGCAATTTATAAAGTTCTAAAAATTCTAAAAAAGATGTTACTGATGAAGAACTACTCAGCACAATTGCTTGGACAGAATGACTTATCAACAGTCGCCCATTATCATACCAAATATCAAATCCCACTAATGATTCAGTTTTGACTCATAATCACTCCATATACGGACAGACAGTCGGGATATGTTCTGATACAGAAACAGTTGACACAACCGTGTATAATGTAATGAAGCGTTGGAGATTTGTAAAGGAAATGTGAGACCTTTCTGGCACAGCTGATAACGTGACTTAATAATACTTTGTAGCAGGAGAAAGTTACATGAAGAGACGCGTGATTTTAAGAAAGGAACTATCATTATTTTGACTGAACTGATACACCAAGTTGTGAAAAGTCGCCCTATAGAGTTACCGACGTATATCCGGGTTCTAATAGAGATTGTGGCTATAAACATTAACATAAAGTTTGAAGTGATTGCTTTAGAAATGAAGATGCTAGAGTGAAAACAAAGTGAAATCTGGCATTTTTACAATTAACAGTGGTATAACTCCTGACGAAATTAGCTGATATTAGCCATGATCAAACTTGGCCAAGAGATTTTGATCATAAACATTGTCATTAAATTAGAAATGAAGATGTTAGAGTGCAACCAAAGTGAAATCTGGCTATGTTTATAATAAAAAGGGCACAACACCTTCTCTTACTGGCCGATATCATCCATAATTAAACTTGGCCAAAATATTATGGCTATAAGAATTGTCCTAAATTCTTAAGAAATGAAGATGCTAGAGGGCAAACAATGTGCTCAGGTGAGCTTAAATGTTCTGTGAAGTGAGGTGACAAGCACTGTGCTAAGGGGCACAATTATTCCTGTGATATTGCATGGTTTAAAAAAAAAAATAAAAACAATAAATCATTGCTAAACATGAACGTCAAATATTCCTTGAAATCCTACTGACCAACTTAGAAATGATATTCGATGAATATATTTTATTCCGACGAAGCATAATCCAAATGGCGTCGCCCTTGTTTCTGTATTTTTGTAATGAGGAGCTGAAGAGATCATATATGGAGATCATTAGGCACTCTTGGCGCATTCGGGACAGAAGTTTTGCTCTGTTAAAAAATACTGCTTGGTAAGTTTTGTTATACTTTGTGAATTCTGAAATTGTACAGAACAGGTATACCATATCAAACTAAGTCTTAGAGGAAAGCGTTTCTCCGACTGTTTGCATAGTTGAATGCAAAACAGTTCAGCTGAGTCTAACACGCGTCTGACGACCGTAACACTGAATATTATTATACCGTACCGAGTTTGGCGGAAGTCATGTAATGGTAATCCAGAAAGAACTTTTTATTTTATCATTTTATAAATGCCCATGACATTTATGCAAAAGGATATGCGTGGAGTTTAATACAATAAGTTTTTGGACTGATTTTCAGCTGATGTCATTGTGTTAGTCATATGTTCTAGGTATAAAAATGTTTTTGTTGTATATTGGTTGGTATAATAAAGTTATAGCATGCATTAGATATAGTCAATTTGTTAATATCAAAATGAAAAGTAGATATTTTAACAGGGAAATCATTCATGTAGATTTTAGGAATAACTTTTACAATTGCTTTTTATTTAGGAGACTTCTTTATAGATACAGATATTTCATTTGTTACTTACAAGAAACTGTAATATGTTTAACAAGTTATTATTGGCATGTGTATCCCTCTCGGGTGATCTTGATTGCAATAAACATGTGCACATCGAAAATAATATTTACCCAAATTATAAGTCATAACACAATATGCAGAGCCGACGCCAGTGTGTTTGCCCATAACTACGTCCACCGATAACGCAAGCAGACAATATCGGCGTTCCGCTCCAACCATATAAAAGCCGTTTGAAAAAAGCTTGAAGAAAGTCTGCATGGGCTTGGACAACAGTTTCCAAATAAAAAGCATTTAATCTCTCTACACCTCTGAAAGACTTGTTAGTCGCGAGGACATGGGGAGTTAGCAACTGGGTCAGTATCTAAGATCACAACTCTGCGTAGTACGATCATTTAGCTATTTGGTAATGTGAAGTATGTCGTGGAGTCTCGGAATCGATGACCTCTTACAGTTCTGAACATGACTTTGTAACGTCAACTACAAAACTAAAAGCCGTTGCTGTCGTAGCAACCGTTCATCACCCGTTTTGGCCATTTCTGGAATAGGGGATCTACGTACATATCATTTAGACTAAGTGTATCTGGATTGCAATCATTGAACTGATTAACGAAGAAAACTATTTTTCATTAAATTATTATAAAAAAAAAAAAAAAAAAAAAAAAAATACGTGACTATTTAGTGAATTCAAACTTTACGCATAATGAATCTAAAACTTTTCTCTCTAAAAGTTGTAACAGACCTAAGTGTTCTCACTGTTCCCGTATAGATACTGGCTCGTTTTTATCTAGCCATGTTACAGGAGAAAAGTTTGATTTGCGTTGTAATACAGACTGTCAAACTAAGAATGTCATTTATCTTATTACATGTTCAAAATGCAACATGCAATATGTTGGTCAGACCAAGCAAAATGTCTCAAAACGTATGAACAGTCATAAGTTTGATATTCGTAATTTTATGGACCCTGCATTTTCCTCTACCGTTGCTTTACATTTTAATTTAGAAAATCATAATTTAAATGATTTCTCATTTATGCCTATTGATATTATCAATAGCAACATTGATCGCCTGTGCAAAGAAACCTTTTGGATACATAAACTTAGAACTCATGTTCCTGAAGGTTTAAATTCTAAACTACTTTATACAGTAGATTGATATGTGTCACTTATGTCTACTTGTATGGTAGGTACTGTTTTTCGTTTTTTCCTATTCATGTTTTTTTATTGTAATAAGCTATAGGAAATGTTTATATTTTATATCCGGAATAGTACCTATCTCATTTTGACGTTAAAAATAGTACGCATAACGTCTGCACTTTTCCGCTTTTTTGACGTTACGTTATTCATGGTGACGTCGTTTGCGTTGTTTATGTTTGAAAGTTATTGTTATCCTGATGAAAGCGTTAGCCGAAACGTTGAAGTAATAACAAATTATAATTTTTCCTACGTGTTGTCGTTGA
The DNA here is from genome assembly GCA_021229015.1 of Solen grandis. Lineage (NCBI taxonomy): Eukaryota > Metazoa > Mollusca > Bivalvia > Adapedonta > Solenidae > Solen > Solen grandis. The sequence goes on from CM037778.1 coordinate 29,010,588, forward strand.
TATTTTCCACATTATATCATTAAATTATTGGAATTACTAGACTACGTTTATTCAAATTTGAGTGTATACCTAGGAACGAGACACATACTTTCCCCCTATACATGAACATTTCAAGGATATGCCATGCATGCTTGCCTCATCATTCTTGCCTCTATACATGTTAAATTCATACAAATAACGAGTCTAATGTTGGTAAATATTCTAAATTCGAGTTTAAGTTCTATATGTTAAGAATTTTCATAATTTGCACAACTAATAATACTGTATTCCTAAAACTACGAATTCAATTTAAATATTAAACCACAATATCAGCCTAGGCTGAGACTCCCCATCTCGCATACTGCCATCGCCCTTGCTTTTGCATTTTTGTAATGAGCCATAATGGATATTTTTCTTATATACATTTTGATTCTGATCAAGATCATGATATTCAGAGAAAATTAAACATACACTTTCTAAGACATCCATCCTCACACTCTTAAAGCTAATTTGCAGATCTAACGATAATCTTTAGCTAAACAAGACAAGAGAGGGCTATGGTAGCCCCTGAACGCTCAAAAAAGTACCGTATTATTAACCAGATTCAAATTTTAGAAACAAAGAATCCTGTATTCTATACAGATTACTTAACTTTTGTTTTGCACTATTCTGGATTAAAATTTGATCATGTGATCCCAAAATCGTTAGGGGTTACTTACTTCCCTTTTCTGTTTGAGGAATGTGGGATCAAAAACTTTAAATTGGAAATGGTTTTCACTTTAAGGAACATTGTTACTTGACCTTCGACCTAATGAATCCAAACTCAATAGGAGTCATCTACTGATCATGTTCTAACATCCTATTTAGTTTGGGAAATGTGGGCATTTGAAGACATCTGATAAAAATTAGATCGAAATTTGAATTGACCATACAATATTAAAATATTTGAATACAATAAAATGAAAGCGCAGATACACATGCAACTACATCTCAATTTAAACCTCCAATGAATATTTTAGGAATGTCGCTCTAGAATTTGGTAGCGGACTTCAACTCCAGTGTCATAACCAAACGTCATATGAATATCAAAAAACATTGCATTTACATGGAACAAATGCGTCCTTTTGAACTGCTGTACTTAAAGATTTTTTAATCAGCATTCACATGCGCACTGGAAAGCGATGGAGGGATAACGATAACACCATAGCATGATTGCGCAAACGCAAAGATGCGATTATGATAATGCGATAGGACAATAATGAGAACGCAAAAATGATACCGGTACAGTACAACAGTATGATATATTGATCATGAAAACGCGACAGCACTATGATGAAACACGATACTACGTTGCGTTATCATCATCGCACTATTGCACTGTCGCGTTTTCATTATCGTTCTGTCGCGTGAACAGTATCATGCTATCACGTATTCGTCATCTTAGTATCGAATATCGCGTTTTATATCAACGCATTCAATGACAATGGCCCTAATGAGATTCTGTACAAAGTAGCAACTGGAGCTTACACTTAAGGTGATAAATATCCCCATACTGCTTCACAAAATAGCTCTCCACAAAGTGACAGAATTTGATACAGCTAATGAAAACTATGACAATAACAGGGAGATCAAACAGAAACTTTGCAAAGCAACCTAAAATGTGCCAACATTTCATTGTGCACTTTGCTACCAATGGTAACATTTTGCAAAAAGATGCTATTGCTCTGAGAACTGGTAAAGTTACCAAATGGAAATAAATTACTAAAAGAAAAAGATAACAATATCAAATATATAATTATTTACATCTGTGCTTAGCATAAGTGCAGACAAATAAGATTAAGAACATAGTAATTATTGAACTCCTTCCTGTAGTAATTTAGAAATAGCGCAAACAAAGAATCAAAGGTTCAAACTCAGAAAACAAATGTTCAATCATAACATGAGTACAATATACACATATGTGCTTGCAAGTGAAACTTCCTATGAAGTTTCATTGAAATCCATCATGTTGCAACTGAGAAATAGCATGGACAAAGAAAGCTCCAGAAAATCATCAATGGACTATAACTCAGAGAATGTTTTTCTCAACTGTAACAAGAGCAAAATATGCACATCTGTGCTTACTAGTGAAACTTTCATATGTAATTTGATTGAATTCAATCCAGTACTTATTTAGAAATAGCGCAGACAAACAAATTTCAAGAAAATTCATAATTTAGAGAAAAATCATTCAACCATTACGACTGTACAAAATGCAAATTTGTGCATGCTAGTGAAACTTCCTATAGATTTTGATTGAAACCAATGCAGTAGTTAATGAGAAATAGCATGGATAAACTAGAAATGTGTCCATAGGACACAGATGCCCCCACAACCACTTTTATGTTGAATGATAGGATGTCAAGAACCTTCGACCAGTCTGACAAGGATTTCATACTAAAGGTTCCAATGACCATGACCAAAATCAATAGGGTTCATCTGCTGGTCATGGTCAATGTCCCAACCAGGTTTCACAAACCCAGGCCCTGCAGTTCTCCAGTTAATGATTGGACAAGGATTTCATACTAATGTATACCGTGACCTTTGACCTAGTGACCTCAAAATCAGTAGGTTTCATCTGCTGGTCATAGCCAATGTCCCTACCAGGTTTCACAAACCCGGCCCTGCAGTTCTCCAGTTTATAATCGGACAAGAATTTCACACTAATGTACACAGTGACCTTGACCTTTAACCTAGTGACCTCAAAATCATTAGGGTTCATCTGCTGGTCATGGCCAATGTCCCTACCAGGTTTCACAAACCCTTGCCATGCAGTTCTCGAGTTAATGATCCGACAAGGATTTCCTACTAATGTAAACAATGACCTTGACCTTTGACCTAGTGACCTCAAAATCAATCGGGTTCATCTTCTGGTCATGGCCAATGTCCTGCAGTTCTCAGGTTAATGGTCGGAAAAGTTTTGGTCGTACATACGGACGGATGTACAGACAGTAGAAATGCTATATGCTGCCCATTTTTCAAGTGGGTGCATAAAAAGCTACCGACCGAACCACACAGTGACTACTATATCCCCCCTCCCCACAAACTAAGTTTGTGAGGGGAATAAAAAGTATGCCGACCTGCCTTCACAGAACCTATTTTAAACTAGAACTGCCATTGTGATGGCGAAAATACCCCCGCATGCCGCTTTGTCACAGGAATTTTTTAAATGACGCAAATGGAGGTTACAGTTCTTTGGCACTGCACTTCTCTTCAATGAGATCTATCCACATATGAAATTTCATATTGAAATCTCTTATCCTTTTTGAGTTATGGCCCGGACTAAAATTAAGTACAAAAATTAACAAAGGGCAATAGCTCCAAAATTATGCAACATAAAGTTATGATTCTTGGGCACTGCACTCCCCCTCAATAAGATCTATCCCCTATGAAGTTTCATCTTAATACCTTTTATACTTTTTGAGTTATTGCCAGGACAAAAATTAAGTATGAAAATTTACAAAGGGCAATAACTCCAAAATTATGCAACAGAGACTTATTGTTCTCGGGCACTGCACATCCCCTCAATAAGATCTGTCCACTTATGAAGTTTCATCTTAAAAGCTTTTACACTTTTTGATTAACAGCCCGAACAAAAATTAAGTATGCAAATTTGCAAAGGGCAATAACTCCAAAGTTATGCAACAGAGACGTATTGTTCTTGGGCACTGCACATCCCCTCAATAAGATCTGTCCACATATGAAGTTTCATCTTAAAAGCTTTTTATACTTTTTGATTAACAGCCCCCCAAAAAATTAAGTATGAAAATGTACAAAGGGCAATAACTCCTAAATTAAACGACAGAGAGTTATGGTCACTGCACGCCCCCTTAATGAGATCTATCCACATATGAAGTTTCATCTTGATATCTTTTATACTTTTTGAGTTATGGCCCGGACAATAATTAAGTATAAAAAATTACAAAAGGACAATAACTCCAAAATTACACGACAGAGAGTTATGATTCTTGGTCACTGCATGCCCTCTTAATGATATCTATCCACTTAAGAAGTTTCATCTTGATGTCTTTATACTTTTTGAGTTACGGCCCCGACAAAGAAACCGACAGACGGACGGACAGCCAGACAGACAAGCTGAATCTAGTATACCCTCTTACAAATTCGTTGTGCGGGTGGGGGGGTTAAATATATATTTTCCTTTTCAAAATTGGTGTCCCACAAGTTGGAAAACTATCACTGACCCTCTTAACATGTAAACTGGATATTCATTGTTCCTTTAAGTAAAATAGAACAATAAAAAGAGAGCATCAGGCCCACTTAAACTTCAATGTAACAAGCGTTTGAGTTGTACATAACTGTACCAATACAGAAACTAAAGACATGTATATTGAGTTTGTCACATTTACACTAATGTTGGTTTCAAAGAGAAGTAAGGATATCCACCTGTAATCGATTTTGCTATTGTAAGACCCAAAGTCATGGAGACTTAGAGAAATCCTTGAAAAACAGAACTTCTATTCCTTAATCCATAATTTTTTATAACAAATCAAGTGAGGTATGAGAGAGAGATCAATATCTATATATCTCCAATATCTACTTGTAAGATTTAAGTCATAAAATGATTCATAAGAAATCTCCATTAAAATGTAGAAATTATTATCTACTTTCAAATTAGTGTCAGGCAGCTGACTTAACATGTTTACATCCTGATCATTGTGTTTATTCATAAATCAGCCGAGACATGCATGACACAAATAACCTTTGCATGTACCCTAGATGAAGGCAAACAACAATTAAGTGGTGACCCAACAAACCTGTGATCTGGATTTATGCATTCTACTACTGAACTATCTAGATCCTTTTTGATGTTACATTACAATAGTCAAGTTTTTTACAGTTGTAAATAAACTGATATGTAAACAAGGTCTTGATTGGACATCAATTGGTTAATTAGTTATTCATGTTAATTTATAAAGATAGTAGGCAACAACAAGATGATATCATGAATAAATCAATTCACCATTTTATCTGACACAATACCTTGGCTATTCCATTTTAAGCATTTATTTGAAACTGTGTGTACTATTACATTTTAAATCAGATATAGCAATAGCCCAAACTCTGTGAACAATTGTAAAACTAAAAGAATCTGAGGCATACAATGCAAGCAAATTTTAAGCAAATTACATCTTCCATTCCATTTTTTTCAGCCAAATGAACAATCACTTGCACCAGAAAAACAAAATGTATAAGAATATCTGTTGAAAACTGAATCTTGGATGCAGTAGCTCAATGTAGAATTCTAATATGGGAATAAAATGTAACAATGTTTAAATTTTAATAAATAAACTACAGTGGTCACGATGACTCGAGCTATAAGCCCAGTCCCTTGATATAGCCCTTCTTTTTCTATATAAAATTAAGGTCGATTCTTCAAACATGCGATTTTGGATTCCTCGAGCCCCGTCCTTGGTCCCTAGATAGTTTATCCTATATAATTTCTATGTGATTCCGCGAAGTCGATATCAAAACATAACTGTATCTCCTCCTTGAAAACCATACTCCGGCCCTCTGACCGCCTGTCTCTGTAATCAAAACCTTGGTCAAGATGGTTTTGTATTTGTTTTCACACACCGTCAAGCCTCCGTAGAGTACAAAGGTGAGTTGTTATATCAACACGGACATGTAAAACATATTTTCGCACCTACTAATCATGTAACAAACTGCGACGGTTCTGCAAAATTAATCATTTGTCATTAAAGGTGCCGATTTTGTTTGTTTGTGTGTTGTTCTTTTACTCTGTAAATAATAATTTGGAGAACCACGGCATAATGTTTAGTGTAATTACAAGAATGTAAAAAATACGCAACACCTCCATAAAAAGAAACTAAAACAAAGGGTTTCAATCAAATTATCGGTAAAAAAACAAAACAACTTATTTCTGACTTAATTCTCACAAGCTATGCAAGTGTTATTTTTGGTTAAACATATTCTATGTATAAAAAGTACCATAAACTATAGTAATATAACGAAACAAAATAATAAATGAAAAGTATCAACAAATATAAGTGTATTGAATTTTTACATATAAATGATTCCTCGAATATGGCGATTCTTCGAGTTTTTTGCGATCCCGTCAGTCCTCGAGGAATCGCGTGACCACTGTACATGAAATTTGGAATAAATGTAAATGACAGAGGCCTGTGCTATGCTTTTTGAAATGTAATTATATATATGTAACTTTTCATGGAGTACAATGATTCCTATCTGAAGAGGAATTTAAAAGAAGAAACACACATATAGTCTGGACAGGTATTAAAACTATCATATAATTCCATTTGATGTGCAAAATGAATTTTTTTTTAAAGTGCTGATATCACTTGAAACCTGTCTTATGGCAACAAAAGCATCAGCCTCACATGAATACAGTATAGTGACTTAATTATACTAGTTTTGTAAGAGTAGTTTTAGTAAAGTGCCAAGGGCAGCATAAGCACAAAATGTTCAGAATTTCATAATCAATCACCCATGATTATAACCATGTGAGCAGCAGTAAAATTGTATAGGTATCTATTTCATTCAAGTCAAAGGCTGATCTGTCATTAAAAGACTGTAGAAAACTCAGTCAGGAATCTAGCTATTTTTTCTGAAGTGGACTTTTGTCAGAATGTTAAAACCATATTACTCTGCCTCTCTGTGATATCAGGCCATTAGATAAGTGGCATGATACAATGTCCTGAGTTACCATACATTTCCTAGTGCTTTGCTAACTGTTCCTTATATCTAGAAGACTAAATACAGGAATCAAATTTAAATATTTGGTACCCAACTTTTAAGGGATAAACTTGCAAACCATCCATCATTGAATTGTGATCAAAGTCTATAAAGTGATAGAGGGAATTTTATAATAAATGCAAGCCTTTATAGACTTAAAGCAAAAGAGCCTATTACTCCACGTCATTGGATGTTTGCATCTGAAATGAGGTCTCTTTAAGCATTTGACATATCATGATTATAAATTAATGATGGCTGGACTAACTTAAATGTTAATCCACCTTGTTATAACATTTTCTAATTATCCTACAAATGCAATTATAACTAAATTGTTTCTAGGTGGGAAAATGAAAACACTGCAATGAAAAAATTCTTCCTAGTAATTAAAGACCCATCAACAGTATTTCAGTAATTTTAGGGACTATATGTACATGAGTCAGATATTGTGTCGCCTCATGTAATATCACACCCAACAGACAAGTGACCCTACCTCTTCACCACAACTCATCAAATTATCCTGAATCTCAAATAATGATGCTATCCCAGTTCCATGTTTAAGGACGGACTATGGTATGTCATGGCTATGCATGAACCTACAAAACCTGGGTTAGTGGAAGAATACTCTAGGTACTTGACCAACAAGACTGACAGGATATGTCTGTAGGATTACAGTCAGTCAGCAAGAATCATATATTCCAACAGTTGTTTATTTAGGCCCGTTGAGAAACATACTGTTTAACAAGTAAGATCTCAAGCCTTCAGCAGATGCCTTCAAATACTTCAAGTAGCCAAAATTATAATGTGTAAGCAGTATGGTAGTTAATAGATGGTTGAGCTAAAAACATGTAAGTGCAGTGTCTCAGGTTCAAATCCTGATCTATCCGCACATTTTCTACACATGGTTATGTAAGGTCCAAGTAGTTACCCTTGTCGCTGTGAGATCTGTGTAAGCATTCCAATAACTATATCTGTATGTACTGGTTCTAGTCCTTGACTAATTGTAAGGCCGTTACAGTAATAATTCTCCAGTGTATATCACACTTGGGTATATCAAGAACATAGGTTTTTATTTCATGAACAAATTTCAAATATGGCTTATGCATGGATGTATATGATTAAACTGCCCAAAAGTAATTCTTATCAGAGAGAAATTTGTGTCTGTGGTCTGGTGGTGCTTCAACCCTGTATGCTGGGAGTCTGAGTTGGGTTCAATCTGGATCATGCTGATTTTTTTACTTGGTAATAAAACAGCCGGTTAGCAATCCTGAAGATTAGTCTGTAGAGCTCTTGCACTGTAAGCTGTAAGGCTTTAAATCCTGGTCTGGGTGCACATTCTTTTTTTCACCTACTTTTTAGTTACATTTGGTGCCAAACATGGGGCCATTTAGGTAAAATTCCTTTTATATATCAGCCTTTGGTTTGTCAAGAACATAGCAAATTGTTCTGTCCTGTCATGAATTCAGGTAAAAATTCCAAATGTAACTGCTAAGTAAGAGATTAGTGTCAGTGGTCTGGTAGTATGACCAACCTGTTAGATTCCAAATCCTAATCTGGCTGTTCATTTTTCATACTAGATAAAATAACAGCCCATTAGTAACCTTTATCAGTACGAGATTTTTATTAGCAATTCTGTATATCAGTCTGTTGAGCTCTCACATTGTATGCCAAGTGTTCTGGGTTTGAATCCTGGTCCGGCTTTACATTCTGTTTCACCTTGTTACATTTGGTGCCAAAAAGGGGAGGGGGGCATTGGGGGCATCTGTATATATATCGCCCTTCGGTTTGTCATTAATATAGCAATTCGTTATGTCAAATGAATTTAGGGACAAATACTAAAGGCAGCATGTGGCCCTAAATGAAATATTTATGTAAATGCACCCACTCAAGTCCTGGTCTGGCTTTACATTTCTCTTACTTAATCATTTTGCTTTTAATGTTTTTAAATGTGTTGCCATTGGATTAAAAAAGAAATAGATATCTGTTCTCAATCCTTTGACCTTAGAGCCCAATTAATTCAGAATATGAGCTAGGTGGATGTTATTTTCTATGGCTTTTAAATAATCCAAAAAGTATTAATAAGTCATTAGAACAAGTGGTCATTATGAATTCATTCTGATGACCACTCTTACTTAAACCATTTTAGGGGTCATGGGTTCAAATCCATGTCTGGATTTAAAGTTTTTCTTTAATTGTTATATTACATTCATACCTCTAGTCTAAACTCAGTGCGATTCTCAATCTCATACAATATCTATCATTGTTTATAAATAATATAAATTCATTCATTTTTTGATCCTGTTATGCTTTATGCATATAGATCTACACAAACCCTGCATAAATATAGCTCTAGTATAAACGGAAGCTTAAATAGTAACAGAAATCCGGAAAGTACGAGGACGAGCGACAGAAAGAAAGATGAACAAATAAAAAATGTAGATGTAGACACTACTAAATAATAAATACAAAATAAAAGGTAACACCATTGTTTTGAATCTAAAAGACTAGACCTAGCTGACTGTTATGGCGATAAAAAATGAAACAAATTTAAGAACAAACCTTTAAATTGCAATGATAGGGAAAATCGATTATCGAATCGATCGGTCTGATAGATACTGATTTTCAAATTACTGCATCTTTCTTACTAATGGATAGATTCTCTTCGAACTTGACTGGAAACAATGTTCTCTCATTCCATTGTCATTCGCTATCATCGTAGTTGGTGGGGTGGTAGTTATCAGAAATGACGAAATACAAAGAAAAACCGAAATGTATACAAGAAAAACCGAAATGCACTTCTTACTTTATAGCTATACATATTTAACTAAAAACTTTCATCAAAGATGAATAAAGCTTCGATATTTCATCACACGTTTGATTCAAATTATATCATATGTTTTTTTAAAGTTCTGGTGAAATTTATGCTTTTGTGGCTTTTATTTTGGCGGTATCAATATGATTTCGGTAATTTTAGAATTACATTCGGTATGCCAAAAGTAGACCTAACTTGACAGATGCCGCTTACGTTACATGTTCTTAATAAAATACTGTAGCGAATATACTGAATAGATAATTACATTTTGTCTAGTGCTGAACGAAATTTTGAAAATATTGGAGTTTCCTCTCTTAACCGACAGGTTTCAATATGATCTATTTTTAACCTTAGAACTTCTTCTGCGTAGTAATACTACGAAATGTTAAAATTGACGTGCCAGCTGTCGTCAATCGACCTGAGAGTGTGGTTCTAAAGACTGCTTGCGCATGTGCATGCAGTCTAAAAAATAGTATGTCGCGGCAAGGGTTAAACACATGACTACCATATGCATCATTTTGCATTTCATAGTTACTAAATGCTTGTGTGAAAGTAAGCCTCCGAGGCCGAGCGAGTAAAGTCGCCGATTTAACATCACTTTACCCCTCACCGCTGTGGGTTCGAATCTCGACAGGGCCACTCGGATTTTTTTCAGGTGATGAAGCGTTTCAGCGGGCTAGCTGTAATTCTATGGTTCTATCCGGTTCAGAGTCTTCCTCGACGTATTATTAGTTGCACGTCGCTTTATGACTGCAATAGTGTCTTCCAACACAACAACAATAACAAAGCCTGTGCGAAGGATATTATTCAGTGTTACATATTCACAGAATATCAAGGGCCCTTATGTATCAATCTCAATATCAATCAGTCTAAATATCAGACTTAGGATTCAGAAATTTGAAACAGTAATTTTCATCTTTTATAAGAATAATATAAAAAAACACATAAATATCGAATAGTCGTTCCCTTTATATTTGCAGAAGTATTATCATAGTTAATGAAATATTGATAGATTTAGTAAAATGTCATTTTGAAAATTTGGACTACTTGAGTATGAGTATAGAATATTCAATCACGAAATTGGTGAATAAGAGTCCCGTAAGGCTGTGGTTGTGACAGAATGATACTATCTAAGTGTTTCCCTTTACAACATAAAGTCATAATTTGTTTAATATCTGTGCAAACAAAATGATTGAAAGATGGCGTAGCCAGTTCTAATCGAATGACAATAATTTTTACACGTAAAAAGTAAATCTGAGGCTCTTCGTGCACATGAAATTAGCAAAATTACCTATGTATGACATGTATAGATTTACGTGAACCCCACTTTTTACGCTTTCATCTCTACACAGGGCAACGATTGCAGATTGATGCAAAACGCTAAATTCATTAAATTTTAATTATTGTTCCTTCCCATGGGAAGGAACATCTATAGTCATACATTTCATCTTGACAGTTTCAGATTCGCTTCCTGCGGAGATGTTATCCCGCTTAGTATCTGATTTGCCTCATGATACCTACGATGAGACGGGATCCAATCGGAAGTGACGTGTAGCAGAAACCGCCATTTATCCGCCATTTTAACGGCCCATTACGTGATATCACGTGATGTGCGCCATTTATACGCCTTTAATAGACCATTTTAGTCAGTCTAGCAGGTGCGTGCAGGTTTAAATTACGGCTTCGTGTTGTCCCGATTAAGAAAACACGATATCAGCCTAAATTAAACTTAGCCCTATTAAAGTCCTTGAATTTCTTGCTTCATTTCCTGTGCTACCATGACTTAAAGAAAAAAAACATAAGAAAGTTTTGACATGGAGAGAAATGTTCCACCAACTACAGTTTGTCCTTTTCGTACTCTAAGGTTATCTCTTCCATATGCAAATGCTGAAAAACGGCTTTCATTTCCTACTTCATCATTTAAAAATGCCCTGGAAGGAAATTTTGGTAGGCTAAAACTTGTATAATCACATGATCTGTACATGATCTGTTCTTTAATCATAACGTCAAGATATTTTAATTTAATTTATTTTTTACCCGCTCGGGAGCGCTTTGTTTCTTGTTTGCTTATAACTCAAGAATTTGAAGTCCTATTTCAATGCGGATGTTTGTATTTCTTTCCTTGTTTATAAGTATGCTAAAGATAAATAAAGTGTTCGAGCTTATCAGGTTTAAAGCGAAAACCGAAATGCCGCTTTGTGGTTCTAGTTAGTTCGTCTGTTACGAAGAATAAGTAGATCGCTACATCATCGTTGTTGTAGTCGTCGTGCAAAAAAAAACCTCTTAAATGTAGCTTATTATTCAAAAACTTTAAAGGTATCAACACAAAACTTAAAAGACTTGATTATCATGGCAACGCGCATTTGTAAGACAAGGGGCATCATTATGAAAGGTATATATTCGGAGTTATGTTCCTTTTTAACTTAGAATTTTGGTCAATATTGCTTATTCAGTGGAATGTTCTAGAAACTATTAAAGGTATCAACACGAATCTTTCAAGACTTGAAATCATGACAAGAAGCAGTCGTAAGATAAGGGGCATTATTGTGAAGCTATATTCTGGGAGTATTGCCCGATTTAACTTAGAATTTTGATCGAAATTGCTTATTAAGTAGAATGATTTGAAAACTATGAAAGATATCAACACGAAACTAGACAAACACGAAAAGGCGCAGTTGCAAGATAAGGGGTAATATTCTGAAAACATTAATTTTTGAGTTATGCCCCTTTTTAACTTTTTTTTCAGAGAAATCACATCTTAGGGTTTTCAAACATGAAATCTTTAATATGGCCCCCAGTTTTTGACATGTAAAACAAATGAGTATTGGCGCAGATCTACGGAGCTCTTGTTTTTAATAAAAAAATCATCAATGACCTAACATCATAAAATCTACAGAGGTTGTTTGATGTCACATTTTTATCTTGACTGTACTTTGGTTTGTGCCTCTCTCTTATGAGTTACTCCCCTTACATCAACTTCCAATTGCATCCAAGTTGAAAACAGTCATTGTGTGGTTCCATAGAGTAGTAATAGAGAAAAATCATATTGAATATTAAGTTTGAATTGCTTCACACGACATGTTATATCAGTTGTTATTTACCACATTAGAGTGTCCAGTCGTGAAATCTTATTTGTGCCTTTTCTTTTTTGAATCATTGTTTATCCAACTTTGTGCCTTTACCTGCAGTTTTGGTTGTTATTATGTTTAGGCTAAAGATGTTTTTTCAAATTATTTTCTAAAAATCGTTCAGGGTAGATAACATTTGAAGCATTTATCAAGAACTTTTGGCTTTTCAGGTTTCTGTCAAAATTATAAGGTAATTAATTATTTGTCTTTTAATTATACTATTCTAATATCATAAGTCATGAAAAGACAGAATGCTTATTTTCCCATTTGCATTAAGATTTATGAATATTTGCAAAATAAGTTATTTTAAGTATTAAGGATTATGTATTCTAGCAGTTAACATCATGAAGCCTAATCAGTGGCATGACAGCCGAGCAGTATGTTAGAAGACACTACATATTAAATATGGATTGTATAGTTTAACTTGTTAACAGTGGCCATTGAGAAACGTCCTCTGTAGATACGTGGCCTCTGTAAAGAATATAAAAAATATATTTGCTGGTTTTCTGTCATATTGGTAAACACAGTGGAAGGACTCTTTTAATTTTATCTTTCAGCTTTTTACTTCATTCATTACATGTTTGTGTCTGAGTAGGGAGCGCCTCACAGGACATTGATATTGCTGTGGTAGAATTAATAACTCTTAAATCTCGTTAACATAAATTATTGTATTGCTTTGAGTTTGCTTTAAACAAATAATTGTAATAAATTAATATGCACCTTTTATTTAATTTATTTATTAACATTTTTTGTAATACTCTTTTAAACAAAAAAAGTATGATATTTTAATTGGAAACCATGAACCATGATAGTGCTATTTTGGTTACCTTATTATCTTTTTGCTAATGCAAAATCGCCATCCCTAATCTAATGGTGTGATATAGCAATGATCGAACTTGATCTAAGAATTGTATCCTTCTCAATAAAATCATTTTGTAATATAAAAGGTTTCCCTATTTAAAAATTATATTTAAAGAACTTCATATGAATTGTCTTTTTGGAAATTTAGCTTTAAAGAAGAAGATATAAAGTTTATTAATAGCATACATTAAATGACATTTAAGAGTAAGTATCATCTTTTATCTAAATGTGGTTGAACATGCATTGATCACTGATTGTTTTGGTTCTACGGTAAAATGAACAAATAGTTCTTTGCATTTTAGAATCCTGACCACAAGGTTAAGAGATATAGTCTACAAAGAAAGGATATATCTGACAAGAATTCTCAGAAAGGTCATCTGAAGCAAACCGCGAAAGACGGATACAGATGAGATTCTTATAGCTAACTTTGACCAATTTATGCACCGGTTAGCAAATTGTATTGATTGAATGTTTTTCGGTGGATTATAGGGAAATGACAGTGAATTAAAATAGTAATATTCACTATTTCAACAGTTATTATTAGCATTTTTATAGTTTTCGCTGTTTTGTAAAATGTTGATCTTTTAAAGACACTATCATATTTTTTCACGACATTTCAATTTGTTTCCTATCTTGAAATAAATATTCTTTAACAAATACTTGAAAGAAATGTTAATAACACAATTCCTTTGTGTTCCTTTATTTGAACTTTTTATAAGTGTGACGTCAGGAAATTAAGGCTCGAATCAGGATACACTTTATAATGAACACTCAGTTACAGTGTGTTAAGTGTGACAGAAAAGTATGAAATAAAAAGAAAAATATCTTTGTTTTAATGGAATACCATTTTGAATTTATCGAATGAGGAGGAAAATCGATATTTCTACTTATTAATTATCCAACAATTACCCTCTATTTATAAGATTCAGGACATTGAAACATGCAAGATTAAGTATATTCACCGTTGTCATCGTCCTGGAGTCTTCCTATCTTCGGAGCCTTTACTTGTTTGAAACTAGTCTAAAATATATTTGAATTTTAAATTTTAATGCTTTCCATATGTATATGCACTTTACAAGCATTAATTTCCTGCAATAAAAACTGTCAGATCATTTGAGAAGAGAGGATAGATAATCAGATAAGAACAAATTCTATATTTCCTGTTCAGAAATTAATACATTCCAACGAATGTGTGCACATCATACCTGAATTTAAATGTATGTGAAGTTCCACAGACTTTCCTTTTTATTTAATTCATCATAATTTTCAAACATCAAGTAAAACTCAAGCAAAAAGAATGTGAATCATATAACATACAATATCAACAAAACAATTACAGCTACATTAGCTATAGCGAGCTGGCGTTATACTTAGCATTAAACACATTATGAATGATGAGAAAAATATAAAACCACACGATTTCTTATTGACTCCCTTATCATATAATAAAAGACCTATGACCATGAAATAAAAACAAAACAAAGGAAATCTAAATTACAGTAATTTGAGTTAATCAAAATAATTGAATGTTTAAAAGAAAACCACAAATAATTTATTACTTAACAATCGTGACACACAAACATGTTGCCGATGCCTACCGTTTTTGAACTTAATGGTCCTTCTTGTTTAACAAGTGTCTTCCTGGGGGGGACGAAAACACCAGAATCCTCACTGGGAAATAAATACTCATGTTATGATAAATTCCAATGATATTGAACAAATTAAAAAATCACACAATGTGACAATGGTAATGACCTAAGGCAAGATTGTTTTACACCATTTTGTATCCCTGTTTTTTGAACAGGGTTGCTTGCAACCCTGTTCTATGGAAGCAACAATTTTGTACTACACAACATTCAGATTTCCCGCTTGTTTACTGCGCGGAAAAAATAGTTCCAAATTCTTCTTCCTTTATAATTTCTCAATGATGATTAATTTTTTGTTTATTTCAAAACGGCTGCATTATGTATATCAATGCTAAATTAAAATGTGTTTGAAATTGGTTCTGGGATTCACAATAAATAAATTGTAATAAAAAAATTAATGCGCAAAGTGGCACAAATCGCAGCAAAATTCGGAGATTTTTCATCGGCAGACGATGGTGTACTGTTTCGCCTACGGATCTTCCCACCGAACCGGAGGAAAACAGACCTGTAGTCTGTTTCGCTTCCCCACGAACGTGAAGGAAAGGAAAAAATGGGTCGACCGCTGTAGGTATGGCGATGATCTAACAATATTTAACGTTTAGATTTCAGTGTTTAAATAAAGCAGCCCTATTTCGGTTGGTGACTATTGCTTCGGATATTTTAAAAAAGTTTATGAATTTTCGTGGTTATAATGATTTTCATCATAATAAACCTATATTGAGGGGGCAAATATGTTTCTAAATTTAGTTTTGTCCATATCTGACCAAATGAAACCCTTTATATCTATCGTATTTATAAATGTCGCCCTATTTCGGACATGGAACAGTACTTCGGATATTTCTCTCAAATGACTCCGATATTATCCAAAATGGATAGTATAACTATTATTATCGTTAACCAAAGGATTTGAAAATTATTTCAACGAGAGTATTTAAGACAGCGGTTATGAGCATATTTAAATATGCAAGTGAATGTAAATACCCTTTAAGCATATCAATATACATACCTTTACATTTAAATTTAAAGCTATGAAGATCAACATGTAGAATCCATTTATTACATGTATTAAACATCACCCTGGCAGTGATGAAACTTTATGGTTTTTGCGAAAATGACATGGCACTAAATAAGCAGTGCTTTTGCTTATACATATGTAATCATACTATGAAATGTTGATTCGTCATTGTATGAACTATTTTTGTTGGACCTTTTCAGATGTGCAGACAGGGAGGTCAACAGCAATGACCGTATTTGCAGCTGTCACTTCATTGATGGCAAGAAGGAAAATGGACCAACCATTTTCACATTCAGCAAAAATGTTGGCAGCTTTCCAGAGATACCCACACCACAAAGGTATACATGAATAAGAATGTTTTATTATTTTCTACCAGAAATAATTGTCTAACAAAATATCATAATAATATTATCATTCCAGATAGAAACTTATAAAAGCAAATGTTTAAACTGATGAACCTCGCACTCAGTTCCAGAAATGATTGACACAGTGTCAGGATAATGAGACTGCATGGGTTAGGTATCATGTCACATATCTCTTGTGGCAACACAATATCACAGTAATAATCTGTCTCAATAGGACTTCATATTATTGACTAACTCCTAGTTTCAATTAGACTGAGTCTTCAAATGACTGAAATATTGTTGCTTGGACGTTAAACCTGGGAAATAAAACTGATTGAAGCAGAATAAAGGTACTTACCAATATTGCTGTAGGCATAATATTTGCACTAGCTAGCAGGGTATTGGCTTTACAAAATGATTTTGATTTGTAAAGTTTCCAGACAGCACTCATTTAATTGAAATATGTTTTTAGTACACACACCACATGTTGTAATTAATATTTCAATAACAAAGACAAAGTTTACAAAAGCTCAAAACCATCATCCCTTTAACAAAAACAGCTTTTAGGTTTTTATTTATCAAAATGATATTACAGTAACTGCTTCTTTCCAATATAGACGAAAAAGACAAAAGGTAGAGTCAGTTAGTGAGATAGTGTCCACAACTGAGGAACATGGAGCTATAGGGGATGGAGCTTCAGCTCTTGATCACAGCTACCATCTACAAATTCCTGACTGTGAGGATACTGATGGAGAACACACAGTACAAGTGAAATCTGGTATATATGAATAAATATAATAAACTTGTTTATGCAAAAACCATTCCTTTTATATTTAACTTGATCACTTGCTGTCCGACTGAATTAAGGAAAAAAGCATCTTAAAAAAGTTAATAAAATCTTCAGTTATTAAGTTGAAAGAGCAGTTGCTTGAAGTAGGTTTATGTTGAATACCCATATTAAGAATATATTATGAAGCTGGAAATTTGGCTTGGCACAGCCGGGGATTGAACTGGATAACAGGTCCAACACTTTAACCACAAAATGACCACAATCTCATGTTCATTTGACTTAAAAATTAAGCACAAGATGCGAGAACTACTCTGTGCCGAAGTACATAGTGACTTAAAGGGTCTCCAAATGCCAAGTTATAATCTGCCCAAAATATCTTTATGATAGGGGTTTTAACCATTAACTGTTCTTTTAGTTCAAGACCTGGAAATGGAGATAGCTGGTATGGAAAGAGAAGTAGAAATGTTACGGCTGCGAAAACCAAAAATGAAGTTACAGGACATCATTAAACACACAGATAAGGTTAGCCTCTATATATTATTTAATGCTAATTCCCCCCCCCCCCCCCCCCATCTAAAGCAAATATATGTCTGGTAAATATGATGATTTTTAACGATATGCAGGAAAATGTATTGTTTTGCATTAATAATTTCCTGTCTCTGCCATAAGTACAAACACACTTTTGGGCAATGGTAGATATACTAATCAAATCGTTATATAGAGGCAGATCCAGAGGGGGGTACCGTGGGTCCTGAGTCTGACCATACCTGAGAATTGGCTAATATGCCTTAATCATGCATAAAATAGTGGGGAAAAGGGGCATGACCCCCCTGGAATTTGGCATCCCCTCCTCGTACCGTGATTTTCAGGTGTGGTCTCCCCCCCACGCCCCCCCCCCCCCCCATGTACAGTTAGTGAATTTCATACTTAGAACTGGGCATTGTAATTATCCCTTTCAGCCCCCCCCCCCCCCAAAAAAAAAAAACAAAAAAAAAACAAACAAACAAACAAATTTCTGGGTCCACACATCTACGATTTGTCTTCATCATATCAACAAAATGCTTTTGTTTTATTCACAAATGTTGCTGTATACTTCCTTGCCAGCGGATGTTTTCAACGTGTTGGCCAACATGCTTAAAAGAATGGCACCTTTCAATTATTATGCTGGATGGACAGTTACCTGTTTCAGTCTAGAAGACCAACTCTTAATGGTCCTGATGAAGTTAAGGTTAAACTGCAAGGACTTAGATTTAGCAGAGAGATTCAATACAAGCAGGGCAACTGTGTCAAATGTTATCAACACTTACATTTCTGTGCTGCATGAAATTTTATATGATGGTGTCTTGAAAGCTGTTGGTATCCCTAGTCAGTTGAAATGTAAGGGGTCTATGCCAAAATCTTTTGAAGACTTTAGTTCTGCCAGGATAGCTATGGATGCTAAAGAGGTCTTTCAAGATGTTCCATCTGACATGAACTGTCAGTCTCTTTCATACAGTAACTACAAAAGTAGGCATACTGTCAAAGCCGTTACCTGTGACGCTCCTAATGCAGCATTAGTATATTGTTCTGATTTGTATCCAGGGTCAACATCAGATGCAGCCATTGTAGAATACTCTAGGTTACTTGACCAGTTACAGCGAGGCGACATGATATTGGCTGACAAAGGTTTCAATATATTTGACAAACTGCCTGCTAGCGTTTCACTAAATATTCCTCCTTTCATGTCAAGCAAAGGTCATTTTACCAAAGTGGAGGCAGAACTTTGTTTTAAGATTGGGAGAAGTAGGATTCATGCTGAGCGAGCTAATGAACGTATAAAGAATTATGACTTTTTAAGTCACATACCAGCTTAATACAGGCATTTATTAACAAAAAACGTTCAGGTTTGCTGCTGTCTTGTAAATATTCAAGCACCATTGTTAAAGGAAATTGCAGATAAATATGAAATTGTCCAGACTTAAAAGTGTCAAAAAAAATCTTAAATATCTTACTTTGAGAACATAATTTGTTGAGTAAACCTGGTGCATGTATAATATCCAATTCATGGCATTTTGGTTATTTTGAGACTGTGTACTTGAGACAGATATAGTGCTGCCACATTGCAGTATTACTTCAAAAACATGGCAGGATACTGTACACAGTAATATTATCCTGACACTGGGTTAACCAGTTTTGGATATACCGGTACCTTTAAATGGTTAGCGCCATTCAAAGGAACTATACCAGTACCACTTGACCAGTTTGAGAATGTTAATCCTAGCATTTATTTTTAGCTCACCTGAGCACAACGTGCTCATGGTGAACTTTTGTGATCGCCTTTTGTCCGTCGTCCGTGCGTGCGTCCGTCCGTGCGTCGGTCGTCAACAATTTCTTTAAACAACATCTCCTTCTAAACTACTCACTGGATTTTAATAAAAATTCACAGAAATGTTTATTATGGGGCCCTTTACCAAAGTTGTTAAAATTATTTTGATTGGTCATAAATCTAGGTCACAGGAGCTAAAAATAGATTTTAAATATGAAATTTTTTAAAATCTTCTTCTCAGAAACCTCAAGGCCTAGCCTTTTAATTTTTGGTATGTAGCATTGTCTAGTAGATCACTACCAAGTTTGTTCAAATCATGGCCCTGGGGTCAAATTTGGTCCCGCCAAGGGGTCACCTGATTTTACATAGGCTAATATAGAAAAAAAACTTGAAATTTTTTAAAATCTTCTTCTCAGAAATCACAAGGCCTGGAGTTTAGATATTTGGTATGTAGCATGATCTTATGACTCTCTACCAAGATTGTAAAAAATATGACCCTGGAGTCAAAATTGGCCCCGCCCCAGGGGTCACTTGATTTAACAAAGGCTAATATAGGAAAAGAACTTGAAAAATATTCTTCTCAGAAACCACAAGGCATAGAGTTTAGATATCTGGTGTGTAGCATTGTCTGGTGGATCTCTACCAAGTTTGTTCAAATCATGACCCTGGGGTCAAATTTGGCCCCAGCCCAGGGGTCACTTGATTTAACATAGGCTAATATAGGAAAAACTTGAAAAATCTTTTTCTCAGAAACCACAAGGCCTAGGGTTTAGATATTTGGTGTGCAGCACTGTCTAGTAGATCACAACCAAGTTTGTTCAATCATGGCCCTGGGGTCAAATTTGGCCCCGCCCCAGGGGTCACTTGATTTAACATAGGCTAATATAGGAAAAACTTGAAAAAATCTTCTTCTCAGAAACCACAAGGCCTGGAGTTTAGATATATGGTATGTAGCATTGTCTACTGGGTCTCTACAATGTTTCTACAAATCATGACCATTGGGTCAAATTTGGCCCCACCAAAGGGGTCCCTGATTTTACATAGGCTAATATAGGAAAAAACTTGAAAAAATCTTCTTCTCAGAAACCACAAGGCCTGGTGTTTAGATATTTGGTGTGTAGCATTGTCTAGTGGATCTCTTCTACGTTTCTCAAATCATGGCCCTGGGGTCAAAATTGGCCCCACCCCAGGGGTCACTTGACTGAACATAGACTAATATAGGAGAAACCTGAAAAATCTTCTTCTCAGAAATCACAAAACCTGGAGTTTAGATATTTGGTATGTAACATGGGCTAATAGACCTCTACCCAGTTTGTTCAAATCATGATTCATGCATTGTCTAGTGGATCTATATTTAGTTTGTTAAAATCATGGCCCTGGGGTCAAATTTGGCCCCGCCATTGGGGTCACCTGATTTTACACTTGCTAATATAGAAATAACTTGAAAATTCTTCGTTTTAGGAAACTAGAAAACACATGGCCTGGTGTTTAGATATTTGATGAAAATTGGCCCTGCCCCAGGGATCACTTGATTTTACATAGACTTATTTTGGAAAAAAGCTAGAAAAATTTCTTCTCAAAAACCACAAGGTCTGGAGTTTAGATACATGTATTTGGTATATAACATGGGCTAATAGACCTCTACCCAGATTGTTCAAATCATGACCCTGGGGTCATTTTTTTTTTTTTTTTTTTGAGGTTCTATATAGAAACCCCGTTTATTTTCCCCGTAATAGAGTTCACAGGGTCGGGGCCATCCCCATGTACCCTTACAAATCATGTCAAGTGTTATTATAGAAAGTGTTACAACAACACAAAGCAAATATCATTTTAACCCCTGGGGTCAAAATTGGCTTTGCCCCAGGGGTCACCTGATTTTACATAACCTAATGATATCAGGTGAGCGATCCAGGGCCATCATGGCCCTCTTGTTATTACTTTTTATGCCTTGTGCTATTTTACCATATCATATCAGCAGTTTAATGTTTCAATATGTTTAAGATCTATCAGTCATGCGTGTGTGTTTTTTCATTACTCAACTGTGTTCATTTTAATCTGATGTGTTTACAATAACTGACAAAGCAGCATCATCATTTTCATTGATAGTTTTTGTTATTTATAATTCTTAGCTCACCTGAGCACGAACTTGTAAAAGTACAAAAACTTAAAGTTTATTTTTAGCTTGACTATTAAGAGAACAGTCAAAGCTATTGTGGTCACCTATTCATCTTCGTCGGACTGTTGTCCATGTAAAAATTTTGTCAAATTTCTTGTATTAATTTTTAAAATTTATTGCCAAATGCATGTAAATATTTTGATTTTAAAAAGTTCTTTAATTTGCAAATGCATGTAACAAGTTCTTTTGATCTTTTGTGCCTGTATGTAAATGTTCTATATTCATATCAGACCCACTTCAGACATCAGCATTCTTACAGATTATTTCACTCATTAGTAATGGCTTATTATAAAGAGATAAACTTATGTTAGAAATATATATATGCATGTGCCTATTTATATTACCAGTATTTTAAACTTTTAGTATAAAAGGTATCAACATGAAACTTCATATGTGGATAGATCTCATCAAGGGGTGGGGGGTGCAGTGACCAACAACCATAACTTTCATGTGCATATTTGAGTTATTGCCCTTTGTAAATTTTCATTCTTCATTTCTGTCTAGGCTGTAACTCAAAAAATATAGAAGGTATTAACATGAAACTTAACCTTTCCTATAATATGTCTTTTGCCTCCACCTAGCGGTGCTCTTGTTTTTTTTCTTTTGTATACATTTATTTTGAATATAGAAAAGTTGCAAGTAGTAATTTAATGTGTTTTGTTGTTATTGTTGTTGTTGTTTGTTTTTTGTTTTATGCATTTTGATCATACTACTGCAAACCATTATTTCAGTAAATTTTAGCTCAGTTACTTGAAGAATTACGTAATGCCATTTAATCAACATGTATTTTAGTGAGGTTAGTAAACGCCATCCTAATCATGTTATATACAACGTTATGTTGACAAGTCCTTTTCATTCATACCATTTACAGATGAAGGTCGAGTTTGGTTTTAATCCACTTATTTCTGACAAAAATATGGGCATTAGATTTACAAAACTGTCAAACATTCTAAATTAGATCATTTTTAGCTCGACTATTCGAAGAATATGAGAGCTATTGTAGTCGCCCTGGCGTCGGCGTCGGCGTTGCAGCTTTTGGTTAAAGTTTTGCATGCAAGTTACTATCAACCTTATATCTCAATAACTGTTTATGGTATTGACTTGAAAGTTTATAAATATGTTCAGGGGCATCAGACAACCAAGGTAGATAACTCTTAACTGAATTTATAATGAATTATGGCCCCTTTTTACTTAGAAATTTTGGTTAAAGTTTTGCATGCAATAGACAATTTGGTTAAAGTTTTGCGTGCAAGCTACTATCTAGTTTGTATCTCAATAACCATTCATGGTATTGACTTGAACGTTTATGAATATGTTAAGGGGCATCAGACAACCAAAGTAGATAACTCTTGATGGAATATATTACAGATTATGGCCCCTTTTAACTTGGAAATTTTGGTTAAAGTTTTGCATGCAAGATATCTCATGCTTATATCTCAGTATCCAGGCATGCGATTGATTTGAAACATCTTTAATATGTTTAGGGGTATCATACTTT
Source organism: Solen grandis (assembly GCA_021229015.1). Taxonomy (NCBI): domain Eukaryota; kingdom Metazoa; phylum Mollusca; class Bivalvia; order Adapedonta; family Solenidae; genus Solen; species Solen grandis. The sequence goes on from CM037778.1 coordinate 29,033,913, forward strand.
CATGATAGATAACTCTTGATAGAATATGTTACAAATTATGGCCCCTTTATAACTTAAAAATTTTGGTTAAAGTTTTGCATGCAAGGTACATTCATGCTAATATCTCAGTATCCAGGCATAGGATTGATTTGAAACATCTTTAATATGTTAAGGGGTATCATACTTTCATGGTAGATAACTTTTGATAGAATATGTTACAAATTATGGCCCCTTTTTAACTTAGAAATATTGGTTAAAGTTTTGCATGGCAAGTTTCTTTCATGCTAATATCTCAGTATCCAGGCATGCGATTGATTTTAGACATCTTTAATATGTTTAGGAGTTTCATACTATGAAGGTAGATAACTTTTGATGGAATATATTACAAGTTATGGCCCCTTTTTAAACTTAGAAATGTTGACGAAAGTTTAGCATTCAAGCTACTATCCAGCTTATATCTCAGAAATTGCTTGTGGAATTGACTAGAAAGTTAAGGAGTGTCTTCAGGGGCATCAGAAAACTAAGGAGGATAACTTTTGGACTGAATTTTATATAAATTATGGCCCTTTTCTAACTTGGATTTTTGGTTAAAGTTTTGCATGCACAGTGTTTCTGTGCTAATGTCTCAGTAACTAGGCATGGGATTGATTTTAGACATCATAAAAATATTAAGGGATATCAGACTATCAAGGTATATCATTTTTGACTATTTTATGTACAGGGTATGTGAAGGGCAATAATTGAAATAGATTTCATTTGATTTACCAACAAGCATTTTGAATAGTCGAGCGTGCTGTCCTCTGACAGCTCTTGTTAATATTTTTTCATTATATTTCAAGCATTATTTCAAGCAATATTTCAAGTTTATTAAATTCATATACTGATGCACTGTGTCATTCGTAGAAACTATTGCAAGGTTAGTGCAAAATGTTATCTTTTGTTTGATATTTTTATTATGTTCACTACACAAGCATTAAAATGATACAAAATGTTTGTTTGTCCACTGTTTCTTACATTACAGGTAATAATTCCTTGAATTTTTATCATCACATGCTGCTGGTTTAACAATAGCTCCATTCACAAGAGCACAATGGGTTTGTATAACTACCAGAGACCATTGTTAACAACACGTTGCGCTTGATCTTCAAATATATTTCTGCTCATTGTATTTAGCCTACCGTTCATGCTGGCCGCGGGGTTAGAGTGTCCACTAAACTGCTTGGTCCAGTGAGAGGATAATGTTACTGGACGTGATATCACACCACATGTGTACAGTAAGAAACTGCAGTGCGACAACACATTATCCATCTCGAGCAGACGACCTCCAAAAACCAGATTATCTCTGATTGCCTAGTAGTTCTGAAGCAGGTCATTGGTTTATTCACATTTTGCCACATACCTAAGTTTTTAAAAATGGAACTGATATACCTCCCTTGCATGGCACTCAGTATAATAGGGGTAGGTCTAGAATATATTGGCCAAGTGTCAGATTGTAACTGCGTGTGGTATCCTGCTGAAGCAGTTGACTGAACTACTGTCGGTTGGTATCGCTGTACAGTTGTACCTGTATTAAGCGGTCAACCTGCATCTAACGGTCAGTTTTTGATATCCCAAAATAGAATGTTATATGTTTAACCTTCATTGAACGATCACCTCTGTTAAGAGGTCACATTTTTTGTACCCTTGGTTGGCCGCTTAAGACAAGTTTGTATTTCAATTTTTAGAAGAAAATGAGAGCTATTGTACTCGCAACAGTATTACTCATCTGCTGTCAACCCAGGTTCAGTGGTTAGAGCGTCCGCCTCAGATGCATAGGTAGTCAGTTCGATCCCCAGCCACGACATACTACAGTCGTTAAAAATGGTACTGGTATTGCTCCCTTGCTTGGCGCTTAGCATATAAGGGTAGTTCCAGGACTGGTTGGCCCGATGTCAGGATAATGTGACTGGGTGTGGTATCATGCCAGATGTCCACGGCTTATACTGCAGTGTGGCAGCACTATATCTCTTTCAAGTAGACATCGTCTCCAAATGACTGAAATACTGTTGGTGGGACATTAAAACCATCAAACAAACAAATCAGTCCAGGTTGTTTGCGCTCTAGCAAACGTAAATGGATCTCAAAAATGCTACATCAGCAAAGTTAGATAACCTACATGAATTGACTATAACCAAACAAAAATTGTACACCAGACAAAAACTTTCATCTTAAAAAACCCTGTTCTTTCAGCGCTTTCAGCGCTTTGATTTAATATGTTATAGATCAGTTTAATCAAACGTGTTAAAAACAATGAATCACCAATATTTTTAATACTGTAACAAAGCCAAAACACGACGTCTGAAGTTAACAATAGAACATCGCCTGTCAGCATAATTTTAGCGGCCAAAAGAAGGTCCCTCAAATTGATACATTGCGAAACGTTTAACTCCGACAAATTTAAGATGCATAGAGTATAAATGTATATAAGTATCATTTCCCTGAATTTGTTTAAATACTTTAAGATTTTCTTCAATAACAATATACTTATACTTATAATTAAATTCAAACTTAATGCATAACATCCCTAAGCATCGTAAAAGGCAGAAAAAAAGTTCTTGAGATACTTACGTCTCCTCGGTTAATTTGAGGTCAGGAGCACTAGTCGGCTGATCATCACTGTCATCTCTGCTGTAGACAGTGAAAAGACCTACAAACATGCGAATCGCTGTTAAAGTACACCTCTAACCATTTAGTGTCTATCTTTTTAATATTATTTTTATTTCTAATACACCAATATTCATAGGTGATGTATTTATTTGATTCGTTTCGTATATCCTTCTTATGTCAATTAAGTTTCAATAATGTTTCAACTATTATTGATACATTCAAATTAATCAATATCCACTTGTATCAAACTAATTGTGTATCTTTTTCTCTCGTTATTTTTCATAAATACCTGTTTCTATATTTAAACAAGTGACAATAACAAACCTACCAGATTCGGCTTGATATCTACTCGGATATGCCATAAGTCAATAATGTTGAATCTGTAACGATAATAAATACATTTCAAAGATACGCGCCCTCTTGTTATCCCTAAGAAATGTGCTGACTTACTTTTGAAAGGCACACATGTGTAGCACCATTATAATGTATGGCCATGCCTTATTTTCGATTGACGGTGTCTGGTAAACACATTTACTTGCACCAATCTTCTCATACCATTTAATTGTCTCATTTTAGCTGAAGAAGGTCAGTGCAAAACTCAAACTAGAAATGAAACCGCGAGTTTAAAATTAAAATAAATAAAAACACAGCATTGATGGGGGCAAGTTTTTCTACACTGCTTTAAACTTTAAATGTCCTATCGAAGTGGAAGTGATAGCTTCAAACGACTGAGTTCACGATGTATTGTTAATTTTTAATAAATATAAAAAATATCAGATTTTTCTTTTAATATGTATCTCTACATATGTTAATAAACATATTTTGATTTATTTAATTACTTTATCTTTCGTATTATCCATCGGCAACCTGTTTGTATGTCATCATTTTCCAAATACCTTCTAATAATCATCACCCTTTTATATAACAGTTTTGTTAATATCATGAAAATGAACATATGACATGTATGTGATTCGAAATTATAAAGGTTGGCTTTGTCCGATTAATAATCATGACAGGGTTTACAGATTTGTACATGTATAATGTTTTGTACACTTATTTACCTTAAAACAATGAAGGTCGAGTCAGACTCTTGGCAAAATCCATAATACACAGTTCTCGCCTTTTTTCGACATATAAATTGCAAAAAAATACTTTGTCCGGTCGATAACTTATCATCCATGAAACGGATTTAGATTATTTTGGTAAAATTTTTATCTTAATAAAATAAAAAAAACACCTCGATCGATCGATAATCCTGTGTCAATGGGCGTTGTTGGATATGAGGGTCATTCTAAAAACAAAATGGCAGAATTACTGTCCATAATTGTTTTCTGCAAAACTATCTTGTTCAGCTGAACGATTGGGTGTGTAATTTGCATCAGATATGATTTCTCTCTAAGCTATTTGTAATATTAAATAATAGTAAAGAATACTTTACCTTCCAAACGAGTCAAATTTGAAGTTAGTCTAATGTCATTTATAGATACAAAATATTGTCCAGTACAGGTTAGTTGTACTTTTGTCCTTTAGCGTGTCTTAAAAACGGGATAGATTTTCAGGTTTATAAGGTCATGGTCACTGTTACTAAAATTAGACAGTTCGTATCCGTCAACTTCTTTCTGGAGTAAAGTATGATTAGCAGATATAGCAGATTTTCAGGTAAGTAAGGTCAAGGTAAGTTACTTGAAATAGTTTTTCGTCAAAAAATAATGTTTCCGCTGCGTAGCTCCTCTTAGAATTATCAAACTTGGTAGGTATGTACCTTATGAAAAGAGGAAGATTGGAATCTATTGTCAGTTAAATAGTTAAAGTCAATGTTACTAATGATAGATTATGTCAATAAGTGTGATGTCATGAATATATTTCCTTTTACGGCAGAGTTGAAAATAAATGGTAGTCTGGTTGCCTTGGGCGACACTTGCCAACCTGGTTTCGTGTCATTTTATATATTTTTCAATGTCATATTTGACCATGCTAACCCATATTAGATGGTTTCTACAACATCTATTTTGAGATCTAGGTCTAATCTGATTGCAAATAAACATAATATTTTGGCAAGGGTATGACCAATTTAAGGGTATAAATTTTTTTATGTCACTTGTCATCCTCATAGCCGCTTTGAATTTCATTTTCAACAGACTGTATACACAATTCTGATCGAGGGTCCCTTTTGTTACTTTTTTATGTCTTTCCTGTTACCTTTTAAATAGGTATTCTATATTATTTATTTATACAACTTAATTTACATTTTTATCACGTTTTGTGTATTTCTTCGTTTTGACGTCAAATTTTATTCGACACCAGTTCGTAATGGATATTTTAACTCCCAATAACAAAATACATTGATAAAAGTTGTGTAAGCAAAGCCAATTGTTCTGTTACCCTTCCAAATACTTTTTATTACATTATGGTAACTGGATGGACATTTTAGACACCCCTGGTAAAAAAAATCAGCGTGTAATTTATTTATTTATCTATTTTTACAGTTGGTGTTAGGAATGCATTTTTGATGCTTTTGATTGCCACTACATGAAGTTAAACAAATAAAAAAATTAAGTTTGAGTTAGAAGTCATGTTTCCCAACATCCCAACATGAAATTCTGATATTTCTTTTAGAAAGACCCTTAAATCACCTTCAGTGATATTTTTTGTTAATGTAGTACAATTTTGAAAAGTAGTTTGTTAAACTGATATCCCTGTCGAATCAGACAAATTACATAAAATAAAAAAACAAGTAGTTGTAAAATATCACGATATACATTCATGCCAAGTTTTAAAAGTAAAGGTGTGTCTATAGGACACAGATACCTTATTTTTTGCCTTTGTAACAAAGACAGAGGTCACATTGTTCATAAAGTTTTGGAGATACATGTACACAACACATCTACTTCTTACGTAGATAACAACTTTGCAGTATTGTGTTTAACAATACACAATTTTAAAGGTTCATATCTGCACGTGCCGGAGAACATACTTGCTCTGGCTCATACAGGTAGGAATATATACGTGTCATAGATATTTTACGTATTCAACTCTGCACATATTGGGCGAAACAACATACAAGACTCTTAAGTATCCGACAATATAACCTTGGTGAATGTTCCATAAAGTTTTTTGACTTGGCTTATAAGGTTTTTGAGATATGGCTCCTGATAGAAGGGCGGACAACACCAAAACAATAAATACCGGTTGTTGTGATAAGTGTGACCATACCACGTGGTATATGATGTCATTTTAAGTTGTTGCAATCAGTATCATTTGCCATCAGGGTTTCGGGAAACGGGTTATGTAACATTCAAATCGTGAAGATAAGCTAGTTGGGAAAAACTAATAATACATTTGGGACATTTGTACATTTGTAGAAGACTTAATAGCCAATTATTCAAAGTTGAGATACATATTTAACGTAATCTATTTAAGAAATGGTAAAAACATTAAATGTGAACATCATTTTCTTTCTTTTCATTTTGTAAATGTGTTTCATTGTAAAGTTTCATATGTGAATTTTTTTAATTAATTTGACATCATGTTAATAAAAGACGAAAACAACTTCAAAGTTAAATTCCTTTTCACTGTTTTTCATACAAAATCACCAACCTTTGCAAAATGAATCATTTAAAGTATCATTGTTAAAAATAACTATAGACAATTTTACTTTCTTTTTTTAAGGTAGTCCATCACTTATTTAATTGTGATCATGGTCCATTTGATGATCAAAGGAAAATTTACCGTAAATGCAAACCGCCAAGAAAGCCTATAACTTCATATCAATGGATGCTCACATCGCACTGGAGTATGTTAAGCATTCGAAGGACCATGATTATTATTTAATGATTGGTGGATTACCTTAAACAGCATGAAGAAAATCTTCAAATGTAGATGCAATTTGGTAAATGAAATATTTGACTTACCGTCAAACTTAATCTTAAAGGTCTACATTGACGAGCTGTTTTCATTCTCCTGCAAAATCATAACAAATGCCGGTCAGTAAAATTATTTTTTTCGGAAACCCATCTGATAAAGTAACAACAATGTAAAACAAAATTAAACAACGTTCGTAAAGTTAGCGGCCTAGAGGCTTGACGGCGTGAACTTAGCGGATTGCGACCTGTCAGCCTGGCAGTATAGTGGCATGAACTTTAAAAACCTAATAGCATAATTATATTATTAATTCTTGCTCCGAATTAATTCTTACGCTTATATGGTATAAGGATTGAAAAATATGACTTCTTTACATGTAAGATTGTGCATTATCATTGATTCTAAAGAACATAATACTTATCCAGATTTCATTTATTTATTGTATTTCATTAATCTAAGGAAACTTAGGGAGACTTAATATACTGTTCATGTAGAAGTCATGTTTTATATGAAAAGGTTTTCGAAATTATTTTATGTTTGTAAAGGGACTGAAAGGCTGGTGGAATACTAGAGGCATGACATCCTTTCAGGTTTTTCTAATCATTTACTGATGTTGAAAAGTCCGAATCTGTATTTCAGTGCGAAATAACAGTTATCTAGCACGTTTCAAATATTTTTCCTCCGTATTGCCGATAAAATGCTGTTGGAATTAAATAATGATTTAATTGTTGTCTTTAGTTATGGATGAAAACTAAGTTAACCCATCAAACTATACAATAAACGGCGAAAAAAAAGTTATTTGATTTTTTTTTCAGAGATATGTTTTCATTGTAAGGCCGCTGTAATGCTGCTAGCGAGAATTGGAACAAAAACTATAATTAAAAAATATCTTATTATTTATGCACGAGAACTATGTGAACCCCTCCAAATATATTTTCAAAGATACGCCTTAAACCGTAATATCGCTAAAAGGTTGCTGGTGGCCTGAAACTTAATGACCCGCGTCGGTGAATTTATGGAACGTCGGTTTTTTCCATAAACTTTTTTAAAAACCACAGTTCTTACATATATTTTTATTATTGATAATGAAAGAGCATTGTTTCCCGATTCTAATTATGTCTTGTTTTTGAAAAACACATTTATATTAGCCGAGATATCGTGCATTTTGTACCTTGAAAATAACACATTTCCGACCGGAAACAGCTGATAAACGATCGGAATCCTTTAAAAATCGATCGATCATTACCTGTCGAGAAAAAACGATCGGTAACAGCTGACCTCCTATCGGAAAATAACGATCGCTTTGTTTCTATCGGAAAAAGCCGAACGTTCATATACAGTCGGATAAAATCAAACATAAGACGGGTTTTATTTGGAAATTGTTTGATTTATTTGTAGTTAAAGGAAGAAACTAGTGTTTAAAATCGCACGTTTGTTTACAAAATGCATTAACCGTTGTTTTAGACTAGTATATAGTATAGTATGGTGGTCTTCAACGAACCATATCCTGAACCTGATACTGAAATTGTTATTGTTGCATCTTTGTAGCTGCATAAATAATTTTAGTTCATCAAAGTTCTATTTTTTTTTATCAGACGGTAGCCTACAGTACGTTAATTTCTAGAATAAAATTAAGTTTTGATACAAAATGCTTAAGTTTAAATGTTTATGAAAAAATAACATTAGGTCTGGGTGTGTGGTAAGTGTATTATATATATTATAACAATAATGACATCAGGGTTATAAATATATGTGTCCAGCCTGACCAGGACGCAACCCGGGGCCATTCACTTTCAGGGCAAATGCTCTACTGACTGAGCTGGACAGGTCACTTACACTTATTCCTCAATGTTTACGGTTACTTATTGGCCATTACAATAACAATAATTGTATATTTTTTAATTATATATATATCATTTAAATGAAAAATTGCCATTTAATTTTTGTTCTTTTCATATGATGCAAAAGTAGAGCATAGATGAATTATATTTTTAATATATGGGACCTCTGTGGCCAAGACACTTTAACACTCACTCTGCCCCTCACTGCATGGGTTCGAATCCCGGCTGGGTCATTCAGATTTTCATGTGAGGAAGCCTTCCAGCTAGCTTGCAGTAGGTTGGTGGTTCTACCTGGATGCCTCAGTGCATTCGGGGTCTTCCTCCACCTGTAATTAGCTGGACGTCACTATATGACTGAAATACTGTCACAGCTTGACGGTAAATTAAAAAATCAATCTATGGTGTATTTATAATGGTTTGTTAAAAATTAATGTTTTCTGTGGCTTATTTGTTACAACTGCAGAGATTCAATCACGTAACTTCTTTCAATTGTGGGTTCGATTCCTTGCAGTGTCACTTTCTTCATCTAAGTAAGCCATCCAGCTCACTTGTGGTAGGTTGGTGGTTCTGCCCGGCTGCCTATATGTGTACTCATCCATTTTATCAGCTGGACATGGATCACTATATAACTGGAATACTCACAGTCGCAGTGACAGTAAACTCCAGTCAACACAATAATTAATATAACTTTCGATTTGTTTATACAAATTCCTCAGACTTTGGTTACCAAAAAAGACTGCAATATAATGAAAATAAAATAAGCACCAGAAATTTCTAAGTGTGTCTACTATTGGTGCATGACTCAAACCAACGACTCCTGCTGTCCTGGAGTTCCAACAATAAATATAACATTAACAGGACAGATATTCCTTTTCATACACACTACACTTCTCCCAAACCCACAACTAACGCCACCATGCTACAATAAAAATCAAAATGAAATAAAAGTTTTAAATTTGTAATCAGGTGAGATAAATGTGTAACCAGTAATTTCCTGTACCCTTGCTTACATGCATGGCTATAATCCAAAGAGCAGTAATATAATGAAAAATAGGAAATGTAACAGCCCCACATTGTAACCAATCTAGAAAAATGTGCAAACAGACCAGACCCTGTGTTCCCAAACATTAAAATGGTACTTAAACTTGTATGATTTTCATACTTATACTCAAACTACGCCCATTAGTTTCTATAGGGATTTAAGTATGTTACTCAAATTAAAGCCAGAGTTTGTACTTAAGTATTTTCGAGAACACGGGGCCAGAACTCCAACTCGAGAGCCCTCACTTACATGGCAAGTTCTCTACCAATGCATCTACATAACCACTTAAACCTTTCAACTTTAAGGCTACAAGTTAAGCTGTTACATTTCATGATTGAAGAAAATTTCTTGCAGCTTTAACAATTCACTTGCACTCAGGCACAGATATTTATTCAACTGATGTATTATAAAGGTAGTTATCCTAACCAAACTGGGCATACATCATAATTATAATTATAATATTCTGTTTCTTATTATGCGTAACCATCATTCATGTGCATGTGTATTCCATGTATATACAAGCATTTTGATAATACAATTATTAGATCCATTATTCATACCTATGATTAGTTCTAGTTGTTCCATTTTGAAAATATTTAATATCTCTGGTATAACTGAGGTGTAATTCTTCATTTTTTCATAAAAATCCTTCTTAAAAATCCAAACCCTTATTTAAGAACACATTTTTCAAGTTTTAGGGAAATCATCCTGGTAAAATTTAGATTCATAATAACTGAAAATGATCTTATAAATCATATAATTACACAGTTGAATCATTTTAGCGGCCACCTGTATTAAGCGGTCAACCTATATACAGTGGTCAGTTTTAATATTACCAAACTAGCATTTTGTTTTGTTTAACCTTCATTTACGCGGCCACTTCTGATAAGAAGTCTCTTTCTCTTATTCTCTTGAATGACCACTTAAGACAGGTTTGACAGTATGTTAAGACATAATTTATTGAAATGTTTACATAATCAGCTGAATTGAAACCAGTTCCTTTGGCTGAGTGGTTGGAGCTTTTCCAGCCAATACATGGTTATAAAAGATTATTAACTCATTAATTAACAATTATGTTCTTTGGTTTTGTTTAAAACTGGTAGACCCACTGTTATGTTAATATAATGATCAATAACTGAGGTCTTATTATACCACATGTCTTGTGTGATATCACGGTGATGCAGAACTATATACCTGCCTAATTTAAACAAAGACCCAAGATTACCAACATAATGTCAGTGTAAATCCAAGTAAACAAATAGGCAAACAATTAGATCACAGGTGACATTGTGCATTGTGCAAATTTTGAATCAAACTAACAATGACAAATTGACAGGGGGACAGAGAACTCCATAAGTAAATGCCTCAACAGTCAACAGGTGTATTGAGGCTTTGGGTTCTTACTCTATTTCTCAGATTGAGACCACAGTTCATCATCTCTTCTAATAAGATCAAATTTGTTTATTTGTTTCACTATCAAAGCAAGAAAGAACTTATTTTTTTATTTTTCATTCTGAAATGATTGGTGTTGCTGTTGCTCAGTTGGTACTGAGTATTCGCCCTTTATGTAAAAGGTCTGAGGTCTTGTTGTTGAGACACAAACTCAAACACATGTAGCAAACTTATTGCTCCAAATCAGGCTGCACATTTTTCTGACCCTGTAACATGCGAACTATTTTTTAAAAACCTTCAAGTCCTAACACTGATTAGAACTGTCAGCAAAATGACCAAAGTCATTGCAAATCTTAATTCTGTGAACTCATTACAACTTTTTACAGTAACAGTTTTCATATTTTAAGTACAAGGTGCATATCCTTTAAGAACTGAAACAAAAGAATAGAAATAAAACTCCATAAATATACCAAACCATATCAGCCTTTAATTATTCTATGTTCCAATGTTGATGATAATTCCTCTGCCTCTGTAATTTATACTCAAATATTTCACTACATTGGATTGTTGAAGCTGTTATTTACAATGAAATTACTTCCAAATAATTATAATTTTATTAATTCAGTACAATGTGTTATGAACTCATTATGAAAGAGAAAGATTGTTTTCTCTCAATATGACATCATGTATGTACTCATCATAAGAGAGAGAGAGAGAGAGAGAGAATTTACTCATTAAGAGAGGGACAGAAAGAGAGAGTGGGAGGAGAGTTTACTCAAGACAGAGATAGAAGGGAGGGAGAGAGTTTACTCTGACAGAGAGAGAGAGAGAGAGAAGGGGGTGGAGAGAGTTTACTCATGACAGAGAGAGTGAAAAGGGGAGAGAGTTTACTCATGACAGAGAAAGAGAAGGGTGGGGGAGTTTACTCAAGACAGAGAGAAGGGGAGAGAGTTTCTCATGACAGAGAGAGAGAGAGAGGGGTGAGAGAGTTTATACTCATGACAGAGACAGAAGGAGGGAGTTTACTCATGACTGAGAGAGAAGGGGGAAGTTTTACTTGTGACAGAGGGAAAGTTTTAAGAGAGTGTCTATGTATTGACTATAAGTCACCCTATTTTAATTAATTATTTAACTTCAGTGAAGCAGAAAAGCCATATGGATTGCATTAATTGGTAAATACCTAAACTTACTGAGGAGTAGCAAACATAAAACCTGATCAACCACCTTTGATAGACTTTTAGACTATATATAATCTGATTTAATACTTGTTGTTCAGATCATTTCCATGTATGATTAGACTAGTGGTAAGATCAAGAGTTTGAATCTGTAGTATTGTTAAGTTTTATGTTAATATGATGTTTTCTTGAAAATAAATGTGACTGACAATATATCTAAGATAACATCGTTCAATGACTGCATCCATGAATCAAGTTACTTAGTAGATGTGTAAATTCAGGATCTCTTTATATAAAGTTAAAATAACTTAATAATGAACTTAGGAGTTTTCACATAACCAGTGAGTTTAACTAAATAAATTAATCAATACAGTTCTAGGCACATGATTGTATGTCCCAAAGTAACTTCAAAGTGACTTCACAATTAGAATCAAGGTCTGTGCAGACAATAGCAGCTAGTATTTTGCCATAAGAAAAGTATCAAATTAATACAAAATGCAAATCATGAAAATATTAACTGAACTAAATTTTCTGTAAATATTATGTTTTTATTGACATTCATTTGAATTGTGTGTGCTCCCCCCCCCCCCCCCCCACAAAAGTTAAAATTCACTACTTTTGGATCTGAAGTCATGTATACATACTATAATGATTCAGTAAATTCATATATTCTGTTGCTTGCTGCAACACAGATGGATCCCATTCTTTTAACTGTTTGTTGTTGGGTTTAACGTCCAACCAACAGTATTTCAGTCATTTTGAGACTATGTCTACTTGAGACAGATAAAGTGCTGCTACACTGCAGTAAAACACTGTAGACATAAAGAATGTTACCACACTCAGTCACATTACCCTGACACAAGGTTAACCAGTTCTGGAACTATCCTTATATGCTGAGCGCCAAGGAAGAGGGCTATACCAGTACCAATTTTTATGACTTTGGTATGTCGCAGCCGGGAATCAAACCGACAACCTAGCTCCCACTCCTAAGGCAGATGCTGTAACCACTCTGCCACTGGGAACGTACATTCTTTGACTTTTTATTCTACATTGAAGGCAGTCTGAAACAAAAAAGGTCAACAAAAGGTTAAATTAATATCAAATATCTATCCTGCATCATTAAAGAAGTATTCAGTCCAACATTATCTCTGCCCAGGGTCTCTATATACAGATAGTATATAGATCGAGAGACCCTGCTCTGCCTAATACTTCAACAAGGCAAAGCATTCCTCATGCTTATTGTGTGATTTCAATGTCTAAGAAATGCCTCAATCCATCCAACATTTCCTAGAAAGACACATCTCTGCCCTATGGGTCTTTTCTATGTTTCGTCCATGGGTGCCTGGATAGCATAGTGGTAAAGCGCTTCACTACTCACCAATGCGTCCCTGGTTCGATTCCTGGTCAGGTACATGAGAGGGTACACTAAGTATACAGTGGTCGCTCGTCCAGCCACGTGATTTTCCTCACAATTATGACCACATACGCCACCATCAAAGCCATCTCGAGTGATTGATTTAAGTTGTCAGATCTTGTTTCATAATCAATATAAAATAAATAATGGTCAACTTTTTTCTCCCTTACATAGAACTTTCATTTCTGTCAGTCGGGGGGGGGGGGGGGTATATGCTGTATTAGGTTCGAACTTGGTTATCTTGACAGCCTAATTGTCGATCTGGAAGCAGCCTTCACACACAGACTTCCCAGATAAAACGCACGTTTTGCAGAAGGTTTGGCCCCTTCTGCGGGTCGATTTTTGGTACATTTTTTTTTAATATTATTAAATGTTAAATCAGTGACAAAACAAACAATATTTAGTAATAAAAGATGTTGATATTTAATATTAAATCTTTAATATCCGTTTTATTTCGCACATAAATTGCGTTTTCTGTGCATTAGTATTTCTATTCATCGACTTATCAGTAACATTGCTCAATGACTAATTACCTGGATTTTATTTGAATTACTGATCATGACTAATCTACATTGTCCCAAAATATGGATTGTCCCAAAGTATGGCAGATTGAAATTTTCTTTCATTTCGTATTTTTTTTTTTTTTTTTATAAATTCAAAATACACCAGGGTCTCTATATAAAGAGACCATGAATATACATACATGTAGATTACTATATTCGTAAATATTAAAAAAAACAGTGAACATGATGATGTATCGGCATACTGTTTGTATTTATTTCCTTCAGGAAAAATATTTAGAGGAGTTAGTTTAAAAAAAAATCATACTTAAAAAGTAATGTAAAAATAGTAAAGCTGATGTCATTTAGAAACACAACCCATTTCTGATTAAGTTTAATTTGCATGGCTAGCGATAGGTATGCATCTACTCTGAAGTTTGCTTCAAAAAAAAAAAAAAAAAAAACCTTTTTAACTTTTTTCATACACGAAATCGGCAATTTTTCATATCTGATAGTTCATCAACCTGCCGGCAGCTAATTAGCCCACTTTTAATGCAAGATTTAAAACTTTTTACATGTAGAGAAAGGTGAATTAAAAAAAAATGTTGATTAGATTTCGACAAAGTAGTTTTTTATTATTATTTTTATTATTATTATTATTATTATTATCAGAGATGTGAATACCTAGAGGGGTTTAATGCAGCTCCGTGTTAATATTTATTCCTTTGGGCTCTAGTGAAATTGTTTCGATGCTAATCACATTTTAATGTCCAGCTAAGTTGTTGTTTTTAGCTTAACTATTTTTATGCTATTTCTTAAACTGCATTTGCCTAGAATAGATTATAGTTGTAACTGATACAAACTTTTGGTAATTGCCTATTTTTCCCAATTGTAAGATCGCTCGACAGACGACATGTAAATTTCTCTCAATCAACTAAACACATGCTTATCACACAGTCATGGACGACTGCCGATTCGGATTATACCTACACATTATCAGCAGGGGGCAATAAGACATTAGGAGTCTTGACTGATCAGGCGGTTATATGCGGGTGGTTCAGTACGGCGGGCCACGATGGGGATTTCCTCTAGACAACACTACTATGATGTAACCAAGGGATTTTAAAGCCTAAAAAATGTATGACCAGGGCCAAGACCCCCCGCTGGATCCGGGCCTGCGATATATACAACACACGCGCAAAGTTTACTCAAACCTTTATTTTAACATACTCCTTCTAATCATTACCAATTAAGGCTGTTATAAATTTAACTACCATTTCCTTATTATGACTGGTTCTGACACCATTTCACACCTGGGACAGCTTTTTATAAATGCCTTTAAAGATTATGTACGGCGGGACTGCTTTATCAAAATTCAAACATTCATAAGTGATCTAGAACTATCTCTGCAATTTACACACACACACACACACACATCTTTGTTTATAGTTTTCATGGGCACAAATGATTTATAGAACTTTGTGGCACATACACTTTCTAAGTATTTAAATGCATTTACATAAATCTAAATCATAATGATTAGAAAAAAAGTGACATCTGTAGAAAATATTGTTATAAATTCATATTATTGATTTAGAAAAGAATTGTCCAGAGTCCGAGTGTGATCTCCATTACACATTCGGAACACCTCGTCCAATACCTAGGGTAAAAATTACCTCGCAATGTTTTTTTTTTTTTTAGTTTTTAGGGGGGGAAATTTTAAAAATTTTTTAAAAAAAACCCCCAAAAAGGCCAAAAAGAAATAAGTTCTAATTTAGAATTTTGATAGCTTTGATTTAAGCTAGCAAGGATTAAGTCCTTGAAAATAGTTTGCCAAATAAATTGCTTTTAGAGATATCCGGGTGTACATTTATATTTTGTCCCTTTTGGACTGTGGTCCAAAAGGGCTCATAGGGGTAGACTTTTTGTTTCTTTGTCGGACCAGAGTAACCTCCAGCAGCAAGAGAGTGCTGCTTTTTTGGTAGGTTTATATTATAGTCAGAGGATAGACAATTGTAATAGTTAGAGAAGAATTGGCCTTAATCAGGTCGATGTACACCCTTCTACCTCTGTTTCCGGTCTCTGAGGAGAGAAAAGAAAAAGAACGACATTGAAGAAAAAGAAAAGGGGAATTTCCCTTTTTTGAATTTTGATAGCAAATATGCTAGTAAGGAAGAGTTCCTTATAAATGGTTCAGCCAAAGTGTCTAAATTTAAACTCTAATTTAGAGTTTTGTCGGCATATTATTACTTATAAAAGTTTTACAAATATTCTTTAAATTATTGAAAATTGCCGACTTTATGTTACTTCGTGTCCGTGGTAATATCTTAAATTTTCCGCGCGTTTCTTGCTCATGTTTACGGATTGGTGTTTTGGGCCTACAGACTGTTCTGTTTTGCCCTCTACATCACTCCGTAATTTCCTTTAATATGCTTTCTTTATTAAAATTGTCTTTTAATTTGTCGCGCATTTCTTTTAATTCCCACCCTTTTTGTGACTTGTGACTATTCTTTGACCTGGTGTCACTTGTCACCTACTTATTATGAATAAATATCCCACCCTTCCCATCCTCACCTTGTGGTAGTACTAATTTTTTGTGCTTATTTTTACTCTCTACTAATTAGAGATAATTTGATTTATACATTGTTTTGCTATTTTGCTATTTTAGGTCCCCACTGTGATGCCCAAAGGGGATGGGTATATGTACGCCCAACGAGACTTAAGGTCTCTGAATTGTCCCCTCCAAACAGCACAATGTGGACTGCCCTATTTTGAATGTATGTTTTTATTTCTTTTTTTCCTATCTTGTTTGGTTATTGGTTATTCAAATTATATATAGATTTAGGTTATGGGGTGATTTGGTTATACCTTGTTTTGTTGTTTTGCTATTTTAGGTCCCCACTGTGATGTCCAGAGGGGATGGGTATAAGTACGCCCAACGAGACTTAAGGTCTCTGAATTGTCCCCTCCAAACAGCACACTGGAGACTGCCCTATTTTTAGTCCTGTTACTTCCCCCTTCACCACTTCCTCATTGTTTTATTTCTAGTTTACTTTATTTAGATTTTATTAATGTATCCCGTTTCCCTCAGAAACGTCAATACATTTCTAATAATGATTTCTGAATCTTTGCCATCCGGGTACACTAGGGATTTGATAGTCAGACTTGTTATTCCCTCTTTGTACAGTCTATTTTTTAAGCCTTCTCTGAATTCTGTGAGTTGGTGACATTTCTTAGTGGTGTCAAAGAAAATATGACCCACTGTTTCTGTTTCAGGGCAGAAACGACATTTGGTTTCCTCTGAGAAATTTTGTGTTCTTATCCCAGACATTCCTAGTTTTAACCTGTTTAGTGCTACATCTTCTCTCCTAACACTACTGTAGTTATAGCACTTATTTTTAATCTTAGGAACGAACATTTTCATAGAGTCGTGACTTTCTTCCCAGAGTTTTTGGAATTTTTCTTGCCCTTTCTGTTTAATGAGTGAATATATCTCATTTTTATTAAGTTCTATATTAAGCGGGTAACCATTTTTGGAGCCTTGTTTTGCATTTTCGTCTGCTTGATCATTTCCCTGTATCCCCACATGGCTAGGAATCCAGACCAGTTTGACCTCTGCTAAGCCCTTGGATTTTAGTTCTTGATGTATTAAATAAATTTCATTAATTATTTCTTGTCTATCTTTAGAGTAGCCTTTTTGTATTGATGTTAATGAACTTAGGCTATCTGTAAGTATTGTAGCTTTTTTCGGTTTGTTTTGCTTGATCCTTTGTAATGCCCAGAAGTGCATTATATAATTTTCTCTAATATGTTTCTGTATGAATTTTTTATCACCTCGCAATGTTTCAACACGTCAGTCTATTTATAGACTGCTCTTCAAGATGATTGCACTTGTAATTTTACTGACCCAGATCATGACCGATTGGAAGCTTGCATGTGAGCATGATTTTGATCAGGGTCAATGAAACGCTTGCTCGTGATGTAAACTTCAATATTACGTAACAGTACGTAACTAATACCCGCGACAGATCTTCCCGTACACTATAAATCACGGGTCACGGAATATATTCTTTCACAATGGGTGACATTTATCATACCAATTTATATATGAATTTGGT